>OZ012737.1:148074161-148081661 GCA_963859935.3 Lathyrus sativus | reverse complement strand
TACTGTGTTTTTGAATTGTTTTGAGATGAGAAGAGAGAGACCCTAACACTATGGTTGAAAGGGGAACTCCCTAATGTTGTCATGCATGGTTTACAAACCTAATGTCTGTCATAATTTCCTCTTGCACAGAGGAAATCAGAGATCTTAGGGGATAAACAGCAAAAGACAGCAAGCAAATATAGTAAACAGCAGAATATACACAATGCAACAATACCAATAAGGCAAAAAGGGAAAAAATAGGCAAGAGGAGACAAGATCCACCTCAAACCTAGAGGTGATCAGCACAATTAAACAGACAATACAGAAGACCTAGAGGAGGTAGCTCAGGCAGCAGTACCAGACTCCTACAGCAACAGTAGCTCTAAACAGCAAAGTTGAATAGACAGCAAAATTGAATGGACAACAAAGTTGACATTAAGGCCTCATCTTCAAACAAGCTTCTATCTTCAATCTTCATCAAGCTTCAAGCTCCCACAAGCACACTCCAAGAAGAGGATTAATCATCAAGATCAAGTTATAATGTTAAGAAACTTAATGACAACCAAAGGAAATCACTAAGAACTCAACATTGCAAATGAAAGGTATCCTCAAAGTTCTACTCACTTGGGCATACCACTCATCCCTCCTAAGGAGAAATGGAGCTTCCCAAGAAGGACTTTGTGTCATTGGATAGAATGGAGGAAAACAATGCACTCCATGTTTGAAGAAAGAATCAAAACTAGGTCTAAGGCACTTCCTAAAACCCTAATTCTCTGAACTCCTAAACAAAAGCTCCACAAGAGGAAAAACCTTCAACTCTAAGCTCCAATCCTTCATCCCAAGCATCTTCAATGAATCCAGAAGCTCCAACAAAAAGAACTCAAGCTCAAACCAACTCCAAGACAGCCAACCAAGCCAAACAAACCAAAGCACTCAAGGGAGGAATTCATAAACACAAGCCATTTGCAAAATACAACTAAAATAGAAAATGAGGTTGAAAAATTCTAATAATATTCCTAGGGGAACATGAATGTTTGAACAACCTAATGTAAAAAGATTGAGGCCTACATCAACTTCTAAGTTATCTAAACAATTCCTACATTGAGATAGGTCAAGGGAATCCACAAGTTTGGGAGGGTCCTAATCTCAATACCTAAAACAGATCCTAATATTTTTATAAAAATCCAAGAAAAATTCTAAGGGAACATACATGTCTACCCTAACATATATTAAAAAAACAAAGCCAAACTCTAAACCAATTGGGAGAACTAAATTTAGCAAAACAGATAGCCAATTATGCAAAAATAAAGAACAAAATAAAATGAGAAAAATCAAATTAAATTGAAAAATGCATGAAATTGTATTTTGTTAATCCCAGAAAATCATAAATTCCATAAGGATCATGAGGATATTTTTAAAATAATTTTGTGATCAAAATTGGAATTTATATGATTTTTAGAATGACAAAGCAATTAAAATAAAACAAAATGAAATAAAAATGAATTAAAAAACAGAATTAAACAAGAGCCAATGGATCAGTCAACAAGTCAATCCATCCAACGCGCCAGAGCTTGCCACCTCATTTATTTAAACACAGCGTTTTGAATTAAAAACTCCTCTCCTCAGATTAAAACACAGGCGTTGGATCTGATCTGAAGTCAAAGGTCAAGGCAAGATCCTGTGGTCCAAACATCATCTTCTCCAAGTCTCAGGCAGGCCAGGTGGAGATTCAGGCTGGTGGTTGGTGGTGGCCGAAGAAGACTCCTGTCGTCTTCTCCAGCGAAGGTCCAGGTTCAGGCAACCAAAAATGACAAACAAAATACCAAATCCACTCAGTTTTTCACGTACATTCTAAATCCATCATCAAAATCATCCAATTCTCAACACATAATCAAACACGAAGCAAAGTTCAAAAATTGCATCTTCAACAACTTTCATTAAACTCAAAATTAATGATATAGATCTCTTCATCTCATTGCGTACATCAACCTGATCTAAACATTTAACATTGAAACCTTATGAATCAAGAGATTCAAGTCCAAACAGATCAGTTATGTCATCTTCAATCATCACCAATTGAGTTCAAATCAAGCCTAAAACGATCTATGTCATGTCTAGATCCTAACCACAAGTTCAAATCTAACTGAATTGTGCTAAATCATGCTGAATTTTAAGAAATGCAAACCTGGTATAGATCTTGCAACAGAGATATCTAGAGCTCGTGGCTTGCTTCCAAATGCTCCAGATAGCTTCAATGATCCACAAGGAAGAGATTTCACACCTCAATTTGGCTTGAATTGGCTCTAAACTCAAAATCCGATTTCAAGTTGCAGTTGAGAAAATTTTCTTGCTCTTTATTGCTCTGGCGCAAAATGAAGTTCAAAATTGATCCGAACTCACTCTAATGAATATATAGAAGAGTTCCATGGGCCTTTGCAATGTGTTTGAAGCCTAAATCCATGTATCCAATTTTTCTGATTTTTGCTTGCAAGTTCATACACCAGTCGTGCTTTGCAAGCTCTGTAGTGATTCTAGAAAGTTCTAACACCTTGCACATGTCATTTAGAGTGAGTTTGGATGGAGAAATTGGCCTGAATTGCCTTGTGCATTGATTTGGATATGTGACTTGTTTATGAAGTAACAACATGCTATCTCTCAAAACTTGAACTAAACTCCAAATTCTGGTATTGCCAATGATCTTAGAATGAAATTTCCAATCAAAAAATGCACTTACTTGCTTGGTTTTGGTTTTGTAACACAAAATCCCATTTTCCCCTCCTTTAATCATTTGAATTTTCTTCCTTTTCAAGCCATTTTAAATGACTTTTTGATATGAGCCAAAAAAAACTCTCATGACCACTTGGTTGCACTCAAAACATCATTCCAAGCAACTTTCATGTTGAGAAAGTTTCCATTTGAAGCTTGCAAGTTGGAGATTTTGGCCCATACTTGAAAATGACCTATAATCTCACTTTCCCAAAATACCACTGACTTGTAAACCTCATAACTTGAGTTCTACAAATCCTATGGATGACTTCTAGTACAATTTAGAAAGCTAAGATCATGAGGAAAAACTTTCATGTTGGCCAATAGTTCATGTGAAAACTCTTTCTACGTCAAAAGTTGCTTGGAAGTCAAGTGACTTTCACAGATAAATTTCACATTCATCTGGTGACCTGTAACTTATCTGGACCATAACTTGAGTTCCACAAATCCAATGGAGGACTTACAATACTAAAATTAAAGGTATTGAGATGCTCTACAAGTTTCATGTTGGCCAAAGATCCATTTGAAACTTGTATCTTGACTTATGTGGCCTTGAAGTTAGGCACTAAACAGGGTAATTTGCACTGAAACCCTAATTTAGCAACTTCCCACATTCTTAATTCTTCTTGATTTGATCTTGGCATAACACCACAAATGTCTTATCACATCATTCCATGAACTCCGTGACCTCAAAGTAGGCTTGAATGCTCTTCAATTGCATAATTGACCTAGGGTTGATCCAGATGAAACCCTAATTGTCTGCCCTTCAACTGTGGCTCTTGCATTTGAACCAATGACTTGATTGAGCTCCAACATGGCCCTCTAGGCACTCTATGAGCTCTATACACATCTCATATTCACCTCATTATTCACATTCCATTGATGTGGTCCTAAGCTGATCAAGACCTCCCACCACCTCCTGATGACTTGGATGACTTCTCAAGCTTGGATGAGATTTCTTGCTAGGCTTCTTTTGATAATAATCACACTTGATCCCCTGTTGGATGAATGATATGCCATGATATGCAAATGATAGAACTATGCAAATGATAATGCAATGAAACATAAACCAGGTAAAATATGTTGAGCAAATTTGGGGTGCAATGCCCTAGAGTAGATCGTTTGATCGAACTGGGTAAATAAACCTTTGATTTTTTATTGCCTTATTCTGTTATATTATATGTGTACGAATTATTATTACTAAAGACCATTTATTTTGGTTATTATTTTTCTTTGCCTCACAAATTGATATTGAATCTTGTCATAATTCACAACAAGATTCACAACAAGTGGTACGGTGAGCGTGGAGCAAAGAGATATTGTTGACAAGTGAGCACCATGGTTAGTAGATGGAAGATCGAGAAACTTTCCAGTAACAACGACTTCGGGTTATGGAAAATTAAGATCCAAGAAATTTTAATTCAAGAGAAGTGCATCGATGCTTTGAAGAGTGAAGCATTGATGCCTGCAGGGCTTACACTGATACAAAACACCGAGATAGTGGATAAGGCCAGGAGTGCCATTATCTTGTGCCTGGGGATAAAGTTCTAAGATAAGTCGCCAGAGAATAAATTGCGGTTTTTATGTGGGCAAAACTTGAATCATTGTATATGACAAAGTCTTTACCCTCACAGGTTGTATCTGAAACAACAACTCTATTCATTTTGAATGGTGGAGAACTAATCCATAGTTGAGCAACTCACAGAATTTCACAAGATTATCGATGATCTTGAGAATATTGAAGTGAAGATTGATAATGAGGACAAGGCTTTGCTCTTGTTAAGTTCATTACCCAGATCCTTTAAGCACTTTAAGGATTCCCTTCTTTATGGTAAGGAAGGTACTATTACTTTGGATGAAGTCCAGACGGCGCTGAAATCCAAAGAATTTTCAAAGTCCAAAGATTTGAAGATTGAAGATAGTGGTGAAGGCTTAAATGTGACAAGAGGAGGAGGTGAGCATAAAGAGATGTCCAAATCAAATAGGTCTGATAAGTCAAAGATAAAATGTTTTAATTGTCAGAAACCGGTCACTTTAAAAGTGATTATCCTAAAAGAAAGGTCAACGAAGATTCTGTTCAAACTGTAGTTGCATTGGGTGAGAAAAGTTATGAGGATGCCGAAGCACTAGTAGTATCGAGTTTGGAAACTGAAGATAGTTGGGTCATTGACTCAGGTTGCTCTTATCAAATGTGTCCAAGAATAAAATACTTTGAAACTTTGAAGATGGTGCAAGGTGGAATAGATTGCCTTAATAATAATACGACATGCAAGGTTCATGGTATTGGTACGGTCAGATTTAAAATGCTTAATGATCGAGAAGTTCTTATTTACATTGTGAGGTATGTTCCAGAACTCAATAGAAATTTGCTATCTATAAGTATGTTGATGATATATGCTATTGTACTAGAGTTGAACGTGGAGTGTTGAAGATATCGCGTGATGAATTGATTATTGATAAAGGGTCTAAAATATGTGGTCTATATATTTTAGAAGGTTCAAATGTTATTATTCATTCATTGTTAACTAGTGGAGGCTTTCATGACAAAGAAGAGCTATGGGATTTGATTTTAAGGTGTTATGAATGCCTTGAGAAATTTTTAGAGTAGTACAATGAATTTTGCAGAAATCAAGAGATCAAAATGCATGTTACCTTTGAGTTATTATTGAGTTTTTAGGGAAGAGCTGAGGTTAAAACAACTTACTTGGTTGGTAGAGAATTTATTTAGAAGAAGAATAGTAAAAACCAAGGAAGAAACCTGGGAGAAACTATAACGGAGAAAACTCAATTTGAGATGGAATTTCCTACTATGGATGCTAGCAGTAGTGAGGGAACAGTTACAGAGATCTCTGATTATCATTTGACTCATGATAAGGTAAGGAGGGTTATTGTAGAATCTCAAAGGGATAATTATGCTAGCCTTGGATATTATGTTTTTAATGTGGCTGAAGGGCTGCAAAATAAAAGAAGAAAAACCTTCAGGGAGACATTTGAAAACAGGTGGAGTCAAGGGTGGTTGAAAAATCATACTTGTAGGCTTGTTACATTACCTAGGAAGAAAAGGGTAAT
This sequence comes from Lathyrus sativus, assembly GCA_963859935.3. NCBI lineage: Eukaryota > Viridiplantae > Streptophyta > Magnoliopsida > Fabales > Fabaceae > Lathyrus > Lathyrus sativus. The sequence goes on along the minus strand of OZ012737.1, from coordinate 148,075,847 downwards.
TGGGAACAAGTGGATGCAAGTTGCGAGATCAAGATTCAAGGGTTGCTTGAATATGATCAAAGTTATTGATTAAAGTTTCAACTTGGTAAAGAGCAGCAATGTTGTTGATTGTTAATTGGTATCAACACGATTTAAAGTCAAGATGAAGATTGTTGTATATGTGCCTTAAAACCTTTGTTGATGAAGATAAAGAAAACATATTTTGGAGATTGCATTTACCGCGAAAATCGAAAGAAAAGTCGGGAAAAAAATTGGTTGGTGAATAGTTCTATTTGTACGGATGAATATTATATTTGTATGATGAATAATGTTTTCGAGTTTTCGGGCTTTTTTGATTCGGTCCATGGATCCATGTGATTTTGGACTTTTTTTGTTTGATATTTGCTATTATAAATATGTATCTCTTATATGTTTGGTGTGTGAAAATCTTAGAGTTTACACCAACAAGGGAGACCAATGGTTTAAAGGTATATCATAGGGTTTCAGCTATGCACAAAGAAAACCTTGGATTACACCTTGGGTTTGAGTGATTCATATATTGAGAGTTGGAGAGGTAGGGAAATACTTGGGTAGAAAATTAGTTGTTCTTGGGCGCCTTCAGGGTTGTTCTTGAGAACCTGAAGACGAAGGCTATTTTCTTATAACTCATATGTAATCTCTTGTAACAACTTTTTGAGTATAGTGAATTGGAGAGTTGCTCTCTGCCCCAGAGTAGATCGTTTGATCGAAATGGGTAAACAAATCTTTGGTTTTTTCTTGCCTTATTATGTTATATTATCTGTGCACAGACTATTATTGCTAAAGACCATTTATTTGTGTCGCGATTGTTCTTTGTCTCACAAATTGATATTGAATCTTGTCGTAATTCACAACAAGATTCACAATATATATATATATATATATATATATATATATATATATATATATATATATATATATATATATATATATATATATATATATATATATATATATATATATATATATATATATATATATATATATATATATATATATATATATATATATATATATATATATATATATATATATATATATATATATATATATATATATATATATATATATGGTGTTCATTATTGTGTTGTTATATCATTGTCATATAGGATAATAAATGTTTTTTTATAGTGTATGCTATTCGATGTTATTTAATTTATATGAATAAAGATTTTAATTGTAAAATACATATTGTTATTCATATTTAATTATGCCTAGATTGCAAGTGTGCGTATCTGCATGTAATATTCTTGTAATTTACTTGTGTGAGCATATGTGATATTTAAATGTGTGTGATGCATGCATAATGTGTATGATTGTAGGTGCAATTATAATTAAGAGAGTTTTTATGGTGAAGTTGGACAAATGACAACTTTGAAAAAGTCATTTGGGGACGGATCCAGTGTTATATGAGGGTGTATAATTCTCATTCTTTTGATTAATCTAATGATGAACAAAAATTTTAACAAGTATTGCAATTAACTAATACCGGAAATCTTCAACCTTTGGAAAGGTTGAAATTTGAAAATTCCACCAACTCTTTAATTTGCAAATACCAAAAATCTGCTAATTCCAGCAACTTATGATTAATCTAAAGGTTGAAAATTTGCCAAGATGAGTGTGTTCATCATCTTTAATTACATCTTATGAACAAAAATTCCGAGAATC
>OZ012737.1:147059597-147436161 GCA_963859935.3 Lathyrus sativus | reverse complement strand
CGATGGTATCTGAGAGAAAATACTTGCATGATTGATGTTTATGTTTATTATCAAATGCAAACAAACAAAACACATTTCCATTTTTCTGTTAATAAAATGAAAAAATAAGAAAAGGAAAAACATGGATCACAATATTTGAATGTGAAAAACGTCCTTTATTAATGATAATGTTTAAATAAACAAAAGGCCCCAAAGATTGGGTCACTATGTCTTGGTCAGAACGTATGACTGAACAAAATAAAAAACAATGAACATTGCTCTGCAATAGTAACATGAATGACTTCCTCGATAGTCCAGTTGCACAGCTTCTGGCCGGGAGCACATGGACGAATCCGAACACAATAACAGAGACATAATAGATATCTTGGAGGGAGTTTGTTGCAAGTGATCGACAATCTTGTAATCACTCTTTCTTATCAACCTCATTAACTCCTCCGTTTCCTTCTCCAAAGAATTTTCTCACCAGCTTGAGAAGTTTCTTCGACCACGACTTTCTTCCCCTTATCAGCTCTTTCAGCAGCCACTTCAGGTGACGAAAACACTCTTCCGCTTCGAGTAATTCCCCCAGCTCCAACCAGATTATCCATAGAATCAGTCGGTAAACTCTTCAATTCCTGTTTCTGCCCGTTACAATATACCTCAGATTCGTAATTCCATGGAATTGCTTTGGTACTCTCATATGGCACAGGACCAGCTTTGGTAATGATGATGGTTGGCGGTCTCGGAGGCGCGGAAATGGTAATAGTCTTGTACGGAATCGAGATTGTCGCAACCTCATTCCTCTCTTTAGTCACTATTTCCTTAGTCTGTTTCTTAGCAACCCTGTCAAATTGCAAGACACCATCATTCATCAGCTTCTGAATGTGGTTCTCCAGCTTCTCGCATCCCTCAGGATGGCTCAAACATTCAACACAAGTCTCATCACAACCCGGGAATACACCTCCCCTCAACAACTTGTCTTTCACCAAGCTCAGCGGCGTCTTCAACTCATTGACATCTGACACCGACTGCCCCATGATTGGGCATGGGGTTCTGCACGACATTGGGCACGTAGTGAGAAAAGTTTATAGCTTTGCTATCCACCAAGTCTTGAACTTTGTGCTTAAACGCCTTACAGTGGTCAATATTGTGACCTGGTCCACCTGAATGAAACTCACAACGAGCATTAGTGTCGTAACTAGGTGGTGGTGCGCCTGTTAGAGGAGCTAGGTTTCTCTTCTGTATCAACTGCAACTGTAACAATTGCTTGAGCAATTGAGAATATGGCATCGGAGGCACATCAAATTGCCTATTGACGATTCTCCTGTGATCCTAAAATTGCATGGGCGCATAGTTTTGTTGATTCTGTTGCTGCTGTGGTTGTTGTTGTGGTACGACTGGTATAGTGATACTTGCAACCTGGGGTTGTTGCTGACGATATTGTGGACGCTGATTTCTATTTTTTTCCTGAGAACTAGACACTGTGTTAGTCTCGCCTTCCTTCATTTTTATTGCCAAACGGCTTCCTTCCTCCTCCAGCTGAGGATCCTTCGCCGGCCTGAATCTTACCCAGCTTAATTCCATTCTCCACTCTCTCCCTAGTAATAATCAGATCAGAAAAACTACCTGACATGTTACTGATCAACTTCTCATAATATACGCCCGACAACGTAGCAACGAACATATCAATCAATTCTCGCTCCACCATGGGAGGATGCACCCTAGCTGCTACCTCACGCCACCTCTGGGCGTATTCTTTGAAGCATTCATTGTTCTTCTGGGAAAGATTCTGCAATTGGACCCTGTTCGGTGCAAGGTCGCTATTGTACTGGTAGTGCTTGACAAAGGCTTCAGATAAGTCCCTCCAAATGCAAATATTAACCGGTTCCAAGCTCATATACCCCTCAAGAGAAGGTCCAGAAAGGTTGTCTTGGAAAAAATGCATCAACAATTTTTCATCATCTGAGTAAGCAGACATCTTACGATAATAAGAGCGTAGATGAACCCGAGGACAAGTCGTGCCTTTGTATTTGTTAAAGTCGGGAAATTTGAATTTCAACGGTACTTTCAAGTCTGGGATCAGCCCCAGATTGGCCATGTCCAGTCCCATGGAGTTCTTATTCTCAAAGCTCCGCATCTTCTCTTCAATCAGCTTAAACCTCTTATCAGTCTCAGATGGCAACCCTGCACCAATGTCTCGCATAGAGAAAGCGTCTTCCTCCTGATCTTCATCCTACCGAGGAACATTGTTTCCATGTATAGCACACACCACCTCAGGGATTCCACCTACATTACCTCCGCCCAGAGGGATAACCACTGGAGGAATAGTATGAGCATGTGGCGTACTACCATCACCACGAGGAGGATTAGTAGCAGTTCCTCCGTGAAGCACCCCATTATTGTCAACTCTTGCAACCAATGGCTGCACCAAGGTCCTCAGTTGCTCTTGGCCATTTGCCACACCCTGCATTAAGTCCATGAATTGGGCCATCCTGTCCCTGAGATCCTGCATCTGTTCCATGACCTTGCGTTGATTCCCTCTGGTACCGTAATGGTGAATTGTCTGATTGTCTATCCTGAAACAAACTACAAACCACAGGAAATAAGGTTAACGGTTCCGATGCACCTGCTATGCAAAAATGCAGAATGATGTAAAATTGCAGACATGTATATATGCATTTGGGAAATTTCCCCCTCGATTCTAGTTCTGAGACAACATCACAACACTGGAGAACCCATAGACAAGCATAGAGCAAAACCCCTCATACATAAACAAGAGCCCACAAGGCAATGTACAAGTACAACACTGAGTACAAAGGAATCAGAAAGAGACCTCAGCCAACAGGTCTAGTGATGGTCAAAATACATCAGTAGCAACAGAATACACAGAAATGAAAACCATCAACTACGATGACGATACTGAAAATCATCTAGCAGCTATTTCGTCTCGGGGTGATCTGGTCTGATAAGTAATCCATGAATGAGTGAATCTCTCTGGCTAATGGTAGACTGTAAACCCTGAGTGTAATCCTCCTAGGCTCCCTCGCCAAAGACCTCTTTAAGCTTGCACCTCTTCGTATCAGCTCTAGCCCTGTAGTCATCCAACGTTGCAAGCGCTTTGTTCAGTCTACAATCACTGTCCCATCGAAGTGAGGCTTCTGCTGCAATCTTCTCATCCTTCAAAGTAAGTTGAGTCTTCAACTTAGAAATCTGTAGCTTTAATCCATCCTTACGCTCCTTGTTGTTGGTAAGAGTAGCATTCCACTATGCATTGAACTTGGAAATCTTCAGATAAGCCCTATCCAACTCCTTCTTCTTAGAAGTAAGAACATCACTGACAGCCTTAAGATCTAAACCCAAACATTCTCAAACGCGAATCGCTTTGGTCAAATCTATGCCCAACTTGTTCACCAGCTCAGTTTGCTTCTTAGCTGCATAAGTAGCATCATTCTTCTCACTTCGAAGATGAGTAATCTCTTTCTCCAACTCCTCATTAGCCTTGCACAACTCTTCTTTATCAGACCACAACTGATTATACCTCTGGATGTCAACAATAGTAGGCTCCCCAATCATCAGAGGATATAGAGGCTCACGAGATGGAAAAGGCATCAATACTCTCTCCGCTCTCTCCTGGATCCAAGTGATATAAGGGTCGTAGGCTCGACTATTACTCTTCCCCAAAGAAGATTTCCCCTTCCGGTAGATGTTGCTCCAAGCTCTCTCAACTCTGGCCAAGGTATCACCCTCTAGCAAACCCGTGAGATACAGAGATTCCTGTATCTCCTCTTCCTTAGGAGGATCTCTCAAAGCGTGCCCAAACTGTCTGACTACCAAGGATGGGTTATAGTTGATGCATCATTTCCTTCCGACCAACGGGACGTTAGGAAATCCACTGCAACTGTAAATGATCTCAGTACCCAACATGTCTCTATCAAACCAGATAATGTTCTCAGACATCAATCCCATCAACCTCTCATACCACTCTAGGGTACCTGCAATATCAATAAATGGACCTAATCTTGGAAGGTGACTCACAAACCACCTGTAGAACAAAGGCACACAACAAGACACGTTCTTCCCTCTCCTGTTTTCATTCTTGTAGTGTACAAAATGATAAACGTCACCCAGAAGCGTAGGTACAGGATTCCCTGAGGCAAATATGTGGAATGCATCCAAGTCTACAAAATCTGGAAGGTTAGGAAACAACATGATACCATAGATACATAGTGCTAAGATAGTGTTAAACACAACCCAACAACCATCTTTGGCAAACTGCTGAGCTGTGTCAACCAGAAAAGGCAATGGAAATCCAGGCATCCCATTCCTCTTAACCACCTTCCCTGAAATCTCAGAAACATCAAGATGGAGGGCAGCAACAAGCTTAGCCAGATCATGCTCGGCATCAGTGTGATAAAATGGCATCTAATCTAAGATAGGGACCCCTAACAACATGGAGATCTCCTCTAAGGTAGGCGCTAGAACATAATCTGGAAAGATGAAACACCTCAACTGTGAATCATAAAATTGCAACAAATTATAGAGACCACTCAATTCATATGCTGATGGCTTGCAGACAACACTCAGGAGCTTCCCATAAGATTGCTTAAAATCATCCATCACCTTCCTGTCAGCCACAAAAATCAAACTCAACAAAGATCCAATGTCTGGAGTAGGGAACTTGTATGCCACTGTCTTCTTCAGGCTGGATTCCATATCAGAGAGGAGTAAGATCACTAGAATCGAGGGAAAAAGGTACACCTGCAACATAAATACATGTCAATGAAAATGCAAATGCAAATTCAATAGGGGATCAAGATTGTTATGCCGTTGACTGAGAATAACCAACGCTCCGCATTAGCAAGAACATAGCACCATCATAAAGACCCACTGTATCAAGTTCACAGGTTCATTCTGACAAGGAAACCGGGTAGGTTGAAGGTCAGAGTTACCTGCATAACCCTCCCACTCACAAGTATGAATCTATCATTGATAAGGTTTGGCATCCTATGCGGTCATCAGCATCACAGACTTTCGAGAAACAATGATACGTTCACCATTTCTGGTTTGACATCATAGTCTAACAAAGCGACCTCACTTAGCTGACTTCCAAATGATCGATCCCCAGAGTCAACAATCCTCAAATCTAAAATCCTCTCAACGGTCCTATGGACTGGAAAGGAAATCATCAAAGAGAATATCGTCTGAGCGCGAATTTCATGAGAACTAGTGCATGCTAAGCATACAAGTTCACCACTACTTTCCACTTCTAATGCTATGGTTGTACTCAAGCCTGGGTTTGGCTTCTAACTCAATGGAACACTCCCACCCAACAACACAACAAAACTGATATATACAATGGTGAAAGTAAAATGCAAATAAAGTATAACGCATATATACACACCCAAAGATAAACAAACAAGCGCTAGGATTGACTTGCACAGGGGATATTCCTGTCCCCAGCAGAGTCGCCAACTGTCGCATCGCTGCGAAGAGGGGCCGGCAAAGACAGAAGATTCGCCATCGTTTGTTATTTATCCCAAAAGAGGGAAAAGAAACGATCATAGAAAACCTACGAAAAGGGGAAAAGACAGGTCATCACAACCAAATCTTAGGTTCGGGAGTCGATTACGCAAGGGGAAGGTATTAGCACCCCTCACGTCCGTCGTACTCGACAGGATCCACGTTTGTTATCTATCTAAAAGAGTGTTTATCTATCTAAGCTACATGCCACAGGGACAAAAGAAAAGAAAAGAGACTCGATAGAGCATCGCCGCTCTACGCCTACGTACTCCCTCGTGCAATGGGAAAGTCAGAGTCAACGTAGTTCGGAAAACTACGGGTGAAAGTGGGGAAGGTTGCTCGCCAAGACATCGCGTCTTGTGCCTACGTATCCTCGTCTGGTACGAGAAATCAGAGAAAAGTAGTTCGGGCTAACAAGACCACATGTTGGTTCAAGTGTTTTAGGCCCGAGTAGGGTTAAAACTTAGTTCTAACAGTTAGGTGTATGCAGCTCGACCATTGGAGACTTAGGCATTACCTATTTGCGGTAGAACCAAGAGTTAACAAAACTCTCCTTATGAAAAAGGTTTCCAAATGAAATCCTGAAGGATAAAATGATTTGATGTTTGTTTTTGTGTTTTTTAGACAAGAAGTGAATTGAATTTGATTTGTAATTCATGTTGCACTAAAGACTGTGACTTAGGAGCGAATGTGTTGCATATCGTCCAAAGGACATACGCTAAACACTCTAGACAATTGAGAGGAGGCCCCCCAATCATCATTTCCCAAATGCTTAAGGCTCGTAGCGTACAACATTCATTATCCATTATTAAGTGTCTTGAAGAAGTTTGAAGATGAGAAAAGAGACACAACTCTAAAGGGAGACTAAGACTCAACCTAATGTTCTCATACAAAGTGCACCTATGATTGGGATGAAAAGGGAAAGCTACCCTAATGTTATCATGCATGGTTTCAATTTTAATGTCTTTCATAATCCATCTTGAATAAGAAGGATTAGAGGTCCTAAGGGAACATGGCAAAGGAAGACAAAAGAAGAAGAAGAAGAAAGCATAAGATCTAGAAAAAGATGCAAACATGCAATGCAACACGAAGATGAAGAAGGAGGAAAAAGGTGTGGGGTAACAACCACCACAAGCACATCTCAACCTCTTCAAACAAATAAGAATATGCAAAACAAAAAAACGAAATGCAAACAAATGAACTTAAACAAGTTCAAACAAAAGTGAGATGCAATGGGAGAAGTCATGACTCCTATAACCATTCAAGCATCAATCACCGAAGAAAAGTGGGAGGAAAAAGTGTGGGACAACAGCCACCACAAGCACATCTCAACCAAATCATTCTTCAAACTCAAGCAAGACCAAAGATAAAATCACTTCGAACAACATATACGAGAGTATGCATTCAAGTGGAAAACGAAATGCGCGTCGATGCAATCATGATAAAACAATCAAGAACATCGACATATATCCAAAACATCTCACTCCTAATGCATCATACTGATCCATGAGAATTCGAAGTGAAATGACATCAAAACAAGCATGAAAAATAGCAAAACAGGCATGCTGGCACAGTGTTAATCGATTAACACCAGGGGTTAATCGATTAACTAGTCAAAAATGCATGAAAATTTGAAAATTCGCAACGGTTAATCGGTTAACACCCTGGGTTAATCGAGTAACCTTGTACTAGCAGCAGAAAAACATCAAGATAACAGCATTTTCAGCATATAAGCACTTATCCAATAATCCGGATGATCACATAATCACTTATGCATGAATTTAAACTAGAAAACAATGATTCAATCAACATGTAAGCATGTTCAAACATCAAGATCTCAAATCATATGGGTCAATCAACCAAAAGTCAATCAAAAATGAAGATCCATGTTGAATATGCAAAATAAGCTCAAAAACAGAATCGGATCTAGAATTGCCAACCTACAAAGCAGAGATTTGCTTTGGTGAATGTTGATTTACTTCAATTGAGCAGATCCAATCAAGAAATTCGGAAATACTTCAAGATCCAAGTGATTACTTGTAGTAGAAATGAAGATCCACCAAAATTAAGCAAGGATTATCCAAATAAGCTCCTCTAGATCAACTTCAAAATTCAGATCCACAATAGCACAAAAATTGAATGGAGAATTGGAGATGATGAGGATGAAGGATGAAGGTTTTAGCTCTAGAATTCAATGATTCCAATGGAGAATCAAGGAATTCCAATAAAGAGCTTTAATGGAGTTTTGGTGGGAAGAAAAGTTGAGAGAAAATGAAGAGAATTGGAGTGAATTCTGAAAATGAAATGGAATTATGAGGATTGTGTCTGTGAGGTTTGGAGCAAATCATTTAAATACCCCTTAGGTTTGGATCCAAATATGGTTTGGAGTGTGGTTTGTGAAAATTGGAATGAAATTAGGAGTGGGAAATTGGAGGGAATTTTAATTAATTTGAAAATTAACCAAAATTCAAAATGGTTCTAGATCCTTCCCTTGGTGTAAAATCAATTTCTCATGTGATCAAAATGGACCCCAAAGTGGCTTTACATGAAAATTCATGTGCAGAGCTGAAATTTGCACTGGTTAATCGATTAACCATGTGTTAACCGATTAACACCTTCAAAAATTCATATTTGGTCTGATTTTTCTTTGGTTAATCGGTTAACCATTTGGTTAATCGATTAACACCTTCAAAATTTGAATTTTGGCGCCTTTTGGAGGGAAATCTGCACATTTGCCCGTTTTCAACCGTTTTGAGTCATGCTCAGCCTCTGAAACTTGCCTTTGAATACTATAACTGTGAGAAGGCTTGAGATAGCCTGAATGCTACCTTCTGATCTGAAAATATCCTGCAAAATAAAATAAAATAAAATCGACTGCTCGATCGTCGGGCAAAATAAATGCCAGAACCAATGCTCGTTGTTGGAACTCCTGCACTAAAGAAGACTCCGAGCCACGGAAAACCTTGATCCCCTGCCTCAAGAACACACGTTATGCCATGCAAAAATGCAAAAATGCAAAGAAACATAAGTCAAGTACAAGAAAAGGTTGGTCAAATTTTGGGGTGCAATAACATGCCTGTTTTGGAGGAACTCTAGCACCTCCAAAACTCACGCCAAGATTCTTAGAGCAGGCCTATTTTGGCATGTTGATGCTTTTGATTGGCTGCATTTTATGGCAAAATATTGATGGATGTATGCATATCATGACTGATGTTATACATAATGAGGATTCAGCAGAGTAAGTTTGAATAGCTAAGAGTCACTTAAGTTGGATGTCATGTTGAATGTTATGACATCAAGCGTATGACATCAGGGCGCGCAGGTATTAGTTTCTGTTGAAGGTGAGATATTACTTAGAAGGGGGGGTTGAATAAGTATGGAAAATTAATACTTGAAAATAATCACACAATTATTTTTATCCTGGTTCGTTAAACAACTACTCCAGTCCACCCTTCCAGAGTGATTTGCCTTTCTCAACAAGGACTTAATCCACTATTAAATCAAACTGATTACAATAGTATCACCTAAGAACTACAGTTCTTAGTCTTCTCAAGAGCTACTGATTCACACTGAATCCTCTTAAGGAATATCCTTTACAAACAATGTAAATTAAATACAAGAGTTTTTAATGCTTCTATAAAGCTATAATCACAACAGTGATTTTTCTCTTAAGTTTGAAGTACAATAAGATTCTATGAAGAATAAGAATGAGAGCTTATAGAATATGTGATTTCTTTTCAGCAAGTGTGTAGCACTGAAGAATGAAGTGAGAAACTCCTTTTATAGGCAACTGAAACAGGCACGTTGAAAAGAGAGTCCAAAAGGTCTGAGCCTTTTTGTCTTCACATGCACTGACCTTTCCTTGAAATAGATGGCACAGATAAATCCTTTTTGTCTTGTGTAAGTGTGTCTAGCACAAATAAGGAAAGAGACGTTGAATGGTTCCAACGGATACATTCTTGAAAACACTTCTTCAGTTTCAGCAAGTTCTTCAGAGTCTGAATGGATCAGAGTCTTCTGATGAGATTCAGAACTATGCTGTATCAGAGTCTTCTGCAGCGTGTGTGCTTCTAGCGTGTTGATCATCAGAGCATCTTGACACAGAACTTTAGTACATGGCAGCGTAGGTACTTTCAGAAACTTCTGTAAATCAATGCTTTGAGAAACTCTTCAATCAATATTCTTCTATACTTCTGATGCTTCAGCTTCAGATGCTTCTGACTCAGAATGTTCTGGAGCTTCTTGCTTTAGATCCTTCTGGAGGCTACGCTCAGGATCTTTTGTAAGGAGTAAACAGATTCTTCTGTAAGGTGCATCTGGCGCTACAGAATCAGAATATCTTCTTGTATTCAAGGCAGATTTGCTTCTAGAGAGTTAATATAATTTTAATCTGCAGCAAAACTCTCAAACAAATTTTAGAGTATATAATTCTTAAATATAAATTTCCTAACAGTTATCATCAAAACAAAGAGTAATTATTAAGAACCAATCTGTGTTCTAACAATCTCCCCCTTTTTGATGATGACAAAAAGTATCAGAAATTTTATTTAATTGAACATAGAGAATTATAACTCCCCCTGAGATGATGAATCTCCCCCTGAGTTAAATATGAAAAAGGAATAGAAACTTCCCTTTTTATCTTGAGTAATCTTCAGAGTTAGATCTTGTTTGTCTTGTAATGATCAAGGGTCAGACTATCTTGCAGATATAAGATTTAGAGTTTGATAAAGGATAGATGATCTGAGAAACTCAGAGATTCTTATCAAAAATTCTGAAATAGTCAATTAGATATTAGAAAGAATAGATATGTATGAAGATTTATTCTAGTGAAATTATATTAAATAGTTCAGATCTTTATTTTCTCCCCCTTTTTTGTCATAAGCAAAAAGTAAAAACTTTGAATAAAGACAAATAAAAGGAATAATAGCAGATAATTCAATGGAGAATAACAAACTGTTTCATTCAATCATAACAGAGCAAAAGTACATCAGAAGATAGAACAAAACATTCAGATGCAAAAACAACAGATGCATAAACATGAGAAAAAAAATCTAAGTGTGTTTAGACAAAAGCATCTTCAATAGGTCTGTGATCTCAGATTGTGATTGCTCTTGCTTTGACATGAACTTAGTTATTGTCTCATTCTTCTCATCTTGTTTAGTCATCCATTCTGACATGTCCTCAGATTTCTTGTCTTGCTTCGCCATCCAAGATCTTATTTCAGATTGACCAGCTTCCAGAGCAGCAATCTTGTTTCCCAAATCTGGATTTTCTGTCTTAATCTCTGATGATGGAGGTTCTGTATCCTAAACAGAGTCAATTGCCATATGTTCTGGAGATCCTGAAGAGGGTTCTACCAGAGTCATAGTTAATGCAGTGGCAGTTGGTTCTGGTGGAGGAGGAGGTGGAGGAGCATCCAAACACAGCAGAGGTTCAGTCTTGTTGTTAATCTAGAATTGAGTTCTTTCAGCTCTGAGCTTTGCATCATCAGAACAGATGTTCTTCAGATTAGAAGCCACAATGTTGAATCTATTTAGAAATCCTTTCCAGATGATTTCAGTCTCATTTGCATCCATAGTTTCAGAACATCTTTTCTGAACAGTACCTAAAGACATCTGTATTTCTTGCAAAAACGTTTGAAATAAATGTTCAATATTAAGTCTGGGTGGTGGTTTAAGCAAGGTTTCCAGAGTCATCTGTTTAGGTTTTGGAGTTGGTGGTATCAATGATTTTGGAATGGAAATCAGAGGAGGGGGAACATATGGAAAGAATGGAATTTCTGGTTTCTGAGGAAGGGATCTGTTTAAAGCATTAAGCAGATTTGGTTGAGGTCTGGTGCGTGGGTAAACATCATCAAAGACTGCATTAGAGTATGGTACAAAAGCAGAGTTTAATGGTTTATCAGATGCAACTATGTTGTCAGATGCAGGATGCAGAGCTGAAACAACAGCTTTACCAGATGTACCAGAAATGGGGGCTAAGGATCCTTCATTTTCCATAGATTTAATATATGAATGGATTACAGATGGAAGGGTTGGTTTGAGTTTAGGTCTCAGAGGTTTCAAGGGTTCAGAGGGCTCAACTCTATCATAAAAATCTTTAAGTTTGAAACCATAAGATAAATTATGATACAGAGAAGACACTTGAGCACAAGATATTCCAGATGATGATGGATTGGAAGAAGGAACAATCATCTCAGATGAAGGTACAGGTGGAGGCATAGGTTCTGGAATGGTAGTTTTGGTAGGTACAGATGATTCAGGTTCAGGGTCATGAACAGGGTATTTTTCAGATGGATTAATCAGAAAGTCAGGATGAATTTCTGATTCAGATGAATTTGAAGATGTTTCAGGTGTACAAGAGGTAGAAGAAACTTGAAACACTGTTTTTAATGGAGTGATATCAAGAACTTTTGTCTCAGGGATATGAGATGGTTCTGAAGGAATATCAGGTTGTTGAGATGGTGGTTCAGATGAAACAGGAGCAGGAGTTACTTTAGTGGGTTCAGAAGTAACAGTTGCTACAGGTTCAGAAGATTGAATTGGTGATGGTGGAATGACAGATTCTTTTTGTGGTTGATCTTCTGTGGTTTGTTTTTCTGGATGATTTTCTGTTTGTGGTTGTGCAGAGTTTTGTTTATCAGAATTTTGTGGTAGTTCTGATGGTTGTGGTTCTGTTTGTTGTGATTCTGTTGGTTGTGGAACAGTTGGTTGTGGTTCTGTAGGTTGTGGACGTGGAGTGAAGTGTTTGATGTGTAATTTTGGTTGAGGTGGTTTTGATACAGAAGCAGAGGGTTGTTTCTGAGGTGATACAGAACTGGGGGCAGCAACAGATGTTGTTTGAGTGACAGGGGGTTTGGGAACAGACTTAATAGAAGAATCATTTATAACAACATTTTTAGAAGAGACAGAAGCTTTAGCACCTTTGAGTTTAATCCTCTTAGCAGATGCAGCTTCTCCAGAATCTTTTCTCTTCAGAAGATCCTTGGGTTTCTCAGCAATCTTAGCCTTCTTCTGGACAGGTTCAGATTCTGCTACAGGTTGAGGTCTTTTCCTCTGAAGTGGAACTTCTGCTTCTTCTTCTTCTTCTCCTGCATCTGGCAGGGGTTGCTTGACAAGTTGAAATACATTGGCAGGTACAGGCACTCCTTCCCTTTTACATTCCTCTATATACATCAGAACAATGTGTCTAGGTTCTTCAGCAAAGAATAGAGGAAAATCTGATACTGGAATCCTTTTATTCAGATCAGACATGTTTAACTTCTTTGGAGCAGTGGTAAGTTCATCTACAATCTTGAGTCTCAGAAGGCTCTTAGCGTTCAGAGGCTTTCCCATAATGAACTCTAGTTCCTCTGTTACACCAGCATCATACAGAGCAGCCACTAAACCATTTTCAGTGAGAAGATCAGAGAGCAGCCTTCCAAAAGGTATCCAATTCCTGATCTTCTGTGTCTTTTCTTTCACAGATTCTCTGGATGCATTTATGTGATTCCACAGATGCATGAACAATAAGTAAGGAAGATCTACCTTATTACTCTGACTGAGGCAGTACATAAAATAGATCTGTTCATTGTTGACATAATCTGGGGAATTTGTTGACTTTCTGTGATGAATGCATCCCATGAATATCTTGGCCCAGATCTTGTAATCTGGCTTCAGATCTTTGAATCTGTTAGAGGCTTGTCCAGCAGTCATAACCTCTTCATAGACTTCATCCATATCAACACGTCCAACTGGCAGATGTGAAACACCATCTGTTTCTTCATAACCAATCAGTTTTCTAATTAGATCCTCTGTGATGATGATCTCCTTTCCCAGCACAGATGATAAAATAAAATTTGGATACACAGATGCATGAATCCAGAATTCCTTAACAAGCAAAGGGTAAACTGGTCCAAACAGTCTATCAAAGTATTTCACCCAGCCTTGAGCTCTAACAATGGAGCGAAAATCAAACCCATTTTCAGCCAGTGAATCAAATTCAACCATGGATTCACACAACACTTCTAACTTATCAACAGGTGTGAGAAGAGTTCTTTGTGGAGGAATGTATGGATTAGCACCTAGATTATCTGAAGTTACAACAACCATTGTTGATTGAAACTGAGCAGTTGTTGAAGAAGAGGACGCCATTGAAGAATGCTTTTTAGAACACTTAGGTTTTGAGTTTTTGTGAAGAGAGAACAAGAGATGAAAATGCATATAAATTCTGAGAGTGAAAAGTGTGAAAGTGAATACACTTCAAGTATTTATACTAATCACATAGGCACACCAAGAGACAGAAATAAAGCACGTTTGAGCAACATTAAATGAAAAGAATAAAATCATTTCAAATAATAAATGCTTCTGACAGATTTGGGGGGAAAACCAAGAAATTCACTATTCAAATTTCACCTCAAATGTCTTTTCAGTTGTGCACACGCCACCTCTTCAGATTTTGTGGGACACGTGTTTGCTTGCATGTTGTTCTGAATTCTCTCAAGAAATGAAACGTTAGCCACGTTCAGATCTTCTAAAGATGGTTAGTTCAGATTTTCACATCAGAAATAATAATCAGAATAGAATAAATGAACAGAAGAAATACTTCAGATTATTAAACATTTTGCATCTGAGAGGTTGCCTCTGATAAATATTACTCTGGACAAAAATCCATACAAATATTTTCAGAATGAACTTAAATCTATCTTCAGCAAGGGGTTTTGTGAAAATATCATCCCATTGATGATCTGTATCAACAAAAGCTAAATTAATTACACCCTTCTGAACATAGTCTCTGATGAAGTGATGTTTAATTTCTATATGTTTTGCCTTAGAATGCAAGATTGGATTTTTTGACAAACATATAGCAGAAGTATTATCACAAAAGATAGAAAGATTACTCTCATAGATTTGATAATCTTCTAATTGACTCTTCATCCAGAGCATCTGAGTACAATATCCAGCAGCAGCAATGTATTCTGCCTCTGTAGTTGATAGTGCTATGGTAGGTTGCTTCTTGCTGTACCATGAGATCAGATGACTTCCAAGAAACTGACAGCTTCCAGAAGTGCTTTTACGTTCAACTCTGTCTCCAGCATAGTCAGCATCACAGAATCCAACTAATGAAAATTCATCAGATCTTCTGTAACACAAACCCATGTTAGCAGTACCTTTCAGATACCTTAGAATCCTCTTAACAGCTGTTAAGTGTGATTCTCTAGGATCTGATTGGAATCTAGCACATAAGCAGACACTAAACAGAATATCTGGTCTAGAAGCAGTCAAGTATAGAAGAGATCCTATCATACCTCTGTAGAGGTTTTGATCTACCTTGTTGCTTACCTCTTCCTTACCTAGAGTGCTTGTAGGATGCATTGGAGTCTTTGCCATTTTACTATCAACCATGTTGAACTTCTTCAGAAGCTCTTTAACATATTTGGTTTGATGTATGTAGGTGCACTCTGGAGTCTGATTGACCTGGATTCCCAAGAAGAATCTCAATTCTCCCATCATGCTCATTTCAAATTCTTCCTGCATACATTTAGCAAACTCCTTTCCAAGCGTAATATTTGTTGATCCAAAAATAATGTCATCTACATAAATTTGACAAATCAACAGATCTTTCTTAACAGTTTTACAGAATAAAGTTGTATCCACTTTTCCTCTGATAAAATTTTTCTTCAGAAGGAAGTTGCTCAACCTCTCATACCAAGCTCTGGGAGCTTGTTTTAATCCATAAAGGGATTTCTTTAATTTGAAAACATGATCTGGAAAGTTTTCACTTTCAAATCCAGGAGGTTGGTGGACATATACTTCTTCTTCTATAATACCATTAAGAAAAGCACTTTTAACATCCATCTGATACAGAGTGATGTTATTCTGTGCAGCAAAAGAAATAAGAAGGCGTATAGATTCTAACCTTGCCACTGGAGCATAAGTCTCAGTGTAATCAATACCTTCTTGCTGACTATATCCTTGAGCAACCAACCTTGCCTTATTCCTTTCTACTTCTCCCTTTTCATTCAGCTTATTTCTGAAGACCCATTTTGTTCCAATAATATTGAATCCTTTAGGTCTAGGAAGCAGATCCCAAACTTCATTTCTGGTGAATTGATTCAGCTCTTCTTGCATAGCTATAATCCATTCATTATCTTCCAGAGCCTCATCTACAGATGTTGGTTCTATTATTGACACTAAGCCAAATAAAGAAGATTCAGAAGTTCTGAGAAATGATCTTGTCCTTATTGGATCATCTTTCTTTCCAATTATCACATCTTCTGGATGAGAAGATTTAATTCTGGAAGAAGATCCTCTGACAGTTGGTCTTTCAGAAATTTGCAAGTTGTTTAGTTGGGAAGTCAAAGGAGTAGCATCTGGAGTTGCTTCAGATTCTTTGATTTTTGCCTTTTCTGCCTCTGAGCCTTCAGAGTCTGTGAGAATCACTTCTCTATCTGCAGAACTTTCAAACTGCTTTGGCTTTTCAGAGCCAAGCTTATCATCAAATCTAACATGAATAGATTCTTCAACAATCTGTGTTTCAGTATTGAATACTCTGTAGCCTTTAGAGCGTTCAGAATAACCAAGCATGAAACACTTCTGTGCTTTGGAATCAAACTTGTTCAGATTATCTTTAGTATTAAGCATATAACAAATACATCCAAAAGGATGAAAATAAGAAATGTTAGGCTTTCTGTTTCTCCACAATTCATAAGGAGTCTTTTCCAGAAGAGGTCTTACAGACACTCTGTTCTGAATATAACAAGCTGTGTTAATTGCTTCTGCCCAAAAATGTTTTGCCAGATTTGTCTCATTGATCATGGTTCTGGCCATCTCTTGCAATGCTCTATTTTTCCTCTCTACAACTCCATTTTGTTGTGGAGTTCTAGGGCAGGAGAAATCATGTGCAATGCCTTTTTCAGAAAAATATTTTTCAAAATGTTTATTTTCAAATTCTCCACCATGATCACTTCTGACTTTAATAATTTTGGAATCTTTTTCAGTCTGGACTTGATTGCAGAAGTCAAAGAACACAGAATGAGACTCATCCTTGTGTTTTAGAAACTTTACCCATGTCCATCTGCTGTAGTCATCTACAATGACTAACCCATACTTCTTGCCTCTGATGGATGCAGTTTTCACTGGTCCAAACAGATCAATGTGAAGTAATTCCAATGGTCTGGAGGTAGAAACAACATTTTTTGATTTAAAATGAGATTTTGAAAATTTACCTCTTTGACATGCTTCACACAGAGCATCTGAGTTGAACTTCAACTTAGGAAGTCCTCTGACCAGATTGAGTTTATTAATCTGAGATATACGTCTCATATTAATATGCCCCAATCTTCTATGCCAGACCCATTGCTCATCATTCACAGATAAGAGGCATTTTACATTTTGAACTTTAAGTTCTGAAAGGTTAATTTTATAAATGTTGTGTTTCCTCTTTCCACTGAATAGGATAGAGCCATCCTTTTGACATACAGCTTTGCAACATTTTTGATTAAAGATTATATCATAACCATTGTCACTTAATTGACTTATGGACAATAGATTATGTTTCAATCCTTCAACTAACAGAACATTAGTAATAGAGGGAAGCTTACCATTTCCAATAGTGCCAGATCCAATGATCTTGCCCTTCTGGTTCCCTCCAAACTTCACGTCCCCTCCAGATCTAAGTTCCAGGCTTTGGAACATAGACCTTTCTCCTGTCATGTGTCGTGAGCATCCAGAGTCCAGGTACCATGATTGGTGTCCTGACTTTGCTGCTAAGAACATCTGCAACAGGAATTATTTTGTCTTTAGGTACCCAGATCTTCTTGGGTCCTTTGGGGTTAGTTGGTTTACAGGTTTGTCTAAACTTCTATTTTGCAACATAATGTTTATTCTGACTTGCCTTTGGTTTAAACACATAAGTACTCTTCTCAGAGCTTGTGTGTTTAATGTCATTCAGATGACCAAATTTGAATTGAGAGTACAAAGGTGTCTTCCTGATGAAAAGTTTATCAACAGGTTTTGGATTGCTTCCAGATGAAGACTCATATCCAATACCTCTTCTGTTGTTTCCACTAACACCATAGATCATGGAAGCCATCTTGCTTCTGTCTATGCTCTTAGTGAGAAACCTCTGAAAACTAGAGTCATATTTTTCTAAAATATTTTCACAAGACTTAGTTTCAGAATCAGATTCTTGTTGAGTTTTATCAAAGTCATTTTTGATTTTTAAATTTATTTCCTTCTGCTCAACAAGTTCTGTTTTCAGAAGATCAATCTCAGATTCAAGATTGCTTTTCAGCTTCTTGTATTTGAGTTTGATGTTGTTGTAACTTTTAAGAACTTCTGTTAAAACTTTAATGAGTTCTTCTTTGGTAAGTTTGGACATTACCTCTTCTGCATCATCATCAGATTCAGATTCTGATTCATATCCAGAGGTACCTTCTTCTTGATCCTCTGTCCTGGCCATCAGTGCAACGTTTGCACATTCTTCTTCTGATTCAGAAGATGACTCACACTCATCAGAGTCATCCCATGTTGCCATCAGAACCTTCTTCTTCTTGTTGAACTTCTTCTTAGGTTTTTCTTTCAGAAGTTTAGGGCAGTCATTCTTGTAGTGCCCAGGTTCTTTGCACTCATAGCACACCACTTCTTTCTTGGCAGATCTTCTGTGACTAGAAGATTCTTTTCTGTTGTCAGATCTTCTGAAGTTGTTAAACTTCTTTCCCTTGTGCTTCCAGAGTTTGTTAATCCTTCTGGACAGCATGGACAACTCATCTTCTTCTTCAGAAGAAGATTCTTCAGAGCTTTCTTGAATAACCTGCAAAGCTTTAGCAGTTTTGTTAGATTTTAAAGCTATGGATTTACCTTTATCTTTCTTCTGGGGTTCATCTTCCTCCAGCTCAATTTCATGGCTTCTCAAAGAACTGATAAGTTCTTCTAAGGAGATCTTGTTCAGATCTTTTGCCATCTTCAATGCAATCACCATTGGTCTCCATCTGGTGGGAAGACTTCTGATGATTTTCTTGACATGATCTGACGTTGAGTAGCCCTTGTCCAGAACTTTCAGACCAGCTGTAAGAATCTGAAATCTAGAAAACATAGTTTCTACATTTTCAGAATCTTCCATTTTAAATGCCTCATACTTCTGTATGAGCGCCAGAGCCTTTGTCTCTTTAACCTGAGAGTTTCCCTCATGAGTCATTTTGAGTGATTCAAACATGTCATGAGCAGTATCTCTGTTAGTAATCTTCTCATACTCAGTATGAGAGATTGCATTAAGCAATATAGTTATGGCTTTGTGGTGATTCTTGAAGTCTCTTTTCTGCACTTCAGTCATTGATTTTCTATCAATCTTTTTGCCATCCTCTCCAGTAGGATGTTCATATCCATCAATGACCAAATCCCAAAGATCAGCATCATACCCAAGAAAAAAACTTTCTATTCTATCTTTCCAATAGTCAAATTTTTCTCCATCAAACATTGGAGGTTTGGTACTGATCCTATCCCTCTCTTCATATTTATTGTTGATATTTGACATTGAATTATCAACCATGATAACAAATAAATATATAGATCAAAGTATATCTCCTCTGGATCTTTACTGACACTGTTAAGTGATAGCACACTCAGAACCGGAGCTCTGATGCCAACTGAAGGTGAGATATTACTTAGAAGGGGGGGTTGAATAAGTATGGAAAATTAATACTTGAAAATAATCACACAATTATTTTTATCCTGGTTCGTTAAACAACTACTCCAGTCCACCCTTCCAGAGTGATTTGCCTTTCTCAACAAGGACTTAATCCACTATTAAATCAAACTGATTACAATAGTATCACCTAAGAACTACAGTTCTTAGTCTTCTCAAGAGCTACTGATTCACACTGAATCCTCTTAAGGAATATCCTTTACAAACAATGTAAATTAAATACAAGAGTTTTTAATGCTTCTATAAAGCTATAATCACAACAGTGATTTTTCTCTTAAGTTTGAAGTACAATAAGATTCTATGAAGAATAAGAATGAGAGCTTATAGAATATGTGATTTCTTTTCAGCAAGTGTGTAGCACTGAAGAATGAAGTGAGAAACTCCTTTTATAGGCAACTGAAACAGGCACGTTGAAAAGAGAGTCCAAAAGGTCTGAGCCTTTTTGTCTTCACATGCACTGACCTTTCCTTGAAATAGATGGCACAGATAAATCCTTTTTGTCTTGTGTAAGTGTGTCTAGCACAAATAAGGAAAGAGACGTTGAATGGTTCCAACGGATACATTCTTGAAAACACTTCTTCAGTTTCAGCAAGTTCTTCAGAGTCTGAATGGATCAGAGTCTTCTGATGAGATTCAGAACTATGCTGTATCAGAGTCTTCTGTAGCGTGTGTGCTTCTAGCGTGTTGATCATCAGAGCATCTTGACACAGAACTTCAGTACATGGCAGCGTAGGTACTTTCAGAAACTTCTGTAAATCAATGCTTTGAGAAACTCTTCAATCAATATTCTTCTATACTTCTGATGCTTCAGCTTCAGATGCTTCTGACTCAGAATGTTCTGGAGCTTCTTGCTTCAGATCCTTCTGGAGGCTACGCTCAGGATCTTCTGTAAGGAGCAAACAGATTCTTCTGTAAGGTGCATCTGGCGCTACAGAATCAGAATATCTTCTTGTATTCAAGGCAGATTTGCTTCTAGAGAGTTAATATAATTTTAATCTGCAGCAAAACTCTCAAACAAATTTTAGAGTATATAATTCTTAAATATAAATTTCCTAACAGTTATCATCAAAACAAAGAGTAATTATTAAGAACCAATCTGTGTTCTAACATCTGTTATTAGCTCAGGCTATACTTCAGGAAACATTTTAGGAAGCCTAGTTATCTAAGGCGACATATCAGGCATTGCTGAGGATAACATGGAGTGCCCCTGACTCAATTGGACGTGCGTAGTTTCATGAAAAGAGGTTTGTCTTGGGTAAACCTAACTTCAGTACGAAGGCCCAATGATTGTATGCTACCTATATATACAGAAGAAGCAATCCTATTTGAAGACAATTCTTGACAGGGTTTTATAGAACGTGTATTTGTGAGTGAAGAATTCTGTTCTTCATGTGTTTTTGTGTGTCTTAGGGATACTTGTAAACCAAGCAATTATATGTTGTATGATTGCATTGGTCTAGAGTTCTTAAGCTGTCTGTTAAGTGTGTCACTCTAAAGCTTTTAAGTAAGAGTGTTGTGTCACTTGATCAAAGATGTGAAGCAAGATCAAGGTGTGTTTTGAAGTGTGACTTTATTGCCATTTGTAACTTAGTATTGGTTGATATCACTGTTGTGATTGAGGGGGAGTGAGTTGGTAACTCTGGTCTAGTGTTAGGCTGAAGTGTCATTGGGTAGGTCTTAAGTGAAGAGTGCAAACTGGTTGTTTGACTCTAAATTAATTATACTAATAGTGAATTTCCTCCCTGGCTTGGTAGCCCCCAGATGTAGATGTGGTTTGCACTGAACTGTGTAAACAATTACTTGTGTTATTTACTGTTTTCATTTACAGTTTGTCTTTAAGTTTTGTAGTCTGTGTTACAGTGGATGTCATAACATCCGTGATAACATCCACTGTTGTGTACCTAGAATTTCAATTAGCATCAGAGCAGGCACCCTTCCTGTTATTTTCTGGGTGAGATCTAGGGAAGATAAATTCTGGTACTATGGACAAGGATATAGGATTCACAAATAGACAATCAATTCTGGATGGCTCAAATTATGACTATTAGAAACCTAGGATGATAGCCTTCTTGAAGTCTTTAGACAAAAAGGCATGGAGAGCTGCAAACTCAGGATGGGAACATCCAGTGAAGACTGATAAAGATGGATTATTTGTGTTAATACCTGAGGAAGAATGGACCAAAGAACAAGAGGCCTTGGCTCTTGGGAATTCTAAGGCCTTGGATGCTCTATTCAATGGAATAGACAAGAACGTTTTCAGACTGATGCATCACTGTGAACTGGCCAAAGAGGTTTGGGATACCCTCAAAAAAACTCATGAAGGCACCTCAAAGGTCAAGATGCCAAGATTGCAGATGCTGGCCACTAAATTTGAAAATCTGAGAATGAAGGAGGATGAGACTATTCATGAATTCTACATGAAAATTCTTGAGATTGCCAACACCTCAGGTGCTTTAAGAGAGAAGATGTCTGAAGAAAAGCTTGTGAGGAAGATTCTAAGATCTTTTCCTAAGAGGTTTGCCATGAAATTCACTGCTATTGAAGAAGCTCAGGATATATGCAACATGAAAGTGGATGACCTCATTGGTTCTCTCCAAACATTTGAGATGGGAATGTGTAATCAGGTTGAGAAAAAGAACAAAAGCATAGCCCTTGTCTCAAATACTGCAGATGAATCTGATGAAGACAATGATGGAAGCAAGGAGAATCTCTCAGAAGCTTTAGCTATGATTGGAAGACAATTCAACAGACTCAAGAAAAGGGTAGATAAGGAGGGTAGACTTAATGTCAAGAACATCTCATCTGACATTAACAAAAGAGCCAAGTCTGAAGAAAAGTCCAACCAAGGCAAAGGAGCTCAGTGTTATGAATGTGAGGGATATGGGCACATTAGAGTTGAATGTCCCACCTATCTCAAGAAGCAAAAGAAGGGCCTAGCCGTCACTTGGTCTGATGGAGATTCTGAGAGTGGATCAGAAGAAGAATCAGCCAAACATGTCACTGTTCTGAATAGTTTATACATATCTGATGGTGACTCAAGTGAAGATGAGCTGACCTTTGATGAACTTGCAGCCTCATATAAACAACTATACATCAGAAGTGCTGAAGTATGTCAACTAGGGGAGAAGCATAAGAGAATCATTAATAAGTTGGAAGCTGAGAAGAAGGAGAATCTTGCAACCATTGACTCACTCAACAGTGAGGTCAAAATGTTAAACTCCAAACTTGATCAGATGACAAAATCTTTCAGGATGCTAAACCCTGGGACTGACACTCTAGAAAAAATCTTACAGAGTGGTCAGAACGCAGGAAATATGTATGGACTGGAATTTGTTGGTGAATAGAAACCCATCTCGGGATTCAAGAAACCAAAGACTGAAAATCATAGACCAAATCGGATGTCACGACCGATGTCACAACATCAGAAGAACAGAAACATGAGTCAGGGAAGGAGAAAGTCCCAAAGGTTGAGGTGTCACTACTGTGGTAAATTTGGACACATAAAACCATTTTACTTCAGTCTGCATGGATTTCCTAGTCACTCTCATCAAGATGCTCCTGTCAAGAAGCAACAATGGGTGGCAAAGGAGGTTGGTCTGATAGCTCATACTTCTCTGAGAGTGTCAGCTAAAGAAGACTAGTATTTTGATAGTGGTTGTTCTAAGCACATGACTGGAATAAAGAACCTACTGGTGGACATCAAACCACATTCCATTAGGTATGTGACCTTTGGTGATGGAGCAAAAGGGGAAATCAAAGATGTTGGGAAACTAGACTGTCCTGAAGTTCCTAACCTAGACAATGTTTTGCTGGTGAAAGGATCGACTGCCAACTTGATCAGTATCAATCAGCTCTGTGACCAAGGACTCAATGTCAACTTCACAAAGGGAGAATGTGTTGTCACAAATAGAGATAAAAAGGAAGTCATGAGGGGAGTTAGGTTTAAAGACAACTGCTACTTGTGGGAACCTCAAATCTCAAGTAACTCCACTATCTGTTCTATGGGCAAAGAAGAAGAGGAAGTCAAACTGTGGCATCAAAAACTTGGACATCTTCATCTAAGAGGGATGAAAAAGATCATTTCCAAGGAAGCTGTGAGAGGAATCCCAAAGCTGACTATTGATGAAGGTAAGGTCTATGGTGAATGTCAGGTTAGCAAGTAAACCAAGATGTCACATCCAAGAATTGGCCATCTTGCAACACCCAAAGTTCTTAAGCTGTTGCACATGGACTTGATGGGACCAATGCAGGTAGAGAGTCTTGGTGGAAAAAGGTATGCTTATGTAGTTGTTGATGATTACTCCAGATACACCTGGATAAGTTTCATCAGAGAAAAATCAGATGTATTTGAAGTCTTCAGGGAGCTGTGTATCAGGCTTCAAAGAGAAAAAGAATGTGGTGTGATCAGGATCATAAGTGATCATGGTAAGGAGTTTGAGAACTCTAAGTTTGTTGAATTCTGCTCATCTGAAGGAATCAGTCATGAATTCTCCTCCTCTATTACTCCTCAGCAAAATGGAGTAGTGGAAAGGAAAAACAGGACTATCCAAGAATCTGCTAGAGCCATGATTCATGCAAAGAAATTGCCTATGCATTTTTGGGCTGAAGCAATGAACACATCCTGCTATGTTCACAACAGAGTTACCATGAGAAAAGGAACTACCTCCACTCTGTATGAAATATGGAAAGGAAGGAAGCCTACTGTGAAGTATTTTCATGTATTTGGGAGCAGGTGTTACATCTTGACAGATCATGAACAAAGGAGGAAAATGGATCCCAAAAGTGATGAAGGTATTTTTCTAGGATACTTTGTTAACAGCAGAGCTTATAGAGTATACAACTCCAGAACAAAAGTCCTGATGGAGTCCATTAATGTCATTACTGATGATCATCATGAAGAAACCAATGTCATAGATGATGTTGGAACATTGCTTGAGACACCTGCTGAGGGTATGTTCAATGCTAAAGATACTCAAGCTATAACCCCTAATTATGAATCAGAAACTCCCAACAAAGAACCTTCTATCAGGATCCTGAAAGATCATCCCAAATATCTTATCATTGGAGACCCCAACAGTGGTGTAAGAACCCGAGCTAGAGAAATCATCTCAAACTCATGTTTTGTGTCCAAGATTGAACCAAAAAATGTGAAGGATGCTTTAACTGATGAATATTTGATCAAGGCCATGCAAGATGAATTGGAACAGTTTAAAAGGAATGAAGTGTGGAAATTGGTTCCAAGATCTAAAGGAACAAACATCATTGGAACCAAGTGGATTTACAAGAACAAGTCTGATGAACAAGGAGTTGTAACCAGAAACAAGGCTAGATTAGTGGCACAGGGTTACACTCAAGTTGAAGGAATTTATTTTGATGAAACTTTTGCACCAGTTGTAAGACTTTAGTCAATCAGGCTGTTGTTAGGAATTGCCTGCATCCTAAAATTTAAACTATTCCAGATGGATGTGAAAAGTGCTTTTCTGAATGGATATCTGAATGAGGAAGTATAAGTGGCACAACCCAAGGGATTTAAGGATCCTAACTTGACAGACCACATATACAAGTTGAGGAAGGCACTGTATGGATTGGAACAAGCTCCTAGAGCTTGGTATGAGAGACTGGCTGAATTCCTTACCACCAATAGATATAGAAAAGGAGGGATAAACAAGACCCTGTTTGTAAAGGATGAAGGTGGAAAAATCATGATTGCACAAATTTATGTGGATGGCATAGTGTTTGGAGGGATGTCATACAAAATAGTAAAACAATTTGTCAACCACATGCAATCTGAGTTTGAAATGAGCATGTGTGGAGAATTAACTTACTTCCTTGGATTGCAAGTCAAGCAAATGGAGGATTCTATATTCATCTCCCAAAGTAAATATACCAAAAACATAGTGAAAAAGTTTGGGATGGACAATGCTGGCCATAAAAGAACACCTGCACCCACTCATTTGAAGTTATCGAAAGATGAAAGTGGTACTAGTGGCTGATCAAAGGTTGTAGGAAAGCATGATTGGCAGCTTGCTGTATCTAACAGCTAGCAGACCTGATATTGCCTTTGTAGTTGGTGTGTATGCTAGATATCAAGCAGATCCTAAAGTGAGTCACATAAATCAAGTCAAAGGATTCTCAAATATGTGAATGGAACTTGTGATTATGGTATACTTTACTATCATGGGTGTGATCCTACCTTATCTGGGTATTGTGATGTTGACTGGGCTGGAAGTGCTGATGATAGAAAAAGCACCTCTGGTGGATGCTTCTTATTAGGGAACAACCTTATATCCTAGTTCAGCAAAAAGCAAAATTGTGTCTCATTATCCACTGATAAAGCTAAATACATAGTAGTTGGTAGCAGTTGTTCTCAACTGGTCTGGATGAAGCAAATGTTGACTGAATACAATGTCACTCAGGATGTCATGACATTGTACTGTGACAATCTAAGTGCTATCAACATTTCCAAGAATCCAATTCAGCATAGCAGAACCAAGCATATTGATATCAGGCATCACTTCATAAGAGACCTGGTGGAAGACAAAGTGATCACCCTAGAACATGTGTCCATTGAATTACAACTAGCTGACATTTTTACAAAGGCTTTAGATGCTGCTTAATTTGAGAATCTAAGAGGAAAATTGGGAATTTGCATGTATGAGGACCTATAGCAATTACTGGCCAGAGGGAGTGTTCAGAATAAACGATGTTTTATTGGAAAACACTTGGTTCAACCTACGTATTTAATGCATTCCACACCCTTGACCAGTAAAGCTCGACATTCCACACAAATTTTCTTACTCCTCATCCAATTCACTCTGTTTCCCTACTCTCCAAAATGTCTCTCAGACCTTCACTCTCAATCTCCGCTCAACATTAAAATGTCTTTCCATCATGGTGCCTCTCCATCCAAGACCCCTCCCAAATCCTCAGCAGATGCTCCTCCCACTGCTGAAAAGTCCAAGGGCAAGTATCCTCCTCCCACGGCTGACGAACTTAGGCGAATTAGCAACAGGGAAAGCTCAGCATACATGGACAAATCCAATAGGGAAATTGTCAATAAGATTTTCTAGAGAGGGCTTCATGTGCGTGGCATAACCATTCCACTTGCTCGCATTGATCCTCCTCACAGCTCTGATAATGCACATGGCTCCAGCAGTGCAGCTAGACCAGAGGAAGATTCTGATGACAGTGATGAGAATGTCTTAACAGATAGTGATGACAGTGACTCCAGCTCTTCTGAGGAGGAAGAGTAATATGGTGGTGTTGATAGTTTGTAGGTGTGCTTAGGCTGATGATGAGCTGATGTTGGTGTGACTATTAGTTTTTTTTCCTTGCTTAGATTTTGTCCTTATTTTACAGCTAAAATATTTGTGTTACTCATCATGAGCTTTATGTTGTAATGGCCCCTAACATCTGCACTTTCATACTTATTTTGATCTATATTATTCAGTTAGTTTTGATCTAAATTTGTGGCTAAAAAGGGGGAGAAGTGGTAGTAACAGCAGGGCTAGATGTGCGTCTCTCACAGGTGGAAGACTTGGTTGTTCGGCTAGATGTGTGTGTCTCATAGGTGGAAGACTTGGTTGTTGTAGCCGCCCTAAGTGTGCTACAGGTTGCTGCTAATATGCATGTTTGAATTGAACATGCTTGTAGGTGTGATAACAGGATGCTGTTGCTGTTGTGTATGTTCCTTGATGGAACCTAGTAGTAGTATAGTTGCTAGATTTGTGTGTGTCTGCAGGGTGTTTGTAGAATGTGTGTGGATGTGCATCTTTCTAGGGGGAGTAGCACAGGATGTTTCACAGAAAGTTGTGACATCTGTAGTCTAGGCTGACAGGTGATTATGTTCTTCAGGATGTCATCCTGAATGTCCTGACATCCAGAATCCAGAGTTGTCTAGATAAATCTGTGTGACTGCTGTGTCTGCAGGGTGTGTATGCACTGATGGTTGTGCATCAGTTGAGGGGGAGTATCACAATTTGATCCACAGATAATTGTGATACCTGTAGTATGGACTAGTAGGCAGTTCTTAAGGTGTGAATATGTCTCTGATATGGTAATGTAGCTATGTATGTTATTAGCTAGTAGCTTTCCTGCATGTTGTTGCACCCTAAAATTTGCTCAACCTACTTCACTTGGTTTATGTTTCAATTGCATTGTCATTTGCATAAAAAGTCATGTACATAGTCTAATCATTTGCATAGCATAGCATAACAAGTCATCTGTAAAGGGATCAAGTGCTATCTGTTTCATCTCAAGGAATGTATTCAAGAGGCTCTTATCAAGATTCAAGCCTATTCAAATCACCAAGAAAGAAATTGAAGCTTTGGGAAGTTTAAAGGCCAAGCAGTGGGTTTCTCTCCTATCTTGAGGGTATGTGAAGATCATCAGAGAAGTTGTGAGTTATTAATTGAGGTCATGGAAAACCTAGAGGGTCCTTTTGAAAGTAAGACAAGTCATTGGCAAGGTTACAAGAACTACAATTGAAGACAGTCAACTAGGGTTTCATCTGGGTCAACCCTAAGTCAAATGCTTGATTGAAGGGCATCAAGGCCTATTTGAAGGATGTGGGGGTCATCATTTGATATGTGGATATGGATGTGGTGTTGAGCCAAGGAGAAATCATAAGAAATCAAGAAGAAGAGAAGTTTCTGAATTAGGGTTTCTTAGTAAAATTCCCTGATTTAGGTCAAACTTCCAAGCAAAGTAATTCAAAATGCAAGTCTCAAATGGATCCTTGGCCAACATGAAACTTGTAGAGTATCTCAAGACCTTTAATTTGAGTGGTGGAAGGCATCAAGGAGAGTTATAGAACTCAAGTTATGGTTCTTGCAAGTTACAGGTCCTCAGAGGCATCTGGAATTTTGTCTGTGAAAGTTACTTGATTTCTAAGCAACTTTTTCCCCTCAAGGAGTTTTCAAATAGATTTTTGGCCAACATGAAAGTTGTTCCCCTTGATCTTAGCTTTCTAGAATGGTATGGTATGCCTCAATCGGATTTGTGGAGCTCTACTTATGATCTTGACAAGCCAAGGGCATTTTGGTCATTTGGAGGTTATAAGTCATTTCAAGCATAAGGCCATATCTCCTACTTCCAAACTTCAAATGGAAAAATCTTCAACATCAAAGTTGCTTAGAATTATGTTTTAAGTCTAGTAGGGAGGTCATGAGATGTTGAAAAGGCTTACATAAAAAAGTGATAAAAATGGCCTAAAAATGAGGCATAAGTTAATTCAAGTGAAGTTGAAAATCATAAATCATAAGCTACAAGTCCAAACCATGTCATATGATAGGTCATTTTGACTCCAAATGACATTATAAGAACAATGGTTCAGCCACAATTTTGATTTGAGGCTTGCATCATAGGGTTGCTTTGGAAAAGTCTTGCTTGCATAATAAGGTACCATGGCAAAACTCAAAATAACTCAATAAACAAGGAAGATGTGCATTGTATCTCACCCAAAATATCATGTAAGGAGAAATTCAATTCAGTTACCAAGATTACAAGGCATATTGCATGGGATACCATATAAGGAGAAGTGAAAATGCAAAATACCATTGGATGAAAAGATCAAATTCTCATGGGAAGATCCTAGATGATTCTAGGAGGTTCTAGACTATTCCAATCCATTCTATATAATCATTGTGGCTTGCATTGAGGCAAGGTTGGTGGTGATTGTGGTAGAGAAGAGAGTGTGAAATCATAAAACTTCATTTGCAAATTACATTGAATCTCTTGATTCTTCTTCATTGCTATTCCATTTTTTTCACAAATCTTCTCCATAAGCATTTCTGAGTGTGTTCATGTTGGCTTGAGACTCCATTGATGAAGATTTGAAAGCATTCACATTGAAATTGCAAGAAGGCAAATTACATTGGATCTTGAAGTACAAGCAATTCCAGCCATTCCTTTTGCAAACAGAAGAAGATTCAGCCTCCAAGGAGTATTCTTGAAGAGTTACAAGGCTTGATTTGAAGAATTTCATCACCTACCATATCCAAGAACCAGGTTTGCAATTTCTGTTCTACACCATAATCTAGGCATGGCTAGGGTTATTTATTAGCATAAACTTGTTAGAGACAATTAGGTGACCAATTTTGATGAGTTTAAGAGCATGTGGTGAAGTTCCATTAATGGAGGTCGATTCTTTGATGATCAAGAACATGCGAAATAATGAGTGTTAAGGCAAGATTTATGGCTGATTTTAATGAGTGTAGCATAAGTATCATTTTGATATAAAGAGAATTAAGTTTGGTGGAGGTCGAAAGTTGATGATATTTTGAGATTGGTTTGGTTTCCCATTCGGTTTGGATGATGGAGAGTGTTTCAATGCAAACCAATGGCACAGTCATGTTCAGCTTGGAGAATAGAGTAAGTCTGGGCTTTGAACGAGTGAAATCGGTGGAGAAATGAAGGAGAACGATGAGGTGGAAGTTCCATGCATGGGAAGTGTTTTAATGGTGTTGCAGCAAACCCTAACATCCCAAGGTTGAAGATGATTCACAGACCGTCAGATGCACGCGAGGAATTTGACTCAAGAAGAGATCCAATGGCTGAGATTAAAAAACGAAATGGAGGGGAGCCAGCACCATGGAACGCAGCGTTTCATTAAAACGCGCTTCCTGGGCTTAAGTGAATATTGATATCCCCACCCCCATCAAGCCCAATTTCATGTTTTACACTATATTTCCTTACTTTTCGCACCATGTTATTTTTCTTTTTCCTTCACATTTTTAATCTGATTTTTCTGAAATAACTGGGCCCAAGCGCTTTACTTCTTGCACCCCCAGTATGGGCCCAGATCATAAAACCAACTAGATATTGTTGCTGTTTACACCCATGTTCATAATTCTCACATTTTATTTTCTCCATTTTTTTTCAAATCTTTAAAAATCCATATTAAATTGAAAAAAGAATATTTTTGCATGGGAGTTTTTTCCCCCTTTTCACATTTTTGTCAAGAAAAATATAAAATCATAAAATTGCCATTTTATTTCATTTTTATATTTTTTTGCATATTTTCTTCTTTAATTGCTTTTTAATTCTTTTAAGTTGATACATGGATTTGTAGAATTTAGTTAGGGTAGATCCCTTAGTATTTTTAGGTCAATCTTTTTAGGGTAGTTAGATGTATGTTTTAGGTTCCCCCTGGATTAATTCCATATTTTTGTGATGATTTTTAGGATAGTTTAGATTAGATGCTATTAGGGTGTATAGAATTAGGTTAAACCACAACTTAGGTGCATTAAAACAATTTCTTTTGGGTTTTTTAGGACAAGTTAGGCTATGGGGCATATATGGGTATTAAGGGTAGGTTTAGTAGATCCTCTAGAAATAATATTAGAATATTCCCTACTATATTAATATTTTTAGTATATTTTGCAATTGAATGCTTGTTTGGTGTGCCCTTTTGGGGTTTATTTTGTTTGTATGGGCTTATTGGGCTTGCTTGGGGTGTGGGCTTGGCTTGAAGATCTTGATGATGAAGTATAATGAAGACAAAGAGTCGAAGATCAAAGCTTGA
Organism: Lathyrus sativus; assembly: GCA_963859935.3. Taxonomy (NCBI): domain Eukaryota; kingdom Viridiplantae; phylum Streptophyta; class Magnoliopsida; order Fabales; family Fabaceae; genus Lathyrus; species Lathyrus sativus. Next base: position 147,405,455 of record OZ012737.1, on the reverse strand, counting down.
TGAAGATGCTAGGCTTGCTTGAAGATTGTTTGAAGATCATAGGACCTAGGAGCTAGGTAGAGCTTTAGAATAGAAAATTTCTTCACAAACATGGATGGTTTCTGTTGCCTCCATTCTTCTCTATGATTCAAAGTCTCTCTTTGATACTCACCTCCTTCCTTTGGAAGGCTTAGTGACAATATCTAGGAGATAGAACTTTTGAGAGAAACAGTCTGTATTTTGTTAACAGTCTGTATGCCACCTTTGGTGGTTAACTGACTGTCTAACATCCCAAATCATCTTGTGAACTATTACTCATCTAGGAGAGCTTGCTTTGAAGAATCCTTTGAAGATTGAAGATAAAGTCCCTTGCCTTGAAGACTGATAGAAGAAGGAGCTTATGCTGTCAGGTTTTGCTGTTTAGAGCTGCTGGTGCTGTTTAGAGCTGTGGATGTATTGTTTGAGTTTCTTGACTGTATTGTTTGATAATTTTCCCCTGGAGGTTGAAGTGAAGTTGTTTCACTTTGCCCATTGTTTTCTAGGTTCGAGGTTGATGGGGACTCCCTTGCCTCGCTTGTATTGCTGCATTCATGCATTTTACTGCTTTACTGTATATATGCTGTTATTTTTCCGTTTATCCCCTTAGGATCTCTGTTTCTCTCTGTGCAAGAGAGAAATATGACAGACATTAGGCTTTCATCCATGCATGAAAACATTAGGGTAGATTTTGATTCCCTTTTTAAACCATAGGTTTTAGAGTTCTGTCTCTTCTTTCTCAAAACAATCAGAAAAACACAATAAACATTTCAAACATCAATAAAAAACAGTTCTTGCGTAAAAGACTGTAAACCAATCAAAAAAACGTCATTTTTGTCCGCTTGGACCCATAATCAGGAGAAAACCTTTTTAGAAGGAATAAAAACAATCAAGACAGACTTGTGTCGTACGTGGCCCGAACTACGTTTGCTCTGATCTTTCATGCTGTATGAAAGTACGTAGGCATAGGATGCGATATCCTAGCGAGCAACCTTCCCCTCCTTTCCAGTAGGTAGGCGAACTACGTTGACTCTGATTTCTCGTTCCAGACGGGAATACGTAGGCATAAAGTGTGATACTTTGCCGAGTCATTTTCTTTTCTTTTAACCCCAGACCTGTAGAATAGATAGAATAACAATCCGTACTAGAAAACAAGCGTGGATCCCGTCGAGTACGACGGACGTGAGGGGTGCTAATACCTTCCCCTTGCGTAACCGACTCCCGAATCCAGGATTTGGTCGCGATGACCATTCCTTTCCCGTCTTTGCGGTAGGTTTACTTCGAGCGTTTCCTTTCCCTCCGTTGGGATAAATAACGCACGGTGGCGACTCTTCTGTTCAGCCGGCGCCGATTTTCGCAGTAGCGACACATGTATGGTATGATTTTTGCTGCTTGTGATCTCTGATATGGTAACAGAGTGTTTTAGCCAAAAATTTGCCAAAGGGGGAGTTTGTAGATGCTTTTGATTGGCTGCATTTTGTGGCAAAACATTGATGGATGTATGAATGTCATGACTGATGTTATACATAATGAGGATTCAACAGGGTAAGTTTGAATAGATAAGAGTCACTTAAGTTGGATGTCATGCTGAATGTTATGACATCAAGCGTATGACATTAGGGCGCGCAAGTATTAGTTTCTGTTATTAGCTCAGGCTATACTTCAGGAAACATTTTAGGAAGCCTAGTTATCTAAGGCGACATATTAGGCATTCCTAAGGATAACATGGAGTGCCCCTGACTCAATTGGACGTGCGCAGTTTCATGAAGAGAGGTTTGTCTTGGGTAAACCTAACTTTAGTACGAAGGCCCAAGGACTGTATGCTGCCTATATATACAGAAGGAGAAATCCTATTTAAAGACAGTTCTTGACAGGGTTTTAAAGAACGTGTATTTGTGAGTGAAGAATTATGTTCTTCACGTGTTTTTGAGTGTCTTAGGAATACTTGTAAACCAAGCAATTATCTGTTGTATGATTGCATTGGTCTAGAGTTCTTAAGTTGTCTGTTAAGTGTGTCACTCTAAAGCTTTTAAGCAAGAGTGTTGTGTCACTTGATCAAAGATGTGAAGCAAGATCAAGGTGTGTTTTGAAGTGTGACTTCATTGCCATTTGTAACTTTGAATTGGTTGATATCACTGTTGTGATTGAGGGGGAGTGAGTTGGTAACTCTGGTCTAGTGTTAGGCTGAAGTGTCATTGGGTAGGTCTTAAGTGAAGAGTGCAAACTAGTTGTTTGACTCTAAATTAATTCTACTAATAGTGAATTTCCTCCCTGGCTTGGTAGCCCCCAGATGTAGGTGTGCTTTGCACTAAACTGGGTAAACAATTACTTGTGTTATTTACTATTTTCATTTACAGTTTGTCTTTAAGTTTTGTAGTTTGTGTTACAGTGGATGTCATAACATCCGTGATAACATCCACTATTGTGTACCTAGAATTTCATGGCCGACAATGTGGCGTGATATACACACCTATATAGTTAAATATGATCGATGCCAGCGCACTGGGAACATCTCAAGGCGTGACGAAATGCCCTTAATAAATATTCAAGAGGTGGAACTTTTTGATGTTTGGGGCATAGACTTTATGGGACCATTTCCGTCTTTCTTAGGAAACAAATACTTCTTAGTAGCAGTTGACTACGTGTCTAAATGGATTGAATCCATAGCCTCTCCCACCAACGACACACGTGTAGTCATAAAGTTGTTTAAGAATTACATATTCCCTAGATTCGGAACACCCCGTCTTGTTATCAGCGACGGTGGATCGCATTTCATATCAAGAATCTTCGAAAAAATTTTAAGAAAATATGGAGTTAAGCATAGGATAGAGACACCTTATCACCCACAGACTAATGGCCAAGTAGAAGTATCCAATAGAGAAATTAAACAAATCTTAGAAAAACGATTTCTATATCAAGAAAAGATTGGTCTCAGAAGTTGCAATATGTGCTATGAGCCTATAAAATCGCCTTCAAAACCCCTATTGGAATAACTCCTTACCAACTGGTCTATGGAAAATCCTGCCATCTACCCTTTGAAATAGAACACAAGGCCTATTGGGCCATAAAAACCCTAAACTTTGACTATTCGACTGTTGGAGAAAACTGTGTCCTTGATATACATAAACTAGAAGAACTCCGCCAATCCGCCTACGAAAACGCTATTATATATAAAGAAAGAACCAAGGCCTGGCATGACAAGAAGATAGTGAAGAAAGATTTCCATATATGAGATCCTGTTCTCCTATTCAACTCCAGATTACGACTCTTTCCTGGAAAGCTTCGTTCAAGGTGGACAGGTCCCTTTACAGTTACTAAAGTTCTACAATCAAGAGCAGTCGAGATCCATAACCAGTCATGTAGCCCATTCATTGTAAGTAGGTAGAGATTAAAATTCTATGAAGGAGGGGAAATTCCCGATGACTACTCCAGCCACACCTTGATTGATCCATCACTGCCTACTTCAACCATATAGGTTCTACTTGTCAAGCTAACGACATTAAACAAGCGCTGCCTGGGAGGCAACCCACGATTTTCTTTACTTTTCTTTACTTATCTTTTATTTTATTTTATTTTCCTTTTTTAGTAATTATTATTTTATATGTCAACTAACTGTTTATGATGCTTGTACTTTCAGGTCTCGTTTTCTAAATTTTACTTGCAGGATGCAGCCTCTTGACAGCATGCACGTCACCTTTAGGGATGAAAACCAGAGGCAGAGGTACTATGTTCTTCAGTAGCGTCTTATAGCACCGACCCGGTAACCAGATCAGGCCTGCATGGAAGCTTTAGGCATTGAGCCCATCATACGGTTTCTCTGACATCAACTCCATTGGGACGAATATGTTGATCAGTTACAACAGACCTACAGACACCTTACTCTGGAGTTCCTTAGCTCTTTCCGCCACGAACCATACGTTGGTCAGGACGACACTACCACATTCAGACTATTTGGCACAAAGTATGCCTTTACCATGAAGGATTTCGGTGACCTGTTCGGATTTCAGACCACCCCTGATGCTATACCTGACCTACCGATGGGTTATTTTATGAGTCGAGACATCGACCAATTCTGGAGAGACATTACAGGTGGAGGGAGCCTCGACCCATCCACTCAGCTATCTCCAGTCATCTACAACCCAGCTATGAGGTACTTTTAGATGATCCTGGCTCACACTTTCCTCAGAAAGGCTGACTCTGACATGCATGTTAGTGAGGAAGATACACCTAGTGGCATGTGGGAACTTTTTTCTAAATAATCTCGAGGGCACAACTAGATCCTCAAAAGGGATTATTCACGTAGGAGGCACCGTCACTCAAATAGCCACAATATTAGGACTTACCAGCCAGCTGCTGCACCTGACTCTGTATTGTGGATACACCTTGTTGGACATTGATTTCTATTTGGACAGAGGGTTGATGAGGAGAGCATCATTTCAGCCTGATTATTTCAGACTCCTGATCGACTACCAGACCATCCACTATTTTACATTGCCTGATCCTGCTATGACTAGTGTCCATGATCCTTCCAACTGGAGTTACGCCTTGGAAGGTTATGGAGAGACGCGATAACTTGCTCACCACCATACAACAACAATTAACTGAAAATATGAGATTCATTTTCTTGCATTTTTCATTTCTTTTATCGCTTTCTAGTTTATTTTCGTTTTTAGAATACACATGTGCTTAACGAGTCATTTGCAGTATACCATTATTCCCTCATTTCTTAAGCCTCACCGGAAAAAAATTTATTGACAAAAAGTGTACTATCCTGAAAATGTTTAGGCTTTGAGGCAAATTCGAGTTAGGATGCAGATGATTTGGAAAAACCCTTTTCGAAACATCGATATCACTGTAACACCTAAGTCTTCACGAATGTAGAAATCGACCCCGATACCCTACGTACCATGGCCTTAATAAAAATGTTCATAGTAAGTCCTTAGTAGTTTATCCTAGCAGTCAGCTCCGGACAAAGCGTGATCCAAGTGAAGGACCAATGAATATAAGTGAATGATCTGCATGTTCAAGAATAATAATTGTAACTCGGGTATAGGTAACCCTCACAAGGTCATTTAACCCAAAAAGTTGTAAAAATTTCGAAAATATAAAAAAAAAATAAAAGCAAAACAAAATAAAATATCTTCCCATTAATAGTTGGTTCAGAGGTGTCTGGTGCTGAACTCGGTAGGGCGGGTTACGATCCGATCCCCCACAACTACAATAGGGTCAATAAAAGGGGTTACACCAGTTTGTGTACCAGAGCCTCATGCTTGAGATCAGAATCACTAACCGGTCACTTCACTATGAGCATGTATCGATTACGGGCTTAATGTGATTGCGCCTGAATGAAAAGGACCCAAAAGGAGATTTAAAAGTAGGCCTAGGCACAGTAGGGTAGTACGGATTGATTTTTGTAAGAATGAAGCCTATGTCCGTATTTACGGAGAAGTGTCATTCCGATACCCGTGGTTCACTGAGTTAATACCTATCACTTCATCCCAGCTTGAACTTAGAAGCCCTTTTTGCCCAGATCATTTATGGATATTACCTTTCTTTTGTCATGATGTTTTGCTTGAGGACAAGCAAAGGCTTTAGTGTGGGAGAATTTGATAAACCTAAAATATACTGTTTATTCGACTCGATTTACACATGTTATTTAGCATTTTATTTATGTTTTCTTGTATTATGCCTCTGTTTTGTTTCTTTTTCAGATTTTTTGTGTTTTCAAAGCTACTCGAGAAGAAGTGAAGAAAAACGAGCTAAAAGACCAATATTCTCTAGAATTGTACACATGGCTTCCACCATGGCGGGCGCCATAGGGGATGCCACACATTGGACAAGTGACCAACTGCCATGTCTTCCACAACTTTCCATCCTAGTTCATATGGTGGGCGCCATAGGGAGGTGGCAAGCGCCACCTTTGCAATCTCGTTTCCCTCCCAAAAGAAGTTGGAGGGCATTCTCGTCCTTACCTGTATTTTCCTACCACTATAAATAGAGGAGTTCTGTCTCATTTCCAATCTTCCAAGTTTAGTTACAGAACTCAAGCCATAAATTTCATCTATTGTAAAGTGATAAACTTCTCACATCGAGGGGTTACCGCATTGTCTAATCGAGTCTGTAATCGGGTTTGGAGCACTTTGGTAGAAGTTAATCCTGCTGCCATTTTATTTTCGTCATTTACTTCAAGTTGTACCAAGATTTAAAGCCTCCCGTTTGGAGCAGGTTTCTGTTTATTTATCGCCCTTTTTATTTTATTTCCCGCACTGTTTATTTATCGCGCTTTATTTATTTCCTCGCATTTTATTTACTTGCATTTATTTACCATGTCTATTTACGTTACCATGTCCAGCTAAATCTTAAAGGCTAGGATGAGACGATCATACTTAAAATAGTATTCCATACGGCTGCTGATAGAATTACTTAGGGGTTATTCTGACTTTTAAGACTTATTTTTTGCACTTAAAATCTGTTGGGTAAGATCGAAAGTCGTCCAACCTTTAGATAAATTTGGTTAGTCTTAACTGTTCAAAGGAAGTGAAAGCGCTTGGTCCAGTTAACTAGGAATCTTTAATGTTTTAGAAAACCGATTTTAAAACTGTTTTCGGACGCGTTTATGGATTTAAAGTCCGGTTCATAAGAACCTCTTTTTTATTAGAAATTCCAGGTCAAAATACTTTTCAACTAAGTTAAGAAACTATATTTCTTAAAAATAGGTTTAATCACTCTAACGCAATGCGCGCCTTTTTATAAGTGACAATAAGAGGGATCGATTAGGGGATAAACTCGGTTCTGAATAAGCGAAAGCGACAATTTCCATTAAATTAGTTCTTTTCACGAGTAGAAAACATTACCCCATAAGGCATCCTATTTATATGCATTTGGAATACTACCTGGCTATGTGAATTGCATCTAAGCCTGTTGTTTTAATATTGAATTTATTTTCGCACTTTACTTTTATTTCGCCCAACTTAACCCTTTATTGACTTGCCTTAGATAAACACTGTAACAATAGCAACCGACAGATTGACGTTTGATCTCTGTGGGATCGATAATCTTTTATATTACTCTGACGCTATTCGTGCACTTGCGAAACACAACATCATTCTTAACAACAAAACGACAAAAGAAATAAAACAAGGAAATCTTCAAGCTTCATTCCTTCGTGTTTCACGCTCCTTGAGCTCTTCTTCAAACCTTTTCAACATTACCTTGCAGAGGCACAAGAACTCACAAATGGCTGGAGTAGTGGAATCATCCATAACTTCCATGGCATCTCTATGTCTCAACACCAGATCTTTGGCTAACCAATTGCAAAACTCCGCCAACCTATTCAGCTTGTTGCGGTATATGTCTCGGTTATTTGTCATGATGTAAATGGACTGCTTATATGTCGCAACATCATGATACACCTTGTCTCTTGCAGCAGACCATACAACTTTGTCTTCCAGAATGGCTCCCATTTTGGTTCATTTGATATTCAATGAATCTCTTGAGATCATCCACTTCCTCACATACTTTTTTCTAATCATTCGTCCTAACTCAAGAAAACCTTAAGGCATCCTCTTTGAGTTGATGCTTTCTATCTTCACCAGCTCTAGAAAGGCGTAGAGCAACACTAAGTTTTTTAATCTCTGTTCCCAATGTCTCTCTAAGCTATTTGTTTCACTTAGTAGCAAGAATGTACCAATGTTCTTCCTCTCGCCATTTTCTTCGAGTATGGTCTAATTGTTCTTTAAGGGAGCCTAACCGAATGTCAGCTTGGCTAATGCATACTTTGGTCCTCTTCTGTTTACCCCTATCTTTGTCAAATCTTCTCTCTATCTCTTCAAGCTGATTATTCTTCCTCACAATCTCATACTTCATGTTGTTTTTCTCATTGGTCACATCTTGAAGTTTCTCTTGCAAATATTCATTTTCTTTCCCTAGCTGAGCTATTTTGGCTCTCAGCTCTTCCATCTCTTCAACTGATATGGGCACAGGCTACAGGGTGGTAGGCCTAGGAAGAGCCTCAATAGAAAATGCGAGCTTAACTATCTTAACTCTCTCTAGAACCCATGGCTGATAAGGTATCCTGGCTACACCATCTCTTTTCCTTAATTCAGATCCTTTAGTATGAATCTTCTTCCAAGAGCGTACAATCTTGTAGAGAAGCGAAGGATCCTTAGTACCCATTTCATGAAGAATCATTTCCTCCAGATTTTTATTTTCAGGTTTCCCCAACATTGGGTATTCAAATTGTCGTATAGCTAATATGGGGTTATAACTTATACAACCTTTGGACCTAATTAATGGTACATTGCAAAAGCTCCCACAACTCATAATAATTTCATCCACTTCCAACCTGTTGGGATACCAAGTGATGTCCCTTTCAGAAAGAGACACTAGCAGTTGAGCCCACTCCCCACTGTTCAAATCAGGGACAATAGTGTGGCACTTGAATATGTGGGAGGTAAGCCATTTGTAGAGAATAGGGATACAGAACGTCAATATTGAACCCTTCCTTTCGTGGCAAAGATGCAAATTGTAGAAGATATCAGCCAAGAGAGGGTGTACTAGACTTTGTCCTTTCTTCCAAACTACCCAAAAGATACTGAAGGTTGCAGAATCAATAAACTCTTTGAAAGTGGGGAAAAGTACTAGCCCATATATAAGGAGAGCTAATATATTTACCAAAGCATCCTATTGTTTACTATTTAACAGCTTCATTGCTTCTTTTCCTAGCACCGTGCTTTGAAAGCCAAAGAAATCTTCCTTTTTCTTCCAACCAGCTTTGGCTACTGAAATAGAGATTTGGAGAGATTTAACCAATTCTTCCACCTCTGGAGTATGGCCAATCATAGTATAGGGTGCTCTACCCTTCACTGGGAAACCTAAGAACCCTTCAAACTCTTCAATAGCATGGGTCAAGTAGAAATCTTGAAACAAAAAGCTCCTCATTTGTGGATCATATAATTGTGCCAAGGCTATGATGGCATGGATTTGTACTTTAAATGTCAAGAGATCAATAATTTGGCCAAACCTTCCCACTAGAGTCTTCTTGAAGATAAGAGGCACTTCTTTCAAATAGTTTATCACTACACTAACATTTGGCTTGAATGCTTTAAGCTGGATAGTCTTTCTCTTTCTTGAACTCGTGGCCATTGTGAATGTATGTTAACTTGTTAATACAAATGCTTCCCTGAAAATAAAAGCTTGTGTAAGTTATGATGTTTATGTAAATGATTATGAATGCAAAGATGCTGGATCCAGGTTATCACAAATTCTAGATTTTTTACCCAAAAGAGCCTACTCACGGGATAGTTTCTATGTGGACGGATAGGGTTCTCAAAGTCACAGACACCAATTGCATCAACATCAAGCAACAGGCTAGCTGCATTATGACAGTAATACAAAAGGGTCTCTCCTAAGCGGATTCTTCATGTTATGCCCATGAGGAGCGAGTCCTCAGAGACTAACACTACACAACTACCAATACAGAAACTGGTTCTAAGAGGGGTTCCCAGAGTCACAGACCCTTCATGAATCAAGTCGTGCCACAAGCTAGCTGCTTTACAACAAGATCTACGAATAGGTCTCCTCTAGGGGAAACTTTCATGCTAGGCACACAAGGAGTGAATCCTTAGGGACTAACACTAATAACTTCCAAAATCTAAACTACGTGTTCTCTCTTCTTTTTCCAAGACTCGAGTATAAAGCCTTACTTGTGATATTTTCCCAGAATCCAACAAGCAGATAAATAACAACATATAATAAAAGAGAAAACAATAAAGCAAATAAATAGACAATAGAGTCAAGTTAGCACTCTCGCATCGAGTCAAGTTAGGATTGACTCTCTCTGGCATAGAGTAATGTGTTTCCCCAGCAGAGTCACCATCTGTCGTACCTAGAAAAATACGATCCTTGCAATGGACGCGGAAAAAACGTTCGAACAGAGTCGCCATCGAACTTTATTCATTCCAAGGAAGGAATAGGAAAATATCGATAAAACCTTTAAAGAGATAAGAACATGGTCATCACAACCGAATTCTAGATTCGGGAGTCGGTTACGCAAGAGGGAAGGTATTAGCATCCTCTACGTTCGTTGTACTCAACGAGAACCTCTTGATTCAATTCGAGAGAAACGTTAGCCAGGTTGTTTGTTTTCTTCTAAATACTTGCTTCTAAGGGGAAAATGGGTGGTTTTTATTAGGTTGCTCGCCAAGGATTGAGGCCCTTGTACCTACGTACTCCCTCGTGCAATATGAAATTTAGAGCATCGTAGTTCGTGGGACTACGGGAAAAGGCTTGGGATAAACGAAAGATAGAGGGAAGGTAGAAAAAAGAAAAGGTAGCTCGCTAGGATATCACAATCCTATGCCTACGTATTCTCATTGGCAAATGAGAAATTAGAGCGTTTGTAGTTCAGAAGACTACGTTTGGTTGGTTTGTGTTTGAAGCGAACGAGGGTTTAGGTCGCATTCTAACTGCTAAACATTGGCTTGTCTGCTCGCTAGGGGAGGTTGAAGCACTAGTTCATATGCGCGGAAGAAGGGACTAAACAATGTTCTTTGGGAAAGTTGTTTGAGTTGTAGATTGCACGGGGGGCAAGGAATTAGTGTTTGAGAAGTTTCAATCGCACGGGGGCGAGAAGAACGAGATTTGATTTGTTGAATATTTTGATGGAGAATGACGACTATTCGATAAATGAGGCGTCAACCTCGCAACCAATTAATCGGGACATTATTGGAATGCTAGATTCCAACGATGCCTTTTTCATTCAATTATTTATGAAATTATATTTGTAGGACAATGAACTGCTTTGTCCAAATGATTGGGGCGAATATTTTAGGGACGAAAGGTTGAGTAACCCACAACCCAAGGCCTGCGCCCCAAGAGCGGTCACTTCAAGAATTCAAGGAATGCGAGACTCCAAGAACTTAGTTCTTTCACAATTTAATAAAGAAAATGATTTGAATCAATTAGCGTATTTTGATTAGACGCGTTAGGAAGTTTTAAACAGACTTTGTGTTTTAGAAATGAAAAGATCGAAATGATTACAACCCAAGGCGTGCGCCTTGAGAGCGGTCATTCAAGAACCCAAGAAGTGCTAGACCTCAAGAATTTGATATTTCCATTGTTAATTAAGAAAATAGTTTTAGAAGTATTTATCAAAATGATTCATGATTTTAATTTAATTGAGAAAATATTTGTAAGGGTTGAGAATTTTGATTTATGTTGGGATTAGTCGTCTTTTTGGAAATGAAAATTGGAACGAACAAAACCCAAGGCGTGTGCCTCAAGAGCATTTGTTCAAGGATCCAAGGAGTGCTAGACTCCAAGAATCCACTACCTTCATTGATTAGTTAAGAAAACATTTTTGAAGTAATAATTAGGAGCGAAATCAAATTGTGAATTCATTTCGTGTTGGACTATACTTAAATCATTTTAGAGGTACAAAGGGTAATTTTAATTATCAATATTAATCTACTTAATTATTCATTTGTAACATCCTAGCAATAATAAGTCAAGCTACAAACAAATTGACATTATCGAAAAAAATGATTCTATAATTAAACAAATATTTAGAGGGGATGTCAAGAAATTAAGTGGAATAAGATAATATTTTCAAATATACCGTCACTTATTATGATAAAAAACTAGAAGAGAAATTAGTAAATTTAAAAAAATAAAGCAGGATGGGGTGCAGGATATAGATTAGGTGTAAGATTCATAATTGACAAACCACAAGGACCGATGAGGCCCAAGGGTCGTCCATCGACTGAACTGGGCAGAAAGCCCCCCTTCAATTCCCTCAACCTAAAAGAGAAAACAACAATCTTTAAGGAAGATAGGTAGAGAGTCAGACAAAATAGGTGGCGACGTAGGATACCTAGGGAGTATGCATGTGTGTCACCTAGGGTATTGCGATACTGACAATGCAAAAACCAACCTTAAGAGCATCATTATCGGGCCTTTTTCACCGTTCCTACACTAGTTCCAAAGCTTCAATGTCAAGGTTTTATGGATAATTCAAGCTTAAAGTACGTTATCAAATTCTCAACCGTTCTTTACTGCAACAACGATCTTTTTAATTATAGTTGGATAAGAAATATAAATACTATAGTTGACTTGTGAGAAAAATAAAATTTAATGGGACCTACTTTAAAGTTTTTGATAGATTGTATGGATATTTAAAAAATGTAGATGAGTTATTTAAATATTTAAAATTTTTTAATTTAATATAAAAAATTATGTGGGATCCATTTAAACAACCAAAGTGAGTTTGATGGATAATGATGCTCTAAATGCTATCCCCTAAAGTTGAAACGTGAGAACATTAATGGTTCTCTTCATGTTCTAATGGTCTTTCTATTTCTATATATATATAAACAATTATGCTTCATTAGTTATTGGACCAAACACTATTTGCAAATATAATCGTTACTCTCACCAACTAGTCTCTTCATCTCTCCCACCCCAGACTCAGATGAGTCGCATCCAAACTCTCTGTTCTTTCACCTCCCTCACTTCCATTTTTTCTTTCTCAACTCCAGAACCCAAGACCTACTTCCCTTCTCGTCGCTAAACATCGTGACTTCTTTACTCTCTACGTAACCTCCACCTGCATTTCAAACACAGATTCTACCCAGATAGCCATCTTAACATACCAGCAAACCTTGAGTACCTCCCAAAAACCAACAACAAACAACTACGCTAGCGCACAACTATATGTTAAAATAGGACAATTCAAGAACCCTAACGCACCAATCGAGGGCTTACATCAACTAACAAATGGTTTCAAGGGTTTTTTATACGACGTAGCAGTATTTTAAGGGAAGAAGGAACAAAAATGATACCAATCCGAGGCTTTGCGCTTTTTCCAGATCCTGATTGCTCTTCTAAAGATCCTTCAGCCACACAAGGTAAACCTCAATCCTCTTCTAATTTATGCTTTACTGTCGTGTTATGATTGTGGCGACTTGCGGTTGAGCTCGTTATCTTGGAGTTTCAGTGAGGAACTCTAAGAAACTTTTTAGAAATTTGAGCTTTCAGTGAGCGTTGGGGATTGACTTTGACTGAGTAACCATAGGGTTTTTCCTTTTCTTAAGCTAATGATTGAGTGACTTTATATAGGGAAAATTTAGGTTAGTCTGGTACGTGTGAATTCTAAGTGAATTTGAGAAAAACATGTGAGATCATGAGATGGATTTCAAAACCGTTAGAGGGGATTTTTCAGTGAGATTGTGTGGGGACCAATGATGGTGACTCACTCTATTTGTTTTTGTCTGTAGTGAATAAGAATTTCTTCTAGAACGTGTGGTTTTCAATCTGAATTTTTACTGCGTAAATGTGTAATTTTGTACTTTTCACTGCTCTTGGTTTGCTGCTGATATGTAGGTCTTCCTTTTGACTCAAAATAATTCATTTTATTATGAATCTTACTTCTTGCTTGTGAATATTTGAATAGCCTTGTATATTCATTCATGGATCATTATGCAATGCGTTCTCTTCATGATCCTTGTACTTTTGCTTCATGTGCTGTGAATTCTGCTACCATTATCCATGTGTATTTGAACTTTACTTCTTGCTGTTGAAAGCTCCCATGGTAACTTTGTGTTTTTGTGTTGATTTTCATGTACCGACTTTAACTTGGTGTGGAGTGGTATGATGCCTTGAAATCTTGTGGATTAAGCATGAAGTTTGTCTTTTTTTAAGGGGATGCAAACAAGGCGTGGCATATGCTGTCATGGAGTAGATGTTGTCATGGAGTAAAGAGAGGAATGTAACACCACTCTTTGCATCCGAAACAACAAAAATCACGCGTATGTATGTGAATACGTCCATTTATCACAACCAATTCCCTGCATCCATTTGAGTAGAGGTAGATAATGATTTTGGCCCTGGATCTTAGTTAAGTCTTTCTTGCACCAAGGAGTTTCATTTCTTTCAAATTGAGCAGATTGTTCCTTACAACTTTGAACGTTTAAATGCCATGTTGCTTTTAATTTTCTCTTGAAATTTATACTTATCACACTGTTCAACTCATGTAGCTTTGTATTTTGCACCTTTGAATTGTGTTAGAATCACTGTCAAGTCCTGCTTTGACTTATACATGAAATCCATGCCTATTAAAGATGGTGTATGTTCATGTTGATTTGTGTGAATGGTTTTTCTTGTATACTGCCATTAATTTTCTCATACAGACCATTTTTCGTCATTTTTCCCATGTGTATTTCATGATTTTGGCACGGGGATAAGGCATCATGGCCTAACTCGGAGTTTGAAGCTTGCATTGAGGAAGAGTTTTGAAGCGATGGTGGGATGGATGAGGAAGTTTGGGTGAGGTATAACAAGAATTGGTCTAAGTATTTTGAAGTCTAAGTCCAAGTGGTGTATTTTATATCTTTGAGTCTTGTCACTTGTATTTTATATCATGTATTTTATATCATGTATTTTATATCATGTATTTTCAATTTTAATGAATTTTGGACCAATAGTTGTAACTTTAACTTGTACTGACATTGCTCATGTGTTGAAACTTAGGAACTATAGTGTAAACGCTAATATGAACTTTGGGTTGGTGTAATTGCTTGTTAAATAGCTTCTAAATTTAACCACCCAACCCGTCACCTCTTGATCATGACTTATCATGCATTGTAGCACAACCTAAGCATCAACTGTAAATACTTTTCATGACTTGGCTAAAACATACAAAATAAACTCCCAAAATTTGGTTCACCCTTGGGCATGATTGAACCATGTTTTTAAAAAAATGAAATTGGTGATCTTATGTTTTGCACAAACAATTCCAATTGTGGCCTAAAAGCTTAACTTGACTTAAAAAGAATGTCCATATGGATGAGACTAGTATTGAAACAAATTGAATTATTTTGGAATATATGGACGTCATGAGCTGCCTTAACTCCTAAACATGACTTGAATCTTGGACAAAACCAAGCGTGACCTGAAGCATGAGCTCTAATATTGACCTTGTACCGTCTTGAAACACAAAAATGAATTAGGTGACCTTGTACCGTCTTGAAACACAAAAATGAATTAGGTTAAGTATATGCCTTGATCACAACATGATTATGCCATTAACCTCTTGGATGAATTACCCCCTAATTTTGCAAACAAGACAAACATGACCTAAGGATGAAACTTGAATAGTCATTTTTTGAACACATTTGCAACAAATCTAGCCAAAAATTAGCTTGATCAATCACATAGCTTTAAGGACGATCTTGGAGTATGGCTCAAAACACATTGAAGCAAGGCTTATAATCCAGTTGAAATAGGATTCAAACCATTTGAAAACCAATGATCATGCCTTGAAATGGGTTCAACCATATAACTTAGGACGTTGATCCTGTCATAACTACTTAACCATAAAAATGAGGTCCACCTGAACTCAAACCACTTGCAAGGGACTGTAATTATAATAAGCATACACAAGGCTTCCATGACTTAAACTTTGGAGGATCATGGCCAAAGGTCTGATGATCATCTAAAGAAAGATCACCAAGCAAGAAAAGTTAGTAGGCACAAGAAAATTGTAAGAGGTAGGACAAATTTGGGGTATGACACGATGATGCGTGTAAAATGGAATGAATCATGCTGCAATACCAAATCAACATTGTGTCAAAGGAAAAAAAACATGTCATGCCTTTGAAAACAAGTTCATACAACACATTTTCTTTTATCATAACTTGGTGACTTTTGATGCAAATCGTGAGTTCTTGTGCCTAATGCAAAGCTAAGACTATAATAAACAACTCTCGTGTTAATGGAAACCTGAAACAATCCTTGGAAGATCATAAAATATGGAGTTGAAAATGTATCCATCATTATGTCATAAGTAACTTAGAAAAATTCTAAGTCATTGAACTTTTGACGTCAATGACAACTTGACTTTGAAGGCACATAACATGATGCATTTTTGTCCAATGAAAATGATCTAAAATAGGTAGAAAGCTTGAAGAATGATCTTCAATTTTCATGTTCAAAGAAAAGTGATTTGGAGTCAAGAACTTGGTGAAAAGTGCCTTGGAAAGTTGCCTGAAAAATCTGCCTAAAACATGTCCAACTTGACATCTTTGAAACCCTAACTTGGAGACATCATAACTTGAGTTCTACACATCCAATGGAGGAGCTCTAGTACTCAAAAGAAATCTTGGAGGATTCTATAAAACTTTCATGTTTGAGGAAAAGTCATTTAAAGCTTGCATCATCATGTAATATAGGCTTGAAAACATGTATCTCAAGCTGACTTTCCATACTTAGAAACATTTCTCTCAAACTATGGATCTTTTGGACTTGCTTTATTCTACAAACTTGTAGTTCATAATGTCCTCTTTAATTTCATAACAAGTTTGCTCCCATTGGATCAAGGATGAGAAAGTTATGGATGTTGCAAAATAGCTAGAATTAGGGTTTTCCACACATAAAATATTTCACCAAAACCCTAATTTAGTCAAACTCCTGATTTTATGTTTCTCCTTGACTTTGCTTGTTCCAAAAACATGAAAAAACTTGAAACACAAGACTTTGACTTTGACCTTGAAATCCAATGACCCCATTGAGCCACAATTGACTTTTGTTGATAAGATGAAACTGTAACACCTTTTCCAATGATTAAAGCTCTTGTCATGACTTGTGATTATACATACTACATGTAGAGACCCTTCAAGATGTGTATTGAGCCTTAGAATCATGTATTTCCCAAGGAGCTAGCCACAAATGCCTTTTGACCAAAACCCTAGTCCATTTGTTCACAAGAGAGTATGATGGTGATCAATGCTTATAACCTTGCCTCTAATGGTTGTGAGACATGCCTTGAAGATGAGAGGACCTTGTGATTTGAGAGTACCACAAGGGGGAGAATAAACCCTTACTTGAGCTTTGAGAATCAAGCTTTTCCTCTTGATAATTGAATAAGATACCTTGATCCATTGCCTAAAACCAATACTTTGCACAAATCATAATGCGAAATGATATGAAACATAAGCCAAGAGATTAAGAAAAAAGGTGGGAAAATTTTGGGGTGCTACAACTGCCCCTATTCAAACAACTTAGACCCAAAGGGATGATAGCAACGAATTTCAGACCTTTAAGGTACAGGGCGTTTGAATACCAAAAGAACCCAAAGACTGTGGGAATGTACAGAGTAAAGAGATTACTAGCCGAAAGTTGGGATAACCAAAGGACACAGTATACTAACTGAAAATTTGGATAGCAAGAGATAACAATCAATAAGATACCTAACCAAAAGTTATAATAAAGGCTACTAACTAAAATTTAGGACCATCTGAGAGAGTACTAACCAAAAGTTGGAATAAAAGGCTACTAACCAAAAGTTAGAATCACCGGAATACCGACCGAAGGCGAACACACAAAAATGAAGACTACCAACAAAAATTTGGAATCATCAACAAATATTAACAAATAAAAGTTGGGATAAAAAGGCTACTAACCAAAAGTCAGGATCGCCAGAACGCCGATCGAAGGCGAACACACAAAAATGATGACTACCAACCAAAAATTAGGATAAAAGGCTACTAACCAAAAGTTAGGATTGTTAGAACACATATTGGTGTTTCTTATATCTCTATGTTTTGATGATAACTTTTATGGAATTTTGTAATGAGTAAATATACACTCTAAAATTTGTTCAAGTATTATTGTTTCAGGTATAAAATTAAATACTCTTAAAAGAAGCAAAATATATAAGTACAAAGAAACTATGCAAAACTCTGAAGCATCAGATGCAAGACTATCAGAAGATTCTGAAGCGCTGCCAGAAGGATCTGAAGCAGAAGCTACATAATGATCTGAAGCGTTAATGAAAGAAGTATACAAAAGCTGAAAGCTCTGATCTAATCAGACTTTGAAGTTCTTTTCACTACAAACTCAGAGGCTTTAATAACCAGACTCTTATCATTAATATTCACGCTCAAAGCACATACTGCTGCATACTCTGATGAAGACTCTGATCGAGATTGAGACTCTGATACATTAAAGATCTGATTATCTATCTAGACTTTGAACTTGTCATTCATCTTAAGCTCTGATCATCTTAAAGCATTCCATACTTTTTAAAGCTTACCACAAGTTCTGAAGTGCAGATCATGAAGACTTCATATTGAAGAAAGCTTGTTGAAGAAGCTGTAATCTTAATTAGACGTGGTGCTACTTCCAAAGTAACCAACGACTAATTTGTTCAAAGAAGTGACGTGGTGCAAATCCCAAAGCTTCTACAACCATACTTTTCTGCAGAAAGCATATCTCTGCCCATACCTTTAGTGATGAAAAGTCATACAATCAAATATTATATTCAGCTGCACATCACTCAAGGCATTTGAAAAAAGATATAAAAGGAGAACTACTTCAACATTTTGAGGTTGCTAATTTCACTACTCATCTTTTGTTCATTGCTAGATCACTTAGAAAGAAATACACGCTTGATTCAGAAAAGAGAAAATCTCTCAAGATTTTACTCATTTGATCTTTCATAAAACCACATAGTTCTTGTTGTACTTAATCTTAAGTGTAAACATCACAGTTGTGATACAGCTTATTAGAAGCATTCAAACACTTGTTAGTTTACATTAAATTGTAAGAAGTTCCTTAAGAAGATCATGGTGTGGTCAGTAGTTCTTGAGAAGACTAAGACAGTTGTTCTTAGTGCTTTCTATTGTAATCAGTTGATCAATAGTGGATTAAGTCCTTGTTTGAGAAAGGCAAATCACTCTAGAAAGGGTGGACTGGAGTAGTTGAGTTCAACGAACCAACATAAAAATACTTGAGTTTTTAATTCTAAGTTTTATCTTCATACTTATTCAACCCCCCTTCTAAGTATTTTCTCACCTTCAGTTAGCATCAGAGCTCCGATTCTGTGTGTGCTACCACTTCACAGTGACAGAAAAGATCCAGTGAGAAAAACTTTGATACTTATATTTGGTTGTTTATAATGGCTGATGTTTCAACATCCAACAAGTATGAAGAAAGAGACAGAATCAGTACAAAACCCCCTATGTTTGATGGGGAGAAATTTGATTATTGGAAAGGCAGGATTGAAAGTTTTTTCCTTGGTTATGATGCTGATTTATGGGATTTGGTCATAGATGGATATGTTCATCCCATTGATGGAAATGGCAAGAAAATAGAAAGAAAATCTATGACTGAAGTCCAAAAGAAGGAATTCAGAAATCATCACAAGGCTAGAACTATATTGTTAAATGCAATATCTCATACTGAGTATGAGAAGATCACAAATAGAGAAACTGCATGTGATATTTTTGAATCTCTAAAGATGACTCAGGAGGGAAACTCTCAAGTCAAGGAAACAAAGGCTCTGGCTCTAATTCAGAAGTATGAAGCTTTCAAGATGGAAGAAGCTGAATCTGTTGAAGCCATGTTCTCCAGATTTCAAATACTTACAGCTGGACTAAAGTTTCTGGATAAAGGTTACTCTACTGCTGATCACGTGAAGAAGATCATCAGAAGCTTACCTACCAGATGGAGACCTATGGTGACTGCGCTGAAAATGGCTAAAGATCTGAACCAGATTTCCTTGGAGGAACTAATCAGCTCACTAAGGAGCCATGAAATTGAACTTGAGGAAGATGAGCCTCAAAAGAAAGGTAAGTCAATTGCCTTAAAATCTAATAAATCTGCTAAAGCGTTGCAGGTAATAGAGGAAAGCTCTGAAGAATCCTCATCTGAAGATGAAGATGAATTATCCATGCTGTCCAGAAGAATAAACAAACTCTGGAAGCATAAAGGAAAGAAGTTTAAAAACTTCAGGAAGTCTGACCAAAGAAAGTTGGACACAGAAGATCTGGCAAAAAGGAGGTTGTCTGATACGAATGTAAAGAACCTAGGCATTACAAAAATGAATGTCCAAAGCTTCTGAAAGAAAAGCCTAAAAGAAAATTTGATAAGAAGAAGAAGGTTCTAAAGGCAACCTGGGATGATTCAGATACATCTGAATCTGAATCAGAGGCAGAAGAAGAATGTGCCAACGTAGCATTGATGACAGACATAGAAGATCAGGAGGAAGGAATTTCAGGATCTGAATCTGACTCTGACGCTGAAGAGGTAATGGCTAAAATCACTAAAGATGAACTTATCAAAGTGTTATCAGAGGTTCTGAAGAGCTATAACAATATTAAGCTCAAATACAAGGAGCGTCAAAGCAATCTTGTATCTGAGAATAATATTCTCAAATCAAAAGTGGCTGAGCTAAATGAAAAGAACTTAAAAATGAAAAATGATTTTGAATTAGCTCAACAAGACTCTGATTCTGAAACTGAGCCTGAATGCAAAAATATTTTGGAAAAATATGACTACAACTTTCAGAAGTTTCTTGCTAAAAGCATAGACAGAAGCAAAATGGCTTCTATGATCTATGGAGTTAGCAGAAATAACAGAAAAGGAATTGGATATAAATCTTCCTCTGATTTAAATCCAAAACCTGTTGATAGAATTATCATCAAGAAGACTCCTTTATATTCCCATTTTAAATTTGGTCACTTGAATGATATTAAACACACTCGTTCTGAAAAGAACAGTCATGTGTTAAAATCTAAGGCTAGTCAGAATAAACTTTATGTTGAAAAACAGAAGTTTAGACAAACCTTCTGAACAACTAACCCAAAAGGACCCAAGAAGATCTGGGTACCTAAGAGTAAAATAATTCCTGTTGCAGATGTTCTTAGCAGTAAGGTCAAGACGCCAGTCATGGTACCTGGACTCTGGATGCTCGCGACATATGACGGGAGAAAGGTCTATGTTCCAAAGTCTGGAGCTTAGATCTGGAGGTGACGTGAAATTTGGAGGGAATCAGAAGGGCAAGATCATTGGATCTGGCACTATTGGAAATGGTAACCTTCCCTCTATTACTAATGTTTTACTTGTAGAAGGATTAAAGCATAATCTATTGTCCATAAGTCAATTAAGTGACAATGGTTATGACATAGTCTTTAATCAAAAATGTTGTAAAGCTATTAGTCAAAAGGATGGCTCAATCCTATTTAGTGGAAAGAGGAAAAACAACATTTATAAAATAAATCTTCGGAACTTAAGGTTCAGAATGTTAAATGCCTCTTGTCTGTTAATGAGGAGCAATGGGTCTGGCACAGAAGATTATGGCATATTAATATGAGACGTATATCTTTGATTAATAAACTTAATCTTGTCAGAGGACTTCCTAAGTTGAAGTTCACCTCAGATGCTCTTTGTGAAGCATGTCAAAAAGGGAAGTTTTCAAAATCCTCTTTTAAATCAAAAAATGTTGTTTCTACCTCCAGACCATTAGACTTACTTCATATTGATCTGTTTGGACCAGTGAAAACTGCATCCATCAGAGGCAAGAAGTATGGATCAGTCATTGTTGATGACTATAGTAGATGGACATGAGTAAAGTTCTTAAAACACAAGGATGAGTCACATTCTGTGTTCTTTGACTTCTGCAAACAATTCCAGAATGAAAAAGATTTCAAAATTATAAAAGTCAGAAGTGATCATGGTGGTGAATTTGAAAACAAATATTTTGAAAAATATTTTAATGAAAATGGCATTGCTAATGATTTTGAAGGTGAGATAATACTTAGAAGGGGGGGTTGAATAAGTATGAAAGATTAAGACTTGAAAAATAATCACACAATTATTTTTATCCTGGTTCGTTTAAACAACTACTCCAGTCCACCCTTCCTAGAGTGATTTGCCTTTCTCAACAAGGACTTAATCCACTATTAAATCAAACTGATTACAATAGTAACACCTAAGAACAACAGTTCTTAGTCTTCTCAAGAGCTACTGATTCCAACTGAATCCTCTTAAGGAATATCCTTTACAATCAATGTAAATTAAATACAAGAGTATTAATGCTTCTATAAAGCTTTTATCACAACAATGATTTTTCTCTTAAGTTTAAGTACAATAAATTCTAAGAAGAATAAGAATGAATGAGAGCTTAGAACATAATGATTTCTTTTCAGCAAATTGTGTAACTGAAGAATGTGGTGAAGTTCTCCTTTTATAGGCAGCTGATCCAAGGAAGCTGGGCGTTGGAAAGAGAGTCTCAAAAAGGTCTGAGCCTTTTTGTCTTCACATTCAGTGACCTTTCCTAGAAGTAGATGGCACAGAAAAATCCTTTTTGTCTGTGTAAGTGTGTCTAGCACAAATGAGGAAAGAGACGTTGAATAGCTCCAACGGATATATTCTTGAATATTTCTTCTTCAGATTTCAGCAAGTTCTTCAGAGTCTGAATGGATCAGAGTCTTCTAATGATAATCAGAACTTTGCTATATCAGAGTCTTCTGCAGCATGTGTGCTTTCAGCGTGTTGATCATCAGAGCATATTTGACACAGAACTTCTGTACTTGGCAGCGTTGGTACTTTCAGAAACTTCTGTAGAATTATGCTTTGAGAAACTCTTCAATCAATATTCTTCTATGCTTCAGATGTTTCATCTTCAGATGCTTCATCTTCAGATGCTTCTGACTATCTTCAGATGCTTCTGACTCAGAATGTTCTGGAGCTTCTTGCTTCAGATCCTTCTGGAGACTATGCTCAGGATCTTTTGTAAGGAGCAATCAGATTCTTCTGTAAGGTGCATCTGGCGCTTCAGAGTCAGGATAACTTCTTGTATTCAAAACAGATTTGCTTCTAGAGGGTTAATTTCGTTTCAATCTGCAGTAAAAACTCTCAAACAAATTTTAGAGTATATAATTCTTAAATATAAATTTCCTAACAGTTATCATCAAAACAAAGAGTTATTATTAAGAACCAATCTGTGTTCTAACAATCTCCCCCTTTTTGATGATGACAAAAAGTATCAGAAATTTTATTTAACTGAGCATAAAGAATTATAACTCCCCCTGAGATGATGAATCTCCCCCTGAGTTAAATATGAAAAAGGAATAAAACTTCCCTTTTATCTTGAGTAATCTTCAGAGTTAGATCTTATTTGTTCTTATAACAATTTAGGGTCAGAATATCTTGCAGATATAAGATTCAGAGTTTGATAAAAAAGCAAATGATCTGAGAGACTCAGAGATTCTTTTATAGAGTGTTCTTATCAAATGTTATGAAATAGTCTATTTAAATATTAGATAGAATAGATATGTCTGAAGATTCATTCTAGTGAAGTTATATTAAACAGTTCAGATCTTTATTTTCTCCCCCTTTTTTGTCATAAGCAAAAAGTAAAAACTTTTAAAAAGACAAATAAAAGGAACAATAAACAGATAATTCAATGGAGAAAAACTGATTCATTGAAAATAACAGAGCAAGAGTACATAGGTAAATATCAGAAGATATAACAATAAAATTCAGATGCAAAACAACAGATGCACAAACATTAGAATGAAAAAAAAAATCTAAGAGTGTTTTGACAAAAGCATCTTCAATAGGTCTGTAATCTCAGATGATGATTGCTCTTGCTTTGACATCCACTTAGTCATTGTCTCATTCTTCTCATCTTGTTTTGACATCCACTCTGTCATGTCCTCAGATTTCTTATCTTGCTTTGCCATCCAAGATTTTATTTCAGACTGACCAGCCTCCAGAGCAGTAATCTTGTCTTCAAAGTCTGGATGTTCTGACTTTATCTCTGATGAAGAAGGTGGAGGTTCTGCAGCCTGAACAGAGTCAATTGCCATAGGTTCTGTAGATCCTGAAGAGGGTTCTACCAGAGTCATAGTCAAAGTATTGGCAGTTGGTTCTGTTGGAGGTGGAGGAGCATCTAAACGAAGCAGAGGTTCAGTTTTGTTGACAGTCCAAAATGAAGTCCTTTCAGCTCTGAGCTTTGCATCATCAGAACAGACGTTCTTCAGATTGGAAGCTACAGTGTTGAATCTATTGATGAATCCTTTCCAGATGTCAGTTTCATTTGCATCCATAGTTTCAGAGCATCTCTTCTGAACAGTACCTAAAGACATCTGTATTTCTTGCAAAAATGTTTGAAATAAATGATCAATATTAAGTCTGGGTGGTGGTTTAAGCAAGGTTTCCAGAGTCATGTGTTTAGGTTTGGGAGCTGGTGGTAACAGAGATTTTGGGATGGAAATTAGAGGAGGTGAATAATAAGGAATGAAAGGAATTTCTGGTTTTTGAGGTAAGGATCTGTTTAACGCATTAAGCATATGAGGTTTTGGTCTTGTGCGTGGGAAAACATCATCAAAGGGTTCATTAGAGTATGGTATGAAGGCAGAGGTTGATGTTTGAACAGATGCAACTGTGTTATCAGATGCAGGTTGCAGAGCTGAAACAACAACTTTACCAGAGGTTGCAGATAATGGTGCTAAAGATCCTACATTATTCATTGAATGAATATATGAAAGGATTACAGATGGAAGAGCCTGTTTGAGTTTTGGTTTCAGAGGGTTCAGGGGTTCAGAAGGTTCAACTCTATCATAAAAATCTTTCAGTTTGAAACCATAAGATAGATTATGATAAAGAGAAGACACTTAGGCACAAGATATACCAGATGATGATGGATTGGAAGTGGGAACAATCATCTCAGATGATGGTGCAGGTGGAGGCATAGGGTTTGGAATGGGAGTTTTAGCAGGTATGGTTGATTCAGGTTCAGGTTCAGGTTGATTCATCTCAGAATATTTGGATGGAGAGACAAGAAAATCTGGGTGGATTTCTGATTCAGATGAATTGGAGGATGTTGTAGGTGTACAAGAGGTAGAAGATACTTGAAACACTGTTTTTAATGGAGTGATATCAAGAACTTCTGTCTCAGGGATATGAGTAGGTTCTGAAGGAGTATCAGATTGTTTGGATGGTGGTTCTGATGAAACAGGAGCAGAAGTTACTTGTGTGGGTTCAGAAGTAACAGGTGCAACAGGTTCAAAAGATGGATTATTTGATGGTGGTATGACAGAGTCTTTTTCTGGTTGAACTTCTTTGGTTTGGTTTTCTGGTTGGTCAGAAGTTTGTGGTTGATCAGAGTTTTGTTTTTCAGATTGTTGTTGTTGTTTTGATGGCTGTGGTTCTGATGGTTGTGGTTCTGATGGTTGTGGTTCTGATGGTTGTGGTTCTGATGGTTGTGGTTCTGATGGTGATGGACGTGGAACAAAGTGTTTGATGTGTATTTTGGGTTGAGATGATTTTGATACAGAGGCAGTGTGTTGTTTTTGAGGTGAGACAGAACTAGGGGCAGTAACAGAAGTTGTTTGAGTAACAGGTGGTTTTGGAACAGACTTAATAGTTGAATCATTAATAACAGATTTTTTAGAAATTACAGGAGTCTTAGTACCTTTTACTTTAATCCTCTTGGCAGATGCAGAGGCAGCTTCTTCAGAATCCTTTCTCTTTAAGAGATTCTTGGGCTTCTCAGCAATCTTAGCCTTCTTCTGGACAGGTTCAGATACTTCTGCAGGCTGAGTCCTTTTCCTCTGAAGTGGTACTTCTTCTTCTTCTCCTGCATCTGGTAGTGGTTGTTTGACAAGCTGAAACACATTAGCTGGAACAGGTATTCCTTCCCTCTTGCATTCCTCTATATACATCAGTACTATATTTCTGGGTTCTTCAGCAAAGAATAGAGGAAAGTCAGATACTGGAACCCTCTTATTCAAATCAGACATATTCACCCTCTTTGGAGCAGTAGTGAGTTCATCTACAATCTTGAGTCTTAGAAGACTTTTGGCGTTCAAAGGCTTTCCCATAATAAACTCTAATTCCTCTGTAACCCCAGCAGCGTACAGAGCAGCCACTAAACCATTTTCAGTTAGAAGATCTGAGATCAACCTTCCAAATGGGATCCAAGTCCTGATCTTCTGGCCTTTTTCTTTTACAGATTCTCTAGATGCATTGATGTGATTCCACAGATGCATGAACAGAATGTAAGGAAGATCTACCTTGGTGCTCTGACTAAGGCAGTACATGAAATAGATCTGTTCATTGTTGAGATAATCTGGAGAATTGGTTGATTTTCTGTGGTGGATGCATCCCATGAAGATCTTGGCCCAGATCTTGTAATCAGGCTTCAGATCTTTGAATCTGTTAGAAGCTTATCCAACAGTCATAACTTCCTCATAAACCTCTTCCATATCCACACGCCCAGCTGGCAAGTGGGAAACACCATCTGTTTCTTCATAACCTATCAATCTTCTTATCAGATCCTCTGTGATGATAATCTCTTTTCCCAGCACAGATGATAAAATAAACTTGGGATAAACAGATGCATGAATCCAAAATTCCCTTACAAGGAGAGGGTAAACTGGTCCAAACAACCTATCAAAGTACTTAACCCATCCTTGAGCTCTAACAATGGAGCGAAAATAAAACCCATTATTAGCCAGAGAGTCAAACTCAACCATGGATTCACACAGAACTTCTAGTTTATCAACAGGTGTTAGAAGTGTTCTCTTGGGAGGAGAATAAGGAGCAGCACCTAAGTTATCTGAAGTCACAGCAGCCATTATAGATTGGAACTGAGCAGTTGTTGATGAAGAAGACGCCATTGAAGAATGCTTTTTCAAACACTTAGGTTTTGGGTTTTTATGCAGAGAAAATAGGAGATGAAAGCGCATGTAAATTCAGAGAGTGAAAAGTGTGAAAGTGAATACACAACAAGTATTTATACTAAACACTTAGGCACATCAAAAGTCAGAAAAACGCACGTTTGAGCAAGCATTAAATGAAGAGAATAAAATCATTTCAAAACAATAAATGCTTCTGACAATTTGGGGGGAAAACCAAGATTTTTACTATTCAAATTTCACCTCAAACGTCTCTTCAGTTATGTACACGCCACCTCTTTAGATTTTGTGTGACACGTGTTTACTTGCATGCTGTTCTGAATTCTCTCAAGAAATGAAACGTTAGCCAACGTTCAGATCCTCTAAAGATGGTTAGTTCTGAGTTTCACATCAGAAAAATTAATCAGAATAGAATAAATCAACAGAAGAAATACTTCAGAGTATTTAAGCATTTTTGCATCTGTAACAATTTGCTTCTGATAAATATCATTCTGGACAAAAATCCATACCAATATTTTTCAGAATAAAATTGAATCTATCTTCAACAAGGGGTTTTGTAAAAATATCTGCCCATTGATGATCTGTATCAACAAAGGCTAAATTTATGATTCCCTTCTGAACATAGTCTCTGATGAAATGATGCTTAATTTCTATATGTTTTGCCTTAGAATGTAAAATGGGATTCTTGGACAAACATATAGCAGAAGTATTATCACAAAAGATAGAAATGTTACTCTCAAAAATTTGATAATCTTCTAGTTGACTCTTCATCCAGAGCATCTGTGTGCTACATCCAGCAACAACAATGTATTCAGCCTCTGTGGTTGAAAGTGCAATTGTGGGTTGCTTCTTGCTGTACCAGGAGATTAGATTTCTTCCTAGAAATTGACAACTTCCAGAAGTACTTTTTCTTTCCACTCTGTCTCCAGCGTAGTCAGCATCACAGAATCCAACTAATTTGAAATCATCAGATTTTCTGTAACACAAACCCACATTAGAAGTACCTTTCAGATACCTTAGAATCCTCTTGACAGCTGTCAAGTGTGATTCTCTAGGATCTGATTGGAATCTAGCACACAGACAAACACTGAACAATATGTCAGGTCTAGAAGCAGTAAGATAAAGAAGAGAGCCAATCATACCTCTATAGAGCTTCTGGTCTACTTTCTTACTTACCTCTTCTTTGCCAAGTGAGCTAGTAGGATGCATTGGAGTCTTTGCCAGCTTGCTGTCAGACATGTTGAATTTCTTCAGAAGTTCTTTAACATACTTTGTCTGATGTATGTAGGTGCACTCTGGAGTTTGATTAACTTGGATTCCTAAAAAGAATCTGAGTTCTCCCATCATGCTCATTTCAAATTCTGCCTGCATACATGTAGCAAACTCCTTTCCAAGCATAATATTTGTTGATCCAAATATAATATCATCTACATGAATTTGGCAAATAAGAATATCTTTCTTTATTGTTTTACAGAATAAAGTTGTATCCACTTTGCCTCTGATGAAATTCTTCTCCAGAAGAAAATTACTCAATCTCTCATACCAAGCTCTGGGAGCTTGTTTTAATCCATATAGAGATTTCTTTAATTTGAAAACATGATCTGGAAATTTTTCATTTTCAAAACCAGGAGGTTGGTGGACATAAACTTCT
Organism: Lathyrus sativus; assembly: GCA_963859935.3. Classification (NCBI taxonomy): domain Eukaryota; kingdom Viridiplantae; phylum Streptophyta; class Magnoliopsida; order Fabales; family Fabaceae; genus Lathyrus; species Lathyrus sativus. The sequence continues at coordinate 147,377,309 of OZ012737.1, read as the reverse complement.
TCTTCTATAATACCATTAAGAAAGGCACTTTTAACATCCATCTGATACAGAGTGATGTTATTTTGTGCAGCAAAGGAAATAAGAAGGCGTATAGATTCTAACATTGCCACTGGAGCATATGTCTCAGTGTAATCAATACCTTCTTGCTGACTGTACCCTTGAGCAACCAGCCTTGCCTTATTCCTCTCAACTTCTCCTTTCTCATTTAGCTTATGTCTGAAGACCCATTTTGTACCAATTATATTGAATCCTTGAGGTCTTTGAACTAGATCCCATACATCATTTCTGCTGAATTGGTTTAGCTCTTCTTGCATGGCAATAATCCAATCATTGTCTTGCAGAGCTTCTTCTACAGAAGATGGTTCAATTTCTGACACTAGTCCAAATAGTGATGCTTCAGATGATCTTAAAAAGGATCTTGTTCTGATGGGATCATCCTTCTTTCCAATAATGACATCCTCTGGATGAGAAGCTTTAATTCTGGATGATGATCCTCTGATAGTTGACTCTTCAGAAATGTTTAGATTATTCATCTGAGAAGTTAAGGGAGTAGCATCTGGAGTTGCTTCTGGTTCCTTTACTTGAAGTTTGTCTGCTTCTGGAACTTCAGAGTCAATAAAGACTACTTCCCTATCTGCAGAGTTATCAACCTGCTTTGGCTTTTCAGAGCCAAGCTTATCATCAAATCTGACATGAATGGATTCTTCCACAATCTGTGTCTCAGTGTTGTATACCCTGTAGCCTTTAGAGCGTTCAGAATATCCAAGCATGAAACACTTCTGTGCTTTGGAATCAAACTTGCTCAGATTTTCCTTAGTGTTTAACATATAACAGATACATCCAAAAGGATGAAAATATGAAATGTTGGGCTTTTTGTTCTTCCACAATTCATAAGGAGTCTTTTTCAGAAGAGGTCTAACAGACACTCTTTTCTGAATGTAGCATGATGTATTGATTGCTTCTGCCCAAAAATGTTTTGCCAGATTTGTCTCATTGATCATGGTTCTGGCCATTTCTTGCAAAGTTCTGTTTTTCCTCTCTACAACCCCATTCTGTTGTGGAGTTCTAGGACAGGAAAAATCATGAGCAATGCCATTTTCAGAAAAATATTTTTTAAAATATTTATTTTCAAATTCACCACCATGATCACTTCTGACTTTTATAATTTTGAAATTCTTTTCATTCTGGACTTGCTTGCAGAAGTCAAAGAACACAGAATGTGACTCATCCTTGTGTTTTAAGAACTTTACCCATGTCCATCTGCTAAAGTCATCAACAATGACCAATCCATACTTCTTGCCTCTGATGGATGCAGTTTTCACTGGTCCAAACAGATCAATATGAAGTAGTTCTAATGGTTTAGAAGTAGAAACAACATTTTTTGATTTGAAAGATGTTTTTGAAAACTTCCCTTTCTGGCATGCTTCACAAAGAGCATCTGAAGTGAACTTCAGATTAGGGAGTCCTCTGACAAGATTAAGTTTATTAATCTGAGATATACGTCTCATATTAATATGGCCCAATCTTCTGTGCCAGACCAATTGCTCTTCATTAACAGACAAGAGGCATTTAACATTTTGAACTTTAAGTTCTGAAAGATTTATTTTATAAATGTTGTTTTTCCTCTTACCACTAAATAGGATAGAGCCATCCTTCTGACTAATAGCTTTACAACATTTTTGATTAAAGGTAATATCATAACCATTGTCACTTAATTGACTTATGGACAATAAGTTATGCTTTAACCCTTCAACAAGTAAAACATTAGTAATAGAGGGAAGTTTACCATTTCCAATGGTGCCAGATCCAATGATCTTGCCCTTCTGGTTCCCTCCAAACTTCACGTCACCTCCAGATCTAAGTTCCAGGCTTTGGAACATAGACTTTTCTCCTGTCATGTGTCGTGAGCATCCAGAGTCCAGGTACCATGATTGGTGTCCTGACCTTGCTGCTAAGAACACCTGCAACACAAATTATTTTGTTTTTAGGTACCCAGATCTTCTTGGGTCCTTTGGGGTTAGTTGGTTTGTAGGTTTGTCTAAACTTCTGTTTTACAACATAATGTTTATTCTGACTTGCCTTGGGTTTAAACACATAAGTACTCTTCTCAGAGCTTGTGTGTTTAATGTCATTCAAGTGACCAAATTTGAATTGAGAATATAGAGGTGTCTTCCTGATGAAAAGTTTTTCAACAGGTTTTGGATTGCTTCCAGATGAAGATTCATATCCAATGCCTCTTCTATTGTTTCCACTAACACCATAGATCATGGAAGCCATCTTGCTTCTGTCTATGCTCTTAGTGAGAAATCTCTGAAAACTAGAGTCATATTTTTCTAAAATATTTTCACACGACTTAGTCTCAGATTCAGATTCTTGTTGAGTTATTTCAAAGTCATTTTTGATTTTCAAATTTATTTCTTTTTGCTCAACAAGTTCTGTTTTCAGAAGATCAATCTCAGATTCAAGATTGCTTTTCAGCTTCTTGTATTTGAGTTTGATGTTGTTATAACTTTTAAGAACTTATGTTAAAACTTTAATGAGTTCTTCTTTGGTAAGTTTAGCCATTACCTCTTCTGCATCATCATCAGATTCAGATTCTGATTCATATCCTGAGGTACCTTCCTCTTGATCCTCTGTGCTGGCCATCAGTGCAACATTTGCACATTCTTCTTCTGATTCAGAAGATGATTCACATTCATCTGAGTCATCCCATGTTGCCATCAGAACCTTCTTCTTTTTGTTAAACTTCTTTTTGGGTTTTTCTTTCTGAAGTTTGGGGCAATCATTCTTGTAGTGCCCAGGTTCTTTGCACTCATAGCACACAACTTCTTTCTTGGCAGATCTTCTGTGACTAGAAGATTCCTTTTTGTTATCAGATCTTCTGAAGTTGTTGAACTTCTTTCCCTTGTGCTTCCAGAGTTTGTTAATCCTTCTGGACAACATGGATAACTCATCTTCTTCTTCAGAAGAAGATTCTTCAGAGCTTTCTTGAATGACCTGCAAAGCTTTAGCAGTTTTGTTAGATTTTAATGCAACAAATTTACCTTTTTCTTTCTTCTGAGGTTCATCTTCCTCAAGCTCAATCTCATGGCTCCTCAGTGAGCTGATGAGTTCTTCTAGAGAGATCTTGTTCACATCTTTGGCCATCTTCAGGGCAGTCACCATTGGTCTCCATCTGATAGGCAGACTTCTGATGATTTTCTTTACATGATCTGATGTAGAATATCCCTTGTCCAGAACTTTCAGCCCAGCAGTGAGTATCTGAAATCTGGAGAACATGGCTTCAACAGATTCAGAGTCTTCCATTTTGAAAGCCTCATACTTCTGGATCAGAGCCAGAGCTTTTGTCTCCTTAACTTGAGAATTTCCCTCATGAGTCATTTTTAGGGATTCAAACATATCAAAAGAAGTATCCCTGTTTGTAATTTTCTCATACTCTGTATGTGAAATAGCATTCAGTAATATAGTTCTGGCTTTGTGGTGATTTCTGAAGTCTTTCTTCTGAGCATCTGTCATAGATTTTCTGTCAATCTTTTTGCCATCCCCATCTGTGGGATGTACATATCCATCTATGACAAGATCCCATAGATCAGCATCATATCCTAGGAAAAAACTCTCAATTCTGTCTTTCCAGTAGTCAAATTTCTCCCCATCAAACATTGGGGGTTTGGTGCTGATCCTATCCCTCTCTTCATATTTATTGTTAATATTGGACATTGAATTATCAGCCATGGTAACAAATAAATATATATCAAAGTATTTCTCTCTGGATCTTTACTGACACTGTTAAGTGGTAGCACACTCAGAACCGGAGCTCTGATGCCAACTGAAGGTGAGATAATACTTAGAAGGGGGGGTTGAATAAGTATGAAAGATTAAGACTTGAAAAATAATCACACAATTATTTTTATCCTGGTTCGTTTAAACAACTACTCCAGTCCACCCTTCCTAGAGTGATTTGCCTTTCTCAACAAGGACTTAATCCACTATTAAATCAAACTGATTACAATAGTAACACCTAAGAACAACAGTTCTTAGTCTTCTCAAGAGCTACTGATTCCAACTGAATCCTCTTAAGGAATATCCTTTACAATCAATGTAAATTAAATACAAGAGTATAAATGCTTCTATAAAGCTTTTATCACAACAGTGATTTTTATCTTAAGTTTAAGTACAATAAATTCTAAGAAGAATAAGAATGAATGAGAGCTTAGAATATAATGATTTCTTTTCAGCAAATTGTGTAACTGAAGAATGTGGTGAAGTTCTCCTTTTATAGGCAGCTGATCCAAGGAAGCTGAGCGTTGGAAAGAGAGTCTCAAAAAGGTCTGAGCCTTTTTGTCTTCACATTCAGTGACCTTTCCTAGAAGTAGATGGCACAGAAAAATCCTTTTTGTCTGTGTAAGTGTGTCTAGCACAAATGAGGAAAGAGACGTTGAATAGCTCCAACGGATATATTCTTGAATATTTCTTCTTCAGATTTCAGCAAGTTCTTCAGAGTCTGAATGGATCAGAGTCTTCTAATGGTAATCAGAACTTTGCTATATCAGAGTCTTCTGCAGCATGTGTGCTTTCAGCGTGTTGATCATCAGAGCATATTTGACACAGAACTTCTGTACTTGGCAGCGTTGGTACTTTCAAAAACTTCTGTAGAATTATGCTTTGAGAAACTCTTCAATCAATATTCTTCTATGCTTCAAATGCTTCATCTTCAGATGCTTCTGACTATCTTCATATGCTTCTGACTCAGAATGTTCTGGAGCTTCTTGCTTCAGATCCTTCTGGAGACTATGCTCAGGATCTTCTGTAAGGAGCAATCAGATTCTTCTGTAAGGTGCATCTGGCGCTTCAGAGTCAGGATAACTTCTTGTATTCAAAACAGATTTGCTTCTAGAGGGTTAATTTCGTTTCAATCTGCAGTAAAAACTCTCAAACAAATTTTAGAGTATATAATTCTTAAATATAAATTTCCTAACAGTTATCATCAAAACAAAGAGTTATTATTAAGAACCAATCTGTGTTCTAACAATCTCCCCCTTTTTGATGATGACAAAAAGTATCAGAAATTTTATTTAACTGAGCATAAAGAATTATAACTCCCCCTGAGATGATGAATCTCCCCCTGAGTTAAATATGAAAAAGGAATAGAAACTTCCCTTTTATCTTGAGTAATCTTCAGAGTCAGATCTTGTTTGTTCTTATAACAATTTAGGGTCAGAATATCTTGCAGATATAAGATTCAGAGTTTGATAAAAAAGCAAATGATCTGAGAGACTCAGAGATTCTTTTATAGAGTGTTCTTATCAAATGTTATGAAATAGTCAATTTAAATATTAGATAGAATAGATATGTCTGAAGATTCATTCTAGTGAAGTTATATTAAACAGTTCAGATCTTTATTTTCTCCCCCTTTTTTGTCATAAGCAAAAAGTAAAAACTTTTAAAAAGACAAATAAAAGGAACAATAAACAGATAATTCAATGGAGAAAAACTGATTCATTGAAAATAACAGAGCAAGAGTACATAGGTAAATATCAGAAGATATAACAATAAAATTCAGATGCAAAACAACAGATGCACAAACATTAGAATGAAAAAAAATCTAAGAGTGTTTTGACAAAAGCATCTTCAATAGGTCTGTAATCTCAGATGATGATTGCTCTTGCTTTGACATCCACTTAGTCATTGTCTAATTCTTCTCATCTTGTTTTGACATCCACTCTGTCATGTCCTCAGATTTCTTATCTTGCTTTGCCATCCAAGATTTTATTTCAGACTGACCAGCCTCCAGAGCAGCAATCTTGTCTTCAAAGTCTGGATGTTCTGACTTTATCTCTGATGAAGAAGGTGGAGGTTCTGCAGCCTGAACAAAGTCAATTGCCATAGGTTCTGTAGATCCTGAAGAGGGTTCTACCAGAGTCATAGTCAAAGTATTGGCAGTTGGTTCTGTTGGAGGTGGAGGAGCATCTAAACGAAGCAGAGGTTCAGTTTTGTTGACAGTCCAAAATGAAGTCCTTTCAGCTCTGAGCTTTGCATCATCAGAACAGACGTTCTTCAGATTGGAAGCTACAATGTTGAATCTATTGATGAATCCTTTCCAGATGATGTCAGTTTCATTTGCATCCATAGTTTCAGAGCATCTCTTCTGAACAGTACCTAAAGACATCTGTATTTCTTGCAAAAATGTTTGAAATAAATGATCAATATTAAGTCTGGGTGGTGGTTTAAGCAAGGTTTCCAGAGTCATGTGTTTAGGTTTGGGAGTTGGTGGTAACAGAGATTTTGGGATGGAAATTAGAGGAGGTGGATAATAAGGAATGAAAGGAATTTCTGGTTTTTGAGGTAAGGATCTGTTTAACACATTAAGCATATGAGGTTTTGGTCTTGTGCGTGGGCAAACATCATCAAAGGGTTCATTAGAGTATGGTATGAAGGCAGAGGTTGATGTTTGAACAGATGCAACTGTGTTATCAGATGCTGGTTGCAGAGCTGAAACAACAGCTTTACCAGAGGTTGCAGATAATGGTGCTAAAGATCCTACATTATTCATTGAATGAATATATGAAAGGATTACAGATGGAAGAGCCTGTCTGAGTTTTGGTTTCAGAGGGTTCAGGGGTTCAGAAGGTTCAACTCTATCATAAAAATCTTTCAGTTTGAAACCATAAGATAGATTATGATAAAGAGAAGACACTTGGGCACAAGATATACCAGATGATGATGGATTGGAAGTGGGAACAATCATCTCAGATGATGGTGCAGGTGGAGGCATAGGGTCTGGAATGGGAGTTTTAGCAGGTATGGTTGATTCAGGTTCAGGTTCAGGTTGATTCATCTCAGAATATTTGGATGGAGAGACAAGAAAATCTGGATGGATTTCTGATTCAGATGAATTGGAGGATGTTGTAGGTGTACAAGAGGTAGAAGATACTTGAAACACTGTTTTTAATGGAGTGATATCAAGAACTTCTGTCTCAGGGATATGAGTAGGTTCTGAAGGAGTATCAGATTGTTTGGATGGTGGTTCTGATGAAACAGGAGCATAAGTTACTTGTGTGGGTTCAGAAGTAACAGGTGCAACAGGTTCAGAAGATGGATTATTTGATGGTGGTATGACAGAGTCTTTTTCTGGTTGAACTTCTTTGGTTTGGTTTTCTGGTTGGTCAGAAGTTTGTGGTTGATCAGAGTTTTGTTTTTCAGATTGTTGTTGTTGTTTTGATGGCTGTGGTTCTGATGGTTGTGGTTCTGATGGTTGTGGTTCTGATGGTGAAGGACGCGGAACAAAGTGTTTGATGTGTATTTTGGGTTGAGATGATTTTGATACAGAAGCAGTGTGTTGTTTTTGAGGTGAGACAGAACTAGGGGCAGTAACAGAAGTTGTTTGAGTAACAGGTGGTTTTGGAACAGACTTAATAGTTGAATCATTAATAACAAAATTTTTAGAAATTACAAGAGTCTTAGTACCTTTTACTTTAATCCTCTTGGCAGATGCAGAGGCAGCTTCTTCAGAATCCTTTCTCTTTAAGAGATTCTTGAGCTTCTCAGCAATCTTAGCCTTCTTCTGGACAGGTTCAGATACTTCTGCAGGCTGAGTCCTTTTCCTCTGAAGTGGTACTTCTTCTTCTTCTCCTGCATCTGGTAGTGGTTGTTTGACAAGCTGAAACACATTAGCTGGAACATGTATTCCTTCCCTCTTGCATTCCTCTATATACATCAGTACTATATGTTTGGGTTCTTCAGCAAAGAATAGAGGAAAGTCAGATACTGGAACCCTCTTATTCAAATCAGACATATTCAACCTCTTTGGAGCAGTAGTGAGTTCATCTACAATCTTGAGTCTTAGAAGACTTTTAGCATTCAGAGGCTTTCCCATAATAAACTCTAATTCCTCTGTAACCCCAACAGCGTACAGAGCAGCCACTAAACCATTTTCAGTTAGAAGATCTGAGATCAACCTTCCAAATGGGATCCAAGTCCTGATCTTCTGGCCTTTTTCTTTTACAGATGCTCTAGATACATTGATGTGATTCCACAGATGCATGAACAGAATGTAAGGAAGATCTACCTTGGTGCTCTGACTAAGGCAGTACATGAAATAGATCTGTTCATTGTTGACATAATCTGGAGAATTGGTTGATTTTCTGTGGTGGATGCATCCCATGAAGATCTTGGCCCAGATCTTGTAATCAGGCTTCAGATCTTTGAATCTGTTAGAAGCTTGTCCAGCAGTCATAACTTCCTCATAAACCTCTTCCATATCCACACGCCCAACTGGCAAGTGGGAAACACCATCTGTTTCTTCATAACCTATCAATCTTCTTATCAGATCCTCTGTGATGATAATCTCTTTTCCCAGCACAGATGATAAAATAAACTTGGGATAAACAGATGCATGAATCCAAAATTCCTTTACAAGGAGAGGGTAAACTGGTCCAAACAACCTATCAAAGTACTTAACCCATCCTTGAGCTCTAACAATGGAGCGAAAATCAAACCCATTATTAGCTAGAGAGTCAAACTCAACCATGGATTCACACAGAACTTCTAGTTTATCAACAGGTGTTAGAAGTGTTCTCTTGGGAGGAGAATAAGGAGCAGCACCTAAGTTATCTGAAGTCACAACAGCCATTGTAGATTAGAACTGAGCAGTTGTCGATGAAGAAGACTCCATTGAAGAATGCTTTTTCAAACACTTAGGTTTTGGGTTTTTATGCAGAGAAAATAGGAGATGAAAACGCATGTAAATTCAGAGAGTGAAAAGTGTGAAAGTGAATACACAACAAGTATTTATACTAAACACTTAGGCACATCAAAAGTCAGAAAAACGCACGTTTGAGCAAGCATTAAATGAAGAGAATAAAATCATTTCAAAACAATAAATGCTTCTGACAATTTGGGGGGAAAACCAAGATTTTTACTATTCAAATTTCACCTCAAACGTCTCTTCAGTTATGTACACGCCACCTCTTCAGATTTTGTGTGACACGTGTTTACTTGCATGCTGTTCTGAATTCTCTCAAGAAATGAAACGTTAGCCAACGTTCAGATCCTCTAAAGATGGTTAGTTCAGAGTTTCACATCAGAAAAATCAATCAGAATAGAATAAATAAACAGAAGAAATACTTCAGAGTATTTAAGCATTTTTGCATCTGTAACAATTTGCTTCTGATAAATATCATTCTGGACAAAAATCCATACCAATATTTTTCAGAATAAAATTGAATCTATCTTCAACAAGGGGTTTTGTAAAAATATCTGCCCATTGATGATCTGTATCAACAAAGGCTAAATTTATGATTCCCTTCTGAACATAGTCTCTGATGAAATGATGCTTAATTTCTATATGTTTTGCCTTAGAATGTAAAATGGGATTCTTGGACAAACATATAGCAGAAGTATTATCACAAAAGATAGAAATGTTACTCTCAAAAATTTGATAATCTTCTAGTTGACTCTTCATCCAGAGCATCTGTGTGCTACATCCAGCAGCAGCAATGTATTCAGCCTCTGTGGTTGAAAGTGCAATTGTGGGTTGCTTCTTGCTGTACCAGGAGATTAGATTTCTTCCTAGAAATTGACAACTTCCAGAAGTACTTTTTCTTTCCACTCTGTCTCCAGCGTAGTCAGCATCACAGAATCCAACTAATTTGAAATCATCAGATTTTCTGTAACACAAACCCACATTAGAAGTACCTTTCAGATACCTTAGAATCCTCTTGACAGCTGTCAAGTGTGATTCTCTAGGATCTGATTGGAATCTAGCACACAGACAAACATTGAACAATATGTCAGGTCTAGAAGCAGTAAGATAAAGAAGAGAGCCAATCATACCTCTATAGAGCTTCTGGCCTACTTTCTTACTTACCTCTTCTTTGCCAAGTGAGCTAGTAGGATGCATTGGAGTCTTTGCCAGCTTGCTGTCAGACATGTTGAATTTCTTCAGAAGTTCTTTAACATACTTTGTCTGATGTATGTAGGTGCACTCTGGAGTTTGATTAACTTGGATTCCTAAAAAGAATCTGAGTTCTCCCATCATGCTCATTTCAAATTCTGCCTGCATACATGTAGCAAACTCCTTTCCAAGCATAATATTTGTTGATCCAAATATAATATCATCTACATGAATTTGGCAAATAAGAATATCTTTCTTTATTGTTTTACAGAATAAAGTTGTATCCACTTTGCCTCTGATGAAATTCTTCTCCAGAAGAAAATTACTCAATCTCTCATACCAAGCTCTGGGAGCTTGTTTTAATTCATATAGAGATTTCTTTAATTTGAAAACATGATCTGGAAATTTTTCATTTTCAAAACCAGGAGGTTGGTGGACATAAACTTCTTCTTCTATAATACCATTAAGAAAGGCACTTTTAACATCCATCTGATACAGAGTGATGTTATTTTGTGCAGCAAAGGAAATAAGAAGGCGTATAGATTCTAACATTGCCACTGGAGCATATGTCTCAGTGTAATCAATACCTTCTTGCTGACTGTACCCTTGAGCAACCAGCCTTGCCTTATTCCTCTCAACTTCTCCTTTCTCATTTAGCTTATTTCTGAAGACCCATTTTGTACCAATTATATTGAATCCTTGAGGTCTTTGAACTAGATCCCATACATCATTTCTGCTGAATTGGTTTAGCTCTTCTTGCATGGAAATAATCCAATCATTGTCTTGCAGAGCTTCTTCTACAGAAGATGGTTCAATTTCTGACACTAGTCCAAATAGTGATGCTTCAGATGATCTTAAAAAGGATCTTGTTCTGATGGGATCATCCTTCTTTCCAATAATGACATCCTCTGGATGAGAAGCTTTAATTCTGGATGATGATCCTCTCATAGTTGACTCTTCAGAAATGTTTAGATTATTCATCTGAGAAGTTAAGGGAGTAGCATCTGGAGTTGCTTCTGGTTCCTTTACTTGAAGTTTGTCTGCTTCTGGAACTTCAGAGTCAATAAAGACTACTTCCCTATCTGCAGAGTTATCAACCTGCTTTGGCTTTTCAGAGCCAAGCTTATCATCAAATCTGACATGAATGGATTCTTCCACAATCTGTGTCTCAGTGTTGTATACCCTGTAGCCTTTAGAGCGTTCAGAATATCCAAGCATGAAACACTTCTGTGCTTTGGAATCAAACTTGCTCAGATTTTCCTTAGTGTTTAACATATAACAGATACATCCAAAAGGATGAAAATATGAAATGTTGGGCTTTTTGTTCTTCCACAATTCATAAGGAGTCTTTTTCAGAAGAGGTCTAACAGACACTCTGTTCTGAATGTAGCATGATGTATTGATTGCTTCTGCCCAAAAATGTTTTGCCAGATTTGTCTCATTGATCATGGTTCTGGCCATTTCTTGCAAAGTTCTGTTTTTCCTCTCTACAACCCCATTCTGTTGTGGAGTTCTAGGACAGGAAAAATCATGAGCAATGCCATTTTCAGAAAAATATTTTTCAAAATATTTATTTTCAAATTCACCACCATGATCACTTCTGACTTTTATAATTTTGAAATTCTTTTCATTCTGGACTTGCTTGCAGAAGTCAAAGAACACAGAATGTGACTCATCCTTGTGTTTTAAGAACTTTACCCATGTCCATCTGCTAAAGTCATCAACAATGACCAATCTATACTTCTTGCCTCTGATGGATGCAGTTTTCACTGGTCCAAACAGATCAATATGAAGTAGTTCTAATGGTTTAGAAGTAGAAACAACATTTTTTGATTTGTAAGATGTTTTTGAAAACTTCCCTTTCTGGCATGCTTCACAAAGAGCATCTGAAGTGAACTTCAGATTAGGGAGTCCTCTGACAAGATTAAGTTTATTAATCTGAGATATACGTCTCATATTAATATGGCCCAATCTTCTGTGCCAGACCCATTGCTCTTCATTAACAGACAAGAGGCATTTAACATTTTGAACTTTAAGTTCTGAAAGATTTATTTTATAAATGTTGTTTTTCCTCTTACCACTAAATAGGATAGAGCCATCCTTCTGACTAATAGCTTTACAACATTTTTGATTAAAGGTAATATCATAACCATTGTCACTTAATTGACTTATGGACAATAAGTTATGCTTTAACCCTTCAACAAGTAAAACATTAGTAATAGAGGGAAGTTTACCATTTCCAATGGTGCCAGATCCAATGATCTTGCCCTTCTGGTTCCCTCCAAACTTCACGTCACCTCCAGATCTAAGTTCCAGGCTTTGGAACATAGACTTTTCTCCTGTCATGTGTCGTGAGCATCCAGAGTCCAGGTACCATGATTGGTGTCCTGACCTTGCTGCTAAGAACATCTGCAACATGAATTATTTTGTTTTTAGGTACCCAAATCTTCTTGGGTCCTTTGGGGTTAGTTGGTTTGTAGGTTTATCTAAACTTCTATTTTACAACATAATGTTTATTCTGACTTGCCTTGGGTTTAAACACATAAGTACTCTTCTCAGAGCTTGTGTGTTTAATGTCATTCAAGTGACCAAATTTGAATTGAGAATACAGAGGTGTCTTCCTGATGAAAAGTTTGTCAACAGGTTTTGGATTGCTTCCAGATGAAGATTCATATCCAATGCCTCTTCTGTTGTTTCCACTAACACCATAGATCATGGAAGCCATCTTGCTTCTGTCTATGCTCTTAGTGAGAAATCTCTGAAAACTATAGTCATATTTTTCTAAAATATTTTCACACGACTTAGTCTCAGATTCAGATTCTTGTTGAGTTATTTCAAAGTCATTTTTGATTTTCAAATTTATTTCTTTTTGCTCAACAAGTTCTGTTTTCAGAAGATCAATCTCAGATTCAAGATTTCTTTTCAGCTTCTTGTATTTGAGTTTGATGTTGTTATAATTTTTAAGAACTTCTGTTAAAACTTTAATGAGTTCTTCTTTGGTAACTTTAGCCATTACCTCTTCTGCATCATCATCAGATTCAGATTCTGATTCATATCCTGAGGTACCTTCCTCTTGATCCTCTATGCTGGCCATCAGTGCAACATTTGCACATTCTTCTTCTGATTCAAAAGATGATTCACATTCATCTGAGTCATCCCATGTTGCCATCAGAACCTTCTTCTTTTTGTTAAACTTTTTTTTGGGTTTTTCTTTATGAAGTTTGGGGCAATCATTCTTGTAGTGCCCAGGTTCTTTGCACTCATAGCACACAACTTCTTTCTTGGCAGATCTTCTGTGACTAGAAGATTCCTTTCTGTTATCAGATCTTCTGAAGTTGTTGAACTTCTTTCCCTTGTGCTTCCAGAGTTTGTTAATCCTTCTGGACAACATGGATAACTCATCTTCTTCTTCAGAAGAAGATTCTTCAGAGCTTTCTTGAATGACCTGCAAAGCTTTAGTAGTTTTGTTAGATTTTAATGTAACAAATTTACCTTTTTCTTTCTTCTGAGGTTCATCTTCCTCAAGCTCAATCTCATGGCTCCTCAGTGAGCTGATGAGTTCTTCTAGAGAGATCTTGTTCAGATCTTTGGCCATCTTCAGGGCAGTCACCATTGGTCTCCATCTGATAGGCAGACTTCTGATGATTTTCTTTACATGATCTGATGTAGAATATCCCTTGTCCAGAACTTTCAGCCCAGCAGTGAGTATCTGAAATCTGGAGAACATGGCTTCAACAGATTCAGAGTCTTCCATTTTGAAAGCCTCATACTTCTGGATTAGAGCCAGAGCTTTTATCTCCTTAACTTGAGAATTTCCCTCATGAGTCATTTTTAGGGATTCAAACATATAAAAAGCAGTCTCCCTGTTCGTAATTTTCTCATACTCTGTATGTGAAATAGCATTCAGTAATATAGTTCTGGCTTTGTGGTGATTTCTGAAGTCTTTCTTCTGAGCATCTGTCATAGATTTTCTGTCAATCTTTTTGCCATCCCCATCTGTGGGATGTACATATCCATCTATGACAAGATCCCATAGATCAGCATCATATCCTAGGAAAAAACTCTCAATTTTGTCTTTCCAGTAGTCAAATTTCTCCCCATCAAACATTGGGGGTTTGGTGTTGATCATATCCCTCTCTTCATATTTATTGTTAATATTGGACATTGAATTATCAGCCATGGTAACAAATAAATATATATCAAAGTATTTCTCTCTGGATCTTTACTGACACTGTTAAGTGGTAGCACACTCAGAACCGGAGCTCTGATGCCAACTAAAGGTGAGATAATACTTAGAAGGGGGGTTGAATAAGTATGAAAGATTAAGACTTGAAAAATAATCACACAATTATTTTTATCCTGGTTCGTTTAAACAACTACTCCAGTCCACCCTTCCTAAAGTGATTTGCCTTTCTCAACAAGGACTTAATCCACTATTAAATCAAACTGATTACAATAGTAACACCTAAGAACAACAGTTCTTAGTCTTCTCAAGAGCTACTGATTCCAACTGAATCCTCTTAAGGAATATCCTTTACAATCAATGTAAATTAAATACAAGAGTATTAATGCTTCTATAAAGCTTTTATCACAACAGTGATTTTTCTCTTAAGTTTAAGTACAATAAATTCTAAGAAGAATAAGAATGAATGAGAGCTTAGAATATAATGATTTCTTTTCAGCAAATTGTGTAACTGAAGAATGTGGTGAAGTTCTCCTTTTATAGGCAGCGGATCCAAGGAAGATGAGCGTTGGAAAGAGAGTCTAAAAAAGGTCTGAGTCTTTTTGTCTTCACATTCAGTGACCTTTCCTAGAAGTAGATGGCACAGAAAAATCCTTTTTGTCTGTGTAAGTGTGTCTAGCACAAATGAGGAAAGAGACGTTGAATAGCTCCAACGGATATATTCTTGAATATTTCTTCTTCAGATTTCAGCAAGTTCTTCAGAGTCTGAATGGATCAGAGTCTTCTAATGATAATCAGAACTTTGCTATATCAGAGTCTTCTGCAGCATGTGTGCTTTCAGCGTGTTGATCATCATAGCATATTTGACATAGAACTTTTGTACTTGGCAGCGTTGGTACTTTCAGAAACTTCTGTAGAATTATGCTTTGAGAAACTCTTCAATCAATATTCTTCTATGCTTCAGATGCTTCATCTTCAGATGCTTCTGACTATCTTCAGATGCTTCTGACTCAGAATGTTCTGGAGCTTCTTGCTTCAGATCCTTCTGGAGACTATGCTCAGGATCTTCTGTAAGGAGCAATCAGATTCTTCTGTAAGGTGCATCTGGCGCTTCAGAGTCAGGATAACTTCTTGTATTCAAAACAGATTTGCTTCTAGAGGGTTAATTTCGTTTCAATCTGCAGTAAAAACTCTCAAACAAATTTTAGAGTATATAATTCTTAAATATAAATTTCCTAACAGTTATCATCAAAACAAAGAGTTATTATTAAGAACCAATCTGTGTTCTAACAGATTTTTCCTGTCCTAGAACTCTACAACAGAATGGAGTTGTAGAGAGGAAAAATAGAACTCTGCAAGAAATGGCCAGAACCATGATCAATGAGACTAATCTGGCAAAGCACTTTTGGGCAGAAGCAATAAACACAGCATGTTACATTCAGAACAGAGTGTCTGTAAGACCTCTTCTGGAAAAGACTCCCTATGAGTTGTGGAGGAACAGAAAGCCCAACATTGCTTATTTTCATCCTTTTGGATGTATTTGTTATATATTGAACACTAAAGAGAATCTTAGCAAGTTTGATTCTAAAGCACAGAAGTGTGTCATGCTTGGATATTCTGAACGCTCTAAGGGCTACAGAGTATAAAATACTGAAACACAAATTGTGGAAGAATCTATACATGTTAGATTTGATGATAAGCTTGGTATTAAAAAGCCAAAGCAGTTTGAAAGTTCTGCAGATAGAGAAGTAGTCTTCACAGACTCTGAAGGCTCAGAGGCAGACAAAGCTCAAGTGAAGGAACCAGAAGCAACACCAGATGCAATTCGTTTGACTTCTCAGATGAACAACTTAAACATTTCTGAAGAATCAACTGTTAGAGGACCATCTTCCAGAATCAAAGCTTCTCATCCAGAGAATGTGATCATTGGAAAGAAGGATGACCCTATCAGAACAAGATCCTTCCTTAGATCCTCTGAAGCATCATTATTTGGATTGGTGTCAGTAATTGAACCAACCACTGTGGATGAAGCTCTGCAAGATAATGACTGGATTATTGCCATGCAAGAAAAGCTAAATCAGTTCACTAGAAATGATGTGTGGGACTTAGTTCCAAGACCAAAAGGATTCAACATAATTGGAACTAAATGGGTCTTCAGAAACAAGCTTAATGAGAAAGGAGAAGTTGAAAGAAATAAGGAAAGGCTGGTAGCTCAAGGGTACAGTCAACAAGAAGGTATTGATTACACTGAAACTTATGCTCCAGTGGCAAGGTTAGAGTCTATACGCCTTCTTATTTCATTTGCTGCACAACATAACATCACTCTATATCAGATGGATGTTAAGAGTGCCTTCTTGGTATTATAAAAGAAGAAGTTTATGTCCATCAACCTCCTGGATTTGAAAGTGATAAATTTCCAGATCATGTTTTCAAAATCAAAAAATCTCTTTATGGTTTGAAACAAGCTCCCAGAGCTTGGTATGAAAGATTAAGTAATTTCCTTCTGGAAAAGAACTTTATCAGAGGCAAAGTGGACACAACTCTTTTCTGTAAAACATTTAAGAAATATTTACTAGTTTGTCAAATTTATGTGGATGATATTATTTTTGGATCTACCAATATTATGCTGGGAAAGGAGTTTGCTTTGTCTATGCAGGCTGAATTTGAAATGAGCATGATGGGAGAACTTAGATTCTTTCTGGGAATCCAAGTAAATCAGACTCCAGAATGCACATATATTCACCAGACTAAATATGTGAAAGAGCTTATGAAGAAATTCAATCTGAATGAAAGCAAATTGGCTATGACTCCAATGCATCCTACAAGCACACTTGGTAAGGAAGAGGTAAGTAAGAAAGTTGATCAAAAGCTTTACAGAGGTATGATTGGATCTCTCTTATATTTGACTGCTTCAAGACCTAATATTTTATTCAGTGTGTGTCTGTGTGCTAGATTCCAATCAGATCCCAGAGAATCACACTTAACAGCAGTTAAGAGGATTCTAAGGAATCTGAAAGGTACTACTAATGTGGGTCTGTGTTACAGAAGATCTGATGAGTATAAATTAGTTGGATTATGTGATGCTGACTATGCTGGAGACAGAGTAGAACGTAAAAGTACTTCTGGAAGCTGTCAATTTCTTGGAAGTCATCTGATCTCTTGGTTCAGCAAGAAGCAACCCACAATAGCACTTTCAACAACAGAGGCAGAATATATTGCTGCTTCTGGATGTAGCACGCAGATGCTCTGGATGAAAAGTCAACTAGTAGACTATCATATCTTTAAGAGTAACATTTATATCTTCTGTGATAATACTTCTGCTATATGCTTATCTAATAACCCCATTTTACATTCTAAAGCTAAGCATATAGAGATTAAACATCATTTCATCAGAGACTATGTTCAGAAGGGAATTATCAATTTAAACTTTGTAGATACAGATCATCAGTGGACTGATATCTTTACAAAACCCCTTGCTGAAGATAGATTTAAATTCGTTCTGAAAAATATAAGTATGGACTTCT
Organism: Lathyrus sativus; assembly: GCA_963859935.3. Taxonomy (NCBI): domain Eukaryota; kingdom Viridiplantae; phylum Streptophyta; class Magnoliopsida; order Fabales; family Fabaceae; genus Lathyrus; species Lathyrus sativus. Next base: position 147,359,710 of record OZ012737.1, on the reverse strand, counting down.
GTCCAGAATAAAATATTCATCAGATGAAATTTTTTTTCAGATGATAAATGTCTAAACTCTGAAGTATTTTCTTGTGCAACTCTGTGTTTATTTATTTGTGTAAATCTGAGCTAACAAGGCTCAGAGGATCTGAACGTTGCCTAACGTGTCATTTCTCAAAGAGTTTCAGAAGCACATGCAAGCAAACACGTGTAGCTCAGAATCTGGAAAGGTCGAGTGCACCATACTGAAGTGACATTTGAGGTATTGCTTTGGAAATCCAAAATCTCTTGATTTTCCCCCCTTCTGTCAGAATCTTAAATGGTTGATATGATTTTATTCTTTGCATTAATTGCTTGATTTGATTATGGCTCACTTCATTCAATGCTTATGCACGCTTGAGAGTGTGTGTCTTTTTGCATGCCCTAAAATTTTTCTATAAATTCTCACAACTCTTCACAAATCACACTTTACACTTATCATCTCTCATATGCATTTCTGCCTTCTCTATTGTTTCCATCTTATTTCAAAACCCAAAAATCCTCGTAAACCCAGACGCATCTCAAGAACTTCAATGGCTCCACCTTCATCAACACCTGCTCAGATGAAAACTTCAACTGTTGCTGCATCATCTTCTAATGCTGCTGGTTCATCCCAAACTGTTGTTGTGTACAAAGCACCAGTAAGAACTCTTCTCACTCCAATCAAAGAACTTGAGGTTCTGTGTGAGAACTTTGTGGATTTTGAATCCATCAAAGAAAATGGTTTTGATCTCCTTTCAACTATCAAAGCTCAGAACTGGGAAAAGTATTTTGACAGGATGATGGGTCCTGTTTATCCAGCTTTGGTAAAAGAATTCTGGATACACGCTCAAGTTTGCCCTAAGTTTATTTATTCATCTGTTCTTGGGAAGGAAATAGTCATTACTGAAAAATTAATCAGACAACTACTTGAGTATAAGGAAACTGAAGGAATCACAAGTATGGCTATTGATCGTGTCGATTTGGTTGACATTTTTCAAGAAGTTTGTGTTTTTGGGGAACCATCTAACAAGGTCAGAGATCTGAAACCTGTTTACAGAATCTGGGCTAAGATCTTCATGAGTTCAATCTTTCATAGGAAATCTTCTAACTCACCAGATTATGTAAATTCAGAACAAATGTTCTTCATGTACTGTATGAGGAAAGGAAAGAAGGTGGATTTACCTTATCTTCTGTTCAGTCATCTTCTGAACCATATCAAAGAAACCAGAGAAGAAGTTAGGGTCAAAGCTGGAAAAATCAGAACTTGGATCCCTATGGGAAGACTGATATCAGACATTCTAACAGAGAATGGTCTTGTGAAACATCTGTTTGATGCTGGGGTGACAGAGGATTTGTCCTATGTTATAGGATCTGTCATAAATGGGAACACTCTAAAGAGAATGAAGGTTATTTCAGAGCTTGCTGGAAAACCCAAGAAATTTCAATCTAAAGACGTCAGCAGAAGGAGAATTCCTTTAGCATATTTTCCTATGTTCAGTGCTGATGAACCTAGGCACATCATTCTAACATTCATTGCTGAATGTTTAAGAGATGGTATTCCTCTGCCTGCTAACATAGTACAGAAGGAAGGAGAAGTATTGCCAAATCTTCTGAGAGAAAGGCGCAGGAAGAGAAAGGCTGAGGAAGTATCTTTTGCACAGCCCAAGAGGAAAGCCTCTGATGCTAGTAACAAGCCTGAAAAGGACAAGAAGCAAAAGGAAAATCCTCCAGAAGCTACTGTGGAAGAAATCAGAGAAACAATTCACCAGGTATTAACATCTGATCCCAAACCTTATTTACCTTCATCCTCACTTTCACCTCCACCATCTCCTTTTAAACCATCCAAACCTAAATCATCTGTACCTCATTCATCTGAACCCATTTCATCTCCTAACAAACATTCTCAACCATCTTCTGTTCAACTACCATCTCAACCCTCTCAACAAAACCATTTTGAATCAACACAGCAATCCTCTGAACAACAAACACAATCATAACAACAAAAACAATCTGAACCACTCTCTTCTACTCAACCACCAGAAGAACCAACCATCAAAAATCCTGAACCATCTGTCCAACATCCACCTGAAGACATTCTGAATGTATCACCACTTGCAACCATGTATGTCCTCTCTTCAACTTCATGTCATTCAACTGAATCATCTGATTCTGATGAATCTGAAGTTCCCCCACCAACCAGCTTACAAATTCCTGATCTCTATAAACCTCTATCATCTGATCTACCTGAATCTGACAACCCTCTTCACTTCAAAATCAACTTCACAGATTTTATGTCATCCTCATCTGATGTTGTTACATCAACACCATCTGATACTGACACCTCCATTCCTCAACTTACCATACCACAAACATCCATACCCCAACATCTGAACATCCATTATCTGATCACCCACCTCCTGAACAAACTCAAACACCTACTGAACCATCACAGCCTGTCACCATAGATGACTTTCTGAACCCCAAACCCAGATCAAATGTTTCTACTCTGTTCAAAAATTTCAAAGAGGAACTTCGTATGGGAATTGCTTATGTGGAGAAAGAGTGCATGGCTAGTTTGGATCCTGCTGAATCTGAAGCTTCTTGGAACAGATTCATATCAAAATTCAACTCTGCTGCATCTGACCTCAGAACACTCTGTGCTGATGATGCAAAGGCTAAGTTTGCTGAAATGGTCAGACAAACTCTACTGAATATTATCACAACTCCAGTGCTTCTTCTAGAAGATGCTCCTGCTGAAAATTCTGCAACAATAGAAGATACTCCTGCATCTGACATGGAGATTGATCATCCAATGACAATTGTATCTGCTTCTGAACCTTCTGCATCTGAGATGAAGACTGAGATTCCATATGTTGTCCAAGAAGTCAAGGAAATCAGAACATGGATGATAAAACAGGAACGGACTACTGAAGAAATCAAGACTTGGATGGCCAAGCAAGAAGAGTCCACTGCTAAGATTACGAATCTTCTGACACTGATTGCTTCTCGCCAACCCTAGTTTTCTTTTTCATGTCTTTGCATTCTCGCTTTGCACTTGTTTTCTGTTTGTTCTATTTTCTATCACCTGCTCAATGAACTTCTTATGTTGTTGTGCTATTCTGATCTGATTAAATCTGGTTGTTTTGTCTTTCATTTGTGTGTTATTTTTTTTCTTCTTCTGTTATCTTTTCTGTCTTTAAAGTTCTTATTGATTATGACAAAAAGGGGGAGAAAGAGAATTTGATTGTTCAACATAAGCAAATACTAAAAATGAAATTCAGACATTGTTTTAATCTAACATTGAATCTTAAGACTTTCAGATCTCATTATCTCATCTAACAAAATAATCTGAAGTTACCCTGAGAATTATCCAACCAGGCTCTGATCCTTGAAAGCAAATTATCAGACTCTAATTCAAGAGAGCTTGATTCTGGAAAACATCCAAGCTCTGAGTCTTTCTCTCAACAAGGATTTCTACCAGGTTCTGAAATATACTCAAGCAAAAAGGGAAGTGTTCTTTTCTATTAAAGTATTCATTTTAGGGGGAGATTCTTAATCTCAGGGGGAGTATTTTTTTCTCTCTTCTTTTTTATCAAACAAAATTCCCTATGTTTTTTCATCATCAAAAAGGGGGAGATTGTTAGAACACAGATTGGTGTTTCTTATATCTCTATGTTTTGATGATAACTTTTATGGAATTTTGTAATGAGTAAATATACACTCTAAAATTTGTTCAAGTATTATTGTTTCAGGTATAAAATTAAATACTCTTAAAAGAATCAAAATATATAAGTACAAAGAAACTATGCAAAACTCTGAAGCATCAGATGCAAGACTATCAGAAGATTCTGAAGCGCTGCCAGAAGGATCTGAAGCAGAAGCTACATAATGATCTGAAGCGTTAATGAAAGAAGTATACAAAAGCTGAAAGCTCTGATCTTATCAGACTCTGAAGTTCTTTTCACTACAAACTCAGAGGCTTTAATAACCAGACTCTTATCATTAATATTCACGCTCAAAGCACATACTGCTGCATACTCTGATGAAGACTCTGATCGAGATTGAGACTCTGATACATTAAAGATCTGATTATCTATCTAGACTCTGAACTTGTCATTCATCATAAGCTCTGATCATCTTAAAGCATTCCATACTTTTTAAAGCTTACCACAAGTTCTGAAGTGCAGATCATGAAGACTTCATATTGAAGAAAGCTTGTTGAAGAAGTTGTAATCTTGATTAGACGTGGTGCTATTTCCAAAGTAACCAACGACTAATTTGTCCAAAGAAGTGACGTGGTGCAAATCCCAAAGCTTCTACAACCATACTTTTCTGCAGAAAGCATATCTCTGCCCATACCTTTAGTGATGAAAAGTCATACAATCAAATATTATATTCAGCTGCACATCACTCAAGGCATTTGAAAAAAGATATAAAAGGAGAACTACTTCAACATTTTGAGGTTGCTAATTTCACTACTCATCTTTTGCTCATTGCTAGATCACTTAGAAAGAAATACACGCTTAATTCAGAAAAGAGAAAATCTCTCAAGATCTTACTCATTTGATCTTTCATAAAACCACATAGTTCTTGTTGTACTTAATCTTAAGTGTAAACATCACAGTTGTGATACAACTTATTAGAAACATTCAAACACTTGTTAGTTTACATTAAATTGTAAGAAGTTCCTTAAGAAGACCAAGGTGTGGTCAGTAGTTCTTGAGAAGACTAAGACAGTTGTTCTTAGTGCTTTCTATTGTAATCAGTTGATCAATAGTGGATTAAGTCCTTGTTTGAGAAAGGCAAATCACTCTAGAAAGGGTGGACTGGAGTAGTTGAGTTCAACGAACCAACATAAAATTACTTGAGTTTTTAATTCTAAGTTTTATCTTTATACTTATTCAACCCCCCCTTCTAAGTATTTTCTCACCTTCAGTTGGCATCAGAGCTCCGGTTCTGTGTGTGCTACCACTTCACTGTGACAGAAAAGATCCAGTGAGAAAAACTTTGATACTTATATTTGGTTGTTTATAATGGCTGATGTTTCAACATCCAACAAGTATGAAGAAAGAGACAGAATCAGTACAAAACCCCCTATGTTTGATGGGGAGAAATTTGATTATTGGAAAGACAGGATTGAAAGTTTTTTCCTTGGTTATGATGCTGATTTATGGGATTTGGTCATAGATGGATATGTTCATCCCATTGATGGATATGGCAAGTAAATAGAAAGAAAATCTATGACTGAAGTCCAAAAGAAGGAATTCAGAAATCATCACAAGGCTAGAACTATATTGTTAAATGCAATATCTCATATTGAGTATGAGAAGATCACAAATAGAGAAACTGCATGTGATATTTTTGAATCTCTAAAGATGACTCATGAGGGAAATTCTCAAGTCAAGGAAACAAAGGCTTTGGCTCTAATTCAGAAGTATGAAGCTTTCAAGACGGAAGAAGCTGAATCTGTTGAAGCCATGTTCTCCAGATTTCAAATACTTATAGTTGGACTAAAGGTTTTGGATAAAGGTTACTCTACTGCTGATCACGTGAAGGAGATCATCAGAAGCTTACCTACCAGATGGAGACCTATGGTGACTGCGCTGAAAATGGCTAAAGATCTGAACCAGATTTCCTTGGAGGAACTAATCAGCTCACTAAGGAGCCATGAAATTGAACTTGAGGAAGATGAGCCTCAAAAGAAAGGTAATTCAATTGCCTTAAAATCTAATAAATCTGCTAAAGCATTGCAGGTAATAGAGGAAAGCTATGAAGAATCCTCATCTGAAGATGAAGATGAATTATCCACGCTGTCCAGAAGAATAAACAAACTCTGGAAGCATAAAGGAAAGAAGTTTAAAAACTTCAAAAAGTCTGACCAAAGAAAGGAATCTTCTGGACACAGAAGATCTGGCAAAAAGGAGATTGTCTGATGCGAATGTAAAGAACCTGGGCATTACAAAAATGAATGTCCAAAGCTTCTGAAAGAAAAGCCTAAAAGAAAATTTGATAAGAAGAAGAAGGTTCTAATGGAAACCTGGGATGATTCAGATACATCTGAATCTGAATCAGAGGCAGAAGAAGAATGTGCCAACGTAGCATTGATGGCAGACATAGAAGATCAGGAGGAAGGAATTTCAGGATCTGAATCTGACTCTGACGCTGAAGAGGTAATGGCTAAACTCACTAAAGATGAACTTATCAAAGTTATCAGAGGTTCTGAAGAGCTATAACAATAATAAGCTCAAATACAAGGAGCGTCAAAGCAATCTTGTATCTGAGAATAATATTCTCAAATCAGAAGTGGCTGAGCTAAATGAAAAGAACTTAAAAATGAAAAATGATTTTGAATTAGCTCAACAAGACTCTTATTCTGAAACTGAGCCTGAATGCAAAAATATTTTGGAAAAATATGACTACAGCTTTTAGAAGTTTCTTGCTAAAAGCATAGACAAAAGCAAAATGGCTTCTATGATCTATGGAGTTAGTAGAAATAATAGAAAAGGAATTGGATATAAATCTTTCTCCGATTTAAATCCAAAACCTGTTGATAAAATTATCATCAAGAAGACTCCTTTATATTCCCATTTTAAATTTGGTCACTTGAATGATATTAAACACACTCGTTCTGAAAAGAACAGTCATGTATTTAAATCTAAGGCTAGTCAGAATAAACCTTATGTTGAAAAACAGAAGTTTAGACAAACCTTCAGAACAACTAACCCAAAAGGACCCAAGAAGATCTGGGTACCTAAGAGTAAAATAATTCCTGTTGCAGATGTTCTTAGCAGCAAGGTCAGGACGCCAGTCATGGTACCCGGACTCTGGATGCTCGTGACATATGACGGTAGAAAGGTCTATGTTCCAAAGTCTGGAGCTTAGATCTGGAGGTGACGTGAAATTTGGAGGGAATCAGAAGGGCAAGATCATTGGATCTGACACTATTGGAAATGGTAACCTTCCCTCTATTACTAATGTTTTACTTGTAGAAGGATTAAAGCATAATCTATTGTCCATAACTCAATTAAGTGACAATGGTTATGACATAGTCTTTAATAAAAAATGTTGTAAAGCTATTAGTCAAAAGGATGGCTCAATCCTATTTAGTGGAAAGAGGAAAAACAACATTTATAAAATAAATCTTTCAGAACTTAAGGTTCAGAATGTTAAATGCCTATTGTCTGTCAATGAGGAGCAATGGGTCTGGCACAGAAGATTAGGGCATATTAATATGAGACGTATATCTTAGATTAATAAACTTAATCTTGTCAGAGGACTTCCTAAGTTGAAGTTCACCTCAGATGCTCTTTGTGAAGCATGTCAAAAAGGGAAGTTTACAAAATCCTCTTTTAAATCAAAAAATGTTGTTTCTACCTCCAGACCATTAGAATTACTTCATATTGATCTGTTTGGATCAGTGAAAACTGCATCCATTAAAGGCAAGAAGTATGGATTAGTCATTGTTGATGACTATAGTAGATGGACATGGGTAAAGTTTTTAAAACACAAGGATGAGTCACATTCTATGTTCTTTGACTTCTGCAAACAAGTCCAGAATGAAAAATATTTCAAAATTATAAAAGTCAGAAGTGATCATGGTGGTGAATTTGAAAACAACTATTTTGAAAAATATTTTAATGAAAATGGCATTGCTCATGATTTTTCCTGTCCTAGAACTCCACAACAGAATGGAGTTGTAGAGAGGGAAAATAGAACTCTGCAAGAAATGGACAGAACCATGATTAATGAGACTAATCTGGCAAAGCACTTTTGGGCAGAAGCAATATATACAACATGTTACATTCAGAACAGAGTGTCTGTAAGACCTCTTCTGGAAAAGAATCCCTATGAATTGTGGAGGAACAGAAAGCCCAACATTGCTTATTTTCATCCTTTTGGATGTATTTGTTATATGTTGAACACTAAAGAGAATCTTAGCAAGTTTGATTCTAAAGCATAGAAGTGTGTCATGCTTGGATATTCTGAACGCTCTAAGGGCTACAGAGTATACAATACTGAAACACAGATTGTGGAAGAATCTATACATGTTAGATTTGATGATAAGCTTGGCATTAAAAATCCAAAGCAGTTTGAAAGTTCTGCAGATAGAGAAGTAGTCTTCACAGACTTTGAAGGCTCAGAGGCAGACAAAGCTCAAGTGAAGGAACCAGAAGCAACGCCAGATGCAATTCCTTTGACTTCTCAGATGAACAACTTAAACATTTCTGAAGAATCAACTGTTAGAGGATCATCTTCCAGAATCAAAGATTCTCATCCAGAGAATGTGATCATTGGAAAGAAGGATGACCCTATCAGAACAAGATCATTCCTCAGATCCTCTGAAGCATCATTATTTGGATTGGTGTCAGTAATTGAACCAACCACTATGGATGAAGCTCTGCAAGACAATGACTGGATTATTGCCATGCAAGAAAAGCTAAATCAGTTCACTAGAAACGATGTGTGGGACTTAGTTCCAAGACCAAAAGGATTCAACATAATTGGAACTAAATGGGTCTTTAGAAACAAGCTTAATGAGAAAGGAGAAGTTGAAAGAAATAAGGCAAGGCTGGTAGCTCAAGGGTACAATCAACAAGAAGGTATTGATTATACTAAAACTTATGCTCCAGTGGCAAGGTTAGAGTCTATACGCCTTCTTATTTCATTTGCTGCACAACATAACATCACTCTATATCAGATGGATGTTAAGAGTGCCTTCTTAAATGGTATTATAGAAGAAGAAGTTTATGTCCATCAACCTCCTGGATTTGAAAGTGATAAATTTCCAGATCATGTTTTCAAACTCAAAAAATCTCTTTATGGTTTGAAACAAGCTCCCAGAGCTTGGTATGAAAGATTAAGTAATTTCCTTCTGGAAAAGAACTTTATCAGAGGCAAAGTGGACACAACTCTTTTCTGTAAAACATTTAAGAATCATTTACTAGTTTGTCAAATTTATGTGGATGATATTATTTTTGGATCTACCAATATTATGCTGGGAAATGAGTTTTCTTTGTCTATGCAGGTTGAATTTGAAATGAGCATGATGGGAGAACTTAGATTCTTTCTGGGAATCCAAGTAAATCAGACTCCAGAATGCACATATATTCACCAGACTAAATATGTCAAAGAGCTTATGAAGAAATTCAATCTGAATGAAAGCAAATTGGCTAAGACTCCAATGCATCCTACAAGCACACTTGGTAAGGAAGAGGTAAGTAAGAAAGTTGATCAAAAACTTTACAGAGGTATGATTGGATCTCTCTTATATTTGACTGCTTCAAGACCTGATATTTTATTCAGTGTGTGTCTGTGTGCTAGATTCCAATCAGATCCCAGAGAATCACACTTAACAGTTGTTAAGATGATTCTAAGGTATCTGAAAGGTACTACTAATGTGGGTCTGTGTTACAGAAGATCTGATGAGTATAAATTAGTTGGATTATGTGATGCTGACTATGCTGGAGACAGAGTAGAACGTAAAAGTACTTCTGGAAGCAGTCAATTTCTTGGAAGTCATCTGATCTCTTGGTTCAGCAAGAAGCAACCCACAATTGCACTTTCAACAACAGAGGCAGAATATATTACTGTTGCTGGATGTAGCACGCAGATGCTCTGGATGAAAAGTCAACTAGAAGACTATCATATCTTTGAGAGTAACATTTCTATCTTCTGTGATAATACTTCTGCTATATGCTTATCTAAAAACCCCATTTTACATTCTAAAGCTAAGCATATAGAGATTAAACATCATTTCATCAGAGACTATGTTCAGAAGGGAATTATCAATTTAAACTTTGTAGATACAGATCATCAGTGGACTGATATCTTTACAAAATCCCTTGCTGAAGATAGATTTAAATTCGTTCTGAAAAATATAAGTATGGACTTCTGTCCAGAATAAAATATTCATCAGATGAAATTTTTTTCCGGATGATAAATGTCTAAACTCTGAAGTATTTTCTTGTGCAACTCTGTGTTTATTTATTTGTGTGTAAATCTGAGCTAACAAGGCTCAGAGGATCTGAACGTTGCCTAACGTGTCATTTCACAAAGAGTTTCAGAGGCACATGCAAGCAAACACATGTAGCTCAGAATCTAGAAAGGTAGAGTGCACCATACTAAAGTGACATTTGAGGTATTGCTTTGGAAATCCAAAATCTCTTGATTTTCCCCCCTTCTGTCAGAATCTTAAATGGTTGATATGATTTTATTCTTTGCATTAATTGCTTGATTTGATTATGGTTCACTTTATTCAATGCTTATGCACGCTTGAGAGTGTGTGTCTTTTTGCATGCCCTAAAATTTTTCTATAAATTCTCACAACTCTTCACAAATCACACTTTACACTTATCATCTCTCATATGCATTTTTGCCTTCTCTATTGTTTCCATCTTATTTCAAAACCCAAAAATCCTCGTAAACCCAGACGCATCTCAAGAACTTCAATGGCTTCACCTTCATCAACACCTGCTCAGATGAAAACTTCAACTGTTGCTGCATCATCTCCTAATGTTGCTGGTTCGTCCCAAACTGCTGTTGTGTACAAAGCACCAGTAAGAACTTTTCTCACTCCAATCAAAGAACTTGAGGTTCTGTGTGAGAACTTTTTGGATTTTGAATCCATCAAAGAAAATGGTTTTGATCTCCTTTCAACTATCAAAGCTCAGAACTGGGAAAAGTATTTTGACAGGATGATGGGTCCTGTTTATCCAGCTTTGGTAAAAGAATTCTGGATACACGCTCAAGTTTGCCCTAAGTTTATTCATTCATTTGTTCTTGGGAAGGAAATAATCATTACTGAAAAATTAATCAGACAACTACTTGAGTATAAGGAAACTGAAGGAATCACAAGTATGGCTATTGATCGTGTGGATTTGGATGACATTTTTCAAGAAGTTTGTGTTTCTGAGGAACCATCTAACAAGGTCAGAGATCTGAAACCTGTTTACAAAATCTGGGCTAAGATCTTCATGAGTTCAATCTTTCATAGGAAATCTTCTAACTCACCAGATTATGTAAATTCAGAACAAATGTACTTCATGTACTGTATGAGGAAAGGAAAGAAGGTGGATTTACCTTATCTTCTGTTCAGTCATCTTCTGAACCATATCAAAGAAACCAGAGAAGAAGTTAGGGTCAAAGCTGGAAAAATCAGAACTTGGACCCCTATGGGAAGACTGATATCAGACATTCTAACAGAGAATGGTCTTGTGAAACATCTGTTTGATGCTGGGGTGACAGAGGATCTGTCCTATGTTATAGGATCTGTCATAAATGGGAACACTCTGAAGAGAATGAAGGTTATTTCAGAGCTTGCTGGAAAACCCAAGAAATTTCAATCTGAAGACGTCAGCAGAAGGAGAATTCCTTTAGCATATTTTCCTATGTTCAGTGCTGATGAACCTAGGCACATCATTCTAACATTCATTGCTGAATGTTTAAGAGATGGTATCCCTCTGCCTGCTAACATAGTACAGAAGGAAGGAGAAGTATTGCCAAATCTTCTGAGAGAAAGGCGCAGGAAGAGAAAGGCTGAGGAAGGATCTTTTGCACAGCCCAAAAGGAAAGCCTCTGATGCTAGTAACAAGCCTGAAAAGGACAAGAAGCAAAAGGAAAATCCTCCAGAAGCTACTGTGGAAGAAATCAGAGAAACAATTCACCAGGTATTAACATCTGATCCCAAACCTTATTTACCTTCATCCTCACTTTCACCTCCACCATCTCCTTTTAAACCATCCAAACCTAAATCATTTGTACCTCATTCATCTGAACCCATTTCATCTCCTAACAAACATTCTCAACCATCTTGTGTTCAACTACCATCTCAACCCTCTCAACAAAACCATTTTGAATCAACACAGCAATCCTCTGAACAACAAACACAATCAGAACAACAAAAACAATCTGAACCACTCTCTTCTACTCAACCACCAGAAGAACCAACCATCAAAAATCCTGAACCATCTGTCCAACATCCACCTGAAGACATTCTGAATGTATCACCACTTGCAACCATGTATGTCCTCTCTTCAACTTTATGTCATTCAACTGAATCATCTGATTCTGATGAATCTGAAGTTCCCCCACCAACCAGCTTACAAATTCCTGATCCTTATAAACCTCTATCATCTGATCTACCTGAATCTGACAACCCTATTCGCTTCAAAATCAACTTCACAGATTTTATGTCATCCTCATCTGATGTTGTTACATCAACACCATCTAATACTGACACCTCCATTCCTCAACTTACCATACCACAAACATCCATACCCCAATCATCTGAACATCCATCATCTGATCACCCACCTCCTGAACAAACTCAAACACCTACTGAACCATCACAACTTGTCACCATAGATGACTTTCTGAACCCCAAACCCAGATCAAATGTTTCTACTCTGTTCAAAAATTTCAAAAAGGAACTTCGTATGGGAATTGCTTCTGTGGAGAAAGAGTGCATGGTTAGTTTGGATCCTGCTGAATCTGAAGCTCCTTGGAACAGATTCATATCAAAATTCAACTCTGCTGCATCTGACCTCAGAACACTCTGTGCTAATGATGCAAAGGCTAAGTTTGCTGAAATGGTCAGACAAACTCTGCTGAATATTATCACAACTCCAGTGCTTCTTCTAGAAGATGCTCCTACTGAAAATTCTGCAACAATAGAAGATACTCCTGCATCTGACATGGAGATTGATCATCCAATGACAATTGTATCTGCTTCTGAACCTTCTGCATCTGAGATGAAGACTGAGATTCCAAATGTTGTCCAAGAAGTCAAGGAAATCAGAACATGGATGATAAAACAGGAACGGACTACTGAAGAAATCAAGACTTGGATGGCCAAGCAAGAAGAGTCCACTGCTAAGATTACGAATCTTCTGACACTGATTGCTTCTCGCCAGCCCTAGTTTTCTTTTTCATGTCTTTGCATTCTCGCTTTGCACTTGTTTTCTGTTTGTTCTATTTTCTATCACCTGCTCTATGAACTTCTTATGCTGTTGTGCTATTCTGATCTGATTAAATCTGGTTGTTTTGTCTTTCATTTATGTGTTATTTTTTCTTCTTCTGTTATCTTTTCTGTCTTTAAAGTTCTTTTTGATTATGACAAAAAGGGGGAGAAAGAGAATTTGATTGTTCAACATAAGCAAATACTAAAAATGAAATTCAGACATTGTTTTAATCTAACATTGAATCTTAAGACTTTCAGATCTCATTATCTCATCTAACAAAATGATCTGAAGTTACCCTGAGAATTATCCAACCAGGCTCTGATCCTTGAAAGAAAATTATCAGACTCTAATTCTGGAGAGCTTGATTCTGGAAAACATCCAAGCTCTGAGTCTTTCTCTCAACAAGGATTTCTACCAGGTTCTGAAATATACTCAAGCAAAAAGGGAAGTGTTCTTTTCTATTAAAGTATTCATTTCAGGGGGAGATTCTTAATCTCAGAGGGAGTATTTTTTTCTCTCTTCTTTTTTATTAAACAAAATTCCCTATGTTTTGTCATCATCAAAAAGGGGGAGATTGTTAGAACACAGATTGGTGTTTCTTATATCTCTATGTTTTGATGATAACTTTTATGGAATTTTGTAATGAGTAAATATACACTCTAAAATTTGTTCAAGTATTATTGTTTCAGATATAAAATTAAATACTCTTAAAAGAAGCAAAATATATAAGTACAAAGAAACTATGCAAAACTCTGAAGCATCAAATGCAAGACTATCAGAAGATTCTGAAGCGCTGCCAGAAGGATCTGAAGCAGAAGCTACATAATGATCTGAAGCGTTAATGAAAGAAGTATACAAAAGCTGAAAGCTCTAATCTTATCAGACTCTGAAGTTCTTTTCACTATAAACACAGAGGCTTTAATAACCAGACTCTTATCATTAATATTCACGCTCAAAGCACATACTGCTGCATACTCTGATGAAGACTCTGATCGAGATTGAGACTCTGATACATTAAAGATCTGATTATCTATCTAGACTCTGAACTTGTCATTCATCTTAAGCTCTGATCATCTTAAAGCATTCCATACTTTTTAAAGCTTACCACAAGTTCTGAAGTGCAGATCATGAAGACTTCATATTGAAGAAAGCTTGTTGAAGAAGCTGTAATCTTGATTAGACGTGGTGCTACTTCCAAAGTAACCAACGGCTAATTTGTCCAAAGAAGTGACGTGGTGCAAATCCCAAAGCTTCTACAACCATACTTTTCTACAGAAAGCATATCTCTGCCCATACCTTTAGTGATGAAAAGTCATACAATCAAATATTATATTCAGTTGGACATCACTCAAGGCATTTGAAAAAAGATATAAAAGGAGAACTACTTCAACATTTTGAGGTTGCTAATTTCACTACTCATCTTTTGCTCATTGCTAGATCACTTAGAAAGAAATACACGCTTGATTCAGAAAAGAGAAAATCTCTCAAGATCTTACTCATTTGATCTTTCATAAAACCACATAGTTCTTGTTGTACTTAATCTTAAGTGTAAACATCACAGTTGTGATACAGCTTATTAGAAGCATTCAAACACTTGTTAGTTTACATTAAATTGTAAGAAGTTCCTTAAGAAGACCATGGTGTGGTCAGTAGTTCTTGAGAAGACTAAGACAGTTGTTCTTAGTGCTTTCTATTGTAATCAGTTGATCAATAGTGGATTAAGTCCTTGTTTGAGAAAGGCAAATCACTCTAGAAAGGGTGGACTGGAGTAGTTGAGTTCAACGAACCAGGATAAAAATACTTGACTTTTTAATTCTAAGTTTTATCTTCATACTTATTCAACCCCCCCTTCTAAGTATTTTCTCACCTTCAAGGATTTCTAGAACGCCGACCGAAGGAAAAATCCTAAAAATGAAGACTACCAACCAAAATTTGAGATCATCAACTAGAAATACCAACCAAAAGTTAGGGTAAAATGCTACTAACCAAAAGTTAGGATCGCCAGAACACCGACCGAAGGAGAACTCACAAAAATGAAGACTACCAACTGTTATAACCCAAATTTTTACCCCTATATTCCATAATCATTCTAGGAACATCAACTTTGATTATCTAACCATAACTTATTTCAAGTTTGATCTTTGTTAAGATGCAGATAAGGTTTCTTCCAATCAGAAATCAGGGTTTCAAGGGATTGATCAGTCAATGTTATGGATTGATCCTCAATATATAAAGCTTTAATGTAATCAAGGATATCACTTTGTATCAATAATGAATCCAATTTGAGATTGTCACTCATGAAAGAAGAGCAGTGCAGTGCAAGAATCCTAAATTAGGGTTTCTGATTGGGAAAGTCAATTGTAGTTTGACTTTTGATCTAAAGGGGGTTTAAAAGCTTAAATAATGGTCCATGAGGCTCATATGACCCAAGGATTTCTACCCAAGAAGTTTCAAGGCCTCAGAGAACCCAGAGTACCAACAGTCAATTCAGAGGGTTTTCGATCGTTCGGTTTGTCTGACTGAAAAGTCAACCCTTTGACCAACAGGGTTTTATCCCAAAATTGAAGCCAAATATGTTCCCAACATCATTTAATATCTAATAATGAAGTTTTGTGACCAATTGATCAAGAATTGAGAGGTAATCGGAAAGTCGGGAAATTAGGGTTTTGAAAAGGGCCAGACCATAACTTCTTAACCACACTTCAAATTGGTGTCGTTCAAAGCTTTTTGGAAAGGTCTCAATGAGTTATTCAAAATTAGTATAGGTACTCATCAGCATAAAATGCATGGATTTTGAGTTATGAGCAAAAATAAGGCAAGAGGGGGAAATACACTTAGAAGTTTCAAGATTTCTTGACTTGTAAGTCAAGTTTTCAGCATTTTCACAAGGGTTTTTGACCTAGTTTCAAGTGGAATGAGTTCCTACATAAAACATAAATATTGTAGTACCTAGTGAGGGATTTCCAAAAAGTACAAGTGGGTTCCATAACTCTTCATGGTTAGAGAGAAACAAGGTCCACGAGTTGGAAAAAACTCACTTGGCAAAGCTAGTTCAACATGAGTGTTTTGATTCCAAATCTCCTTAAATAAACTCTAATCAAATATTAAGTCTCATTTCTTATGTTTACATTGTTTTTAAACATGTTTAGCATCAACTCCCACGAAATTGGCATGAGAAATGAAAAAAAAATCATTATTTAATGCAAGTTGCAAAAGTGAATAGTGTGGAAAGAGAAAAATGGTGGCTACCATCATCAAACCACCAACTTGGCTGCAACCAGTCACCTCCTATCCCCTCAAGCATGATGAAATTAGGGTTTGACTGGGTCAACCCTAAGTCAACTGAGGATTTGAAGAAGGTTGATACTTAATTCAAGATCCATGTGATCATGGATTGATACATTGAGATGTTCTAAGGATGATTCCAAATTCAACTCATCATGATTGAAGAGTTTGAGAAGTTTCAGGCTAAGGTTTCTAAGACTTGACAGTGTAAAATCCCCTAGCTTGACCCCTGACTTCCAGGCCATTTAACTTAAGATATGATCTTCATATCATCTTGACCCCAACATGATTGTTGTAGGGCATGGTATTATCTTTAATTTGAGTACTAGAAGTCATTGATAGGGTTTATAGAACTCAAGTTATGAGCCAGGCAAGTTACAGGTCATCTGAGGCATGTGAATTTGGAGCTTGAAAGTTACCCAAATTGCATGATACTTTTGCCCTAGAAGGATGATTCCTATGAACTTTTGGTCAACATGAATGTTGTTCTTATCCTCTTAGCTTTCTAAAGAGTACTAGAATTCTATGATTGGATTTGTATAACTCAAGTTATGGCTTTGACAAGTCAAGGGTATTTTGGGTATTTGGACATTATAGGTCATTTTGAATCATAGGTCTATTTCATCATCTTGCAAGCTTCAAATGGATTTGTTTTCAACATGAAAGTTGCTCAAAATTATGTTTTTAGCTTATCCAAGTATCAAGAGTCCATTGATATGGATTATATCAAGCATTGGTTGAAGAAAATTCACATAAAAACCATTTTAATGAATTAAAATGAGAAAATTCAAAATAATTAGAAATGAGATGTTTTCAGGCCAAATTTGTGGTCATTTTGAATGGAATTGACATTCTAAAGAGATTGGCATTATCACAATTTTGAATTGAAGTGCATAACATGGCCATATGGAGTCTTACTTCATAATGAAGAAACATATCAAGTACACCCTATGGATTGAAATCAAGGAGGGAAAACTCTTCAATTACACTCCACAAATGTTAAGTAAGTGAATTAGACTGGATTTGAAGGGAGACCAAAGCAAAAACGTGTACCACCATCATTGAAATTTTGGAAAGAAGTGAAAATTGAAAATCCAAAATTGGGCTTGGTTTGGGCCTCCAAAGTGGTGAAACAGAATATAAATGAGATATGGATCATTCTGAGAAGGGTCTGGTGTCAAAATCTGTTAAGAAGCCATTGGAGCAAGTTAAAGAAAAAGCTTGAAAGTGAATTTTCGGTTTTGAAGAATTAGAGGGTTTAATCAAGAATTAGTGATCAAGAATCGTTCATCATCAATCATTGAAGCTTTCTGCACTTGTTGGAGGAGAATTGAGGTCTGAAACCACCACAATCGAAGCTTAAAACCAGGTTTCCATTTCTTGAAATTTCTCTCAATTCATGCGTTTTTAGTGGCTTAGATTCATGTGGTTAGGTTGCAATTAAGGTATAGATGATTTCTGGACAGAAAAATTGAGGTTTAGTGACAAACTAGGGATTGATCCATTTTCGGTTGAGATGTAGATTTCCTTATTCTTGAGGTTTTTGCATGATTAAGTGGTATAATTGTAATCCTCATGAAATTTCCATCAATTTTCGTTCAAGAATCGTCTGGATTGGTGAGGTATTGAGAGAGATAGGGGGTCACGAACTTCTCCGGCGAAGCTCCGACCATTCGCGGCCGGAAGCTGCATTTCCCTCCCCTGTGTTATTTCAAATTGGAGAAGGCGAGTGGAACACCGTCCGATCGAGCGAAAAACGTAGACTAAGTCATCCATCCTGCGCTTCAGCTTGCGCCACGTACCTGAAGGTGAGAAAAACACTTAGAAGGGGGGTTGAATAAGAGTTTTAAGAAATATGGCCCTAAAAATGACTCAAGATTTTTATCCTGGTTCGTTGAACTCAACTACTCCAGTCCACCTTATCAAAGTTGATTTTCCTTTCTCTACAAGGACTTAATCCACTATTGATCAACTGATTACAATAGAAAGCACTAAGAGCAACTGTCTTAGTCTTCTCAAGAACTACTGACCACACCTTGGTTTTCTTAAGGAACTTCTTACAAATTAATGTAAACTAACAAGTGTTTGAATGCTTCTAATAAGCTGTATCACAACTGTGATGTTTACACTTAAGATTAAGTACAACAAAAACTATAAGGTTTTATGAGAGATCAAAATAATAATATCTTGTGAGATTTTCTCTTTGGATGAATCAAACGTGTATTTCTTTCTGAGTGAAATTGCAATGAGCCAACGGTGAGTAGTGAATTAGCAACCTCAAAATGTTGAAGTAGTTCTCCTTTAATAGCTTTTTCCAAATGCTTTGAGTGATGTGCAGCTGAATATAATATTTGATTGTATGACTTTTCATCACCAAAAGTATGGGCGGAGATATGCTTTCTGCAGAAAGGTATGGTTGTAGAAGCCTTGGGATTTGCACCACGTCACTTCTTTGGACAAATTAGCCGTTGGTTACTTTGGAAGTACCACCACGTCTAATCAAGTTTACAGCTTCTTCAACAAGCTTCCTTCAAGATGAAATCTTCATAATCTGCACTTCAGAACTTGTAGTAAGCTTAAAAGGTATGGAATGCTTTAAGATGATCAGAGCTTAAGATGAATTATAAGTTCAGAGTCTTGATAGATGATCAGATCTTTAATGTATCAGAGTATCAATCTTGATTAGAATCTTCATCAGAGTATGCAGCAGTATGTGCTAAGAGCGTGAATATTAATGATAAGAGTCTGATTGTCAAAGCCTCAACTTTTGTACACTCCTTTCATTAACGCTTCAGATCATTCTGTAGCTTCTGCTTCAGATCCTTCTGGCAGCGCTTCAGAATCTTCTGATAGTCTTGCATCTGATGCTTCAGAGCTTTGCATAGTTTCTTTGTACTTATGTATTTTGCTTCTTTAAGAGTATTTAATTTTATACCTGAAACAATAATACTTTGAACAAATTTTAGAGTGTATGTTTTCTTACTACAAAATTCCATAATAGTTATCATCAAAACATAGAGATATAAGAAACACCAATCTGTGTTCTAACAGTACCCCCTCCCCAAAACACAGTCGTTTTAACAAGTGAATATCCCAAGTCATTCAGCGCGCTGCATGAATCCAAGGAGCGTGGGTTTGAATCCTCGCGTGTTCCTTTCTTAATTTTGTGAAAACTGAGTTGATTTGAGTATTGATTTTGGGCCTTGGCTTTTTGCGCTATCAGCACCTCCCCTTGGAAGGCCCAAACGAGAATAACACGTGAAATGCTTGCTTAGTGCACCTTCCCCAGGCGTATTTTCATTAGATGTTTTGCTGAGTTCAAACCCAGATGGGCCTAGCGCCCATGTGCTAGCACCACCCCCCTGTATTGGGCCCAGGCGAGCTAATGCTTGCCCTTCCTGCTAACTGAACCCCTCCCTCTCCATTTCTTTTAATTTCTTTCCTTTTATTTTTTTCTTTAATGCTTGTGAGATTTAATTCATAAAAAATAGTAAATGTTGATAATAAATTCTGGAAAAATTTGTGGATATAAGTTGAGATGTTTAGGATTTTATCATGATTTTTATTTTAATTTTCCATGCATTTTCCATTTTATTTCATATTTTCTAGTGTAATATATTTTTAATGGTGGAATAATTGTGTGCTGATTTTGTCCATTTTATTTCTCACCCATATTTCTGAGTTTGATCTTGAGATTTTACCTGCTGGGTGTTGTTAGTATTGTGTGATTTTTATCATGATTTTTAGATGATTTTAAATAAGGTTTTAGGATAGTTGTTTAGGAGTGTTCATGATTGAATTCCTTTGGTTTACCCTTGAAACTTTAGATTTAATTTGGGCCTTTTGACTTAGGTTCAACCACTGATTTTTGGACTATAGCATGTTGATATATGTAGGATGATATGATATTTTCCCTAGAATTTTTAGGAATGATTTTCAATTAGTTCCCCATTTTACAAATTAACTTCAATTTAGGTGATTCTGACTTAGAGAACTTCATATGTTAACCTTGTAATTGGCCATTAGATGATTCTAGGTAGGATATTCCTTCTTGATAGAATGGTAAGTAAGTATATACCTCATTAAGGTTTAGGAAGAGCCCTAGAGAGTGATTTCTTTCTTCAAACAAACATGGCTTGCTTTGTGTGCATGCCATTCCCATCCTATGACTCAAAGTCCTCATGTGAAAGCCCATCTCTCCTTCGGAGGGATGTATGGCATGTCATAATGAGTAGAACTTTTGAGGATTCCTTTCTCTGATGACTGGTTGAGTGTCAGGAGGGATTCCCTTGGTTTCCTTCCTGCTTCCCATCATCAACCAATACTCTTGGTGTTGAATCTCTTCTCTCTTGGTGGAGCCTATTGAAGATTGAAGCTTGAAGATGGAGTTCTCCCATGAAGCTAGCTTGGGTATCAACACAAACTACAGACTGTGGTATTGTTGCTATTAGAAGTTTGCTTGCAGCTGCTTGAATGTTTGATGTTTTGTCTGCTATTTTGTCTGTGGAGCTATTTTGTCTGCTATTTTGTCTGCTACTCTTTCTGTTTGACTGTTGCTGGTGTGACTTTCTATTGTTGCATTCCTTTATCTTTGCAATTATTCATACTTGGCTTGAGGTTTAGATGAGCTTGTGGAGGCTCCTGCCCCACACATATTTCCTCCCTCACTTGCATTGCATGCATTTTATTTACAGTTGTTAACTGTTTAAGCTGATGCTTTATCTGTTTTTATATACCATTGACATGATCCCCTAGGTATCTCACTTCCTTTGATAAGGAAGTGATGATTAGAACTGTAGGCTGAAACCTATGCATGATAAATTCTAGGAGTTCCCTGTTTCAAACCTCAACCATAGGATGAATCCTTGGCATTACAACTATTAGGACTTGATAGTCTCCCCTTAGTTGAGCCTGCTCTCTCTTCTCATCTTGAAACAAATCAAAATACAGTAATAAAGGTTAACTGACGTCGTA
The DNA here is from genome assembly GCA_963859935.3 of Lathyrus sativus. Taxonomy (NCBI): domain Eukaryota; kingdom Viridiplantae; phylum Streptophyta; class Magnoliopsida; order Fabales; family Fabaceae; genus Lathyrus; species Lathyrus sativus. The sequence goes on along the minus strand of OZ012737.1, from coordinate 147,338,490 downwards.
CGTTATGAGCCTTAAGCTACTTGAGAAAGGGTTGTCGGAGAGTTTCTTTTTAACATCTTGGATGTTTAGTATGGTACCCTTTGGATGACATGCAACGCATTCACTCTCAGGTCATAGTCTCTAGTGCGGTATTGGTTGCAAACACCCATAAAAAACAGTTCTTCCGTAAAAGACAGAAAACAAACTTCAAACCTTTTTGCCCCGTGGGCCCATAATGCAAAGGAATCTTTTCAGAAGAAAAGAGTGTCGTTAACTCCCTGTTCTACCGCAAACGGTAACGCCTAAGTCTCTGACGAGCAAGCTGCATACACCAGACTGCTGGAACTGTTTTTTAACCCTACTCGAAAAAACAGATGAATCTGACCCCCCGTAATCCGTATTATCCCGAACTACGTAAGCTCTGATCTCTCATACCTGTTGAGAGTACGTAGGCACAATACTGACGTATTGGCGAGCCACCTTCCCCGTAACCCGTAGTTAGGCGAACTACGTTGACTCTGATTTCTCATTCTCTGATGAGAATACGTAGGCATAAAGTGTGACGCTTTGCCGAGTCATTTTCTTTACTTTTTAGACCAGCCTTGATAGGTAGATAGTTAAAACCAACCCGTCAGATAAACACAACAAGCATGGATCCCATCGAGTACGATGGACATGAGGGGTGCTAATACCTTCCCCATGCGTAACCGACTCCCGAATCCAAACATTGGTTGCAATGACCTTGTCTTATACCTTTTTGTCAGGTTTTTCCGATCGTTTCTTTTCCCGTTCTGAGGGATAAATAACGAAAGGTGGCGACTCTTCTGTTTTGCCGGCACCTTATTTTTGCGGGTAGCGACAGATGGCGACTCTACTAGGGACTTGATAGTTTCCTGGGGATCCAACGTCCCTTATACGAGTCAATATGGGGATCCAACGTCCCTGTACGAGAGTCAATCCTAGCGCTTGTATGTTTACCTGTTGGGTTTTATTTATCGCATTTACTTTCCGCATTTTAGTTTTCAGTATGATTATCATTTGTGCTATTGTGGGAGGGGCATTCTGATGAGTGAGAAGCCAGACCTAGGCTTGAGTGTACTTAGCATTAGTTGTGGAAATTAGTGGGCGCGTGCTTGCTTTGTAGGCACTAGTGTCTCATGAAATCCACGCTCAGACGAGATTCTCCCGGTTGACTTCTTTTCTAGCCCTTTGGGCTTGAGGGGTTGTTGGTTTGGAGGATTGTCGACTCTGGGGACCGATCATTTGTGACTCAGCAGAGTGAGGCCACTTCAAGGGATGATGATGCCACCCCTTCTGGGTATCGTATCATTGCTCTTGAAAGTCTGTGACGCTGATGAACGCATAGGATACCATACCTTGTCTGTGATTTAGGTCCATACCTGTGAGCAGGGTCAGGTTATTACAGGAAACTTTAACCTTCAGACAACCTGGGTTTCTTGATAGTGAATCAGTTTTGTTGGTAGCAAGGGTTCTTATCATCAGAGATATGTTTGTTCTTGACAGAGCAGATTGCGGCCCTTCTCCTCAACAGCACAGTCGTCTTGATCTCCTGCTGCATGATTGCATCTTGCATTTTTGCATCCTCATTTGCATATCATTACCGTGTGTCTGTGTTGCAGGTGCATATTTCCCCTCTGGGTCTAGTGATCTTGATCCTCATGGCTGATGGCATCTCTGAAGAAGACTGTGGCTTACAAGCTACCAACACCTGACCTCCGAGAGTTGCGAGCTCTGATCTCTCTAGCTAATAAGACAGTGACGGAGAACTTCAAAAAGAGTTATGGGAGACTTCTGGGTATTGTGTGTAAGCTTTCTACGTACGAGTTGAATGGCCTCTACGCGCTTCTGCAGTTTTACGACCCGCGGCTCAGATGCTTCGTTTTCCCAGGCCATGTCCCAGCTCCGATCTTAGAGGAGTATTCAAACTTGTTAGGGGTACCTTTGTTGAATCAGACGCCTTATTACAGTGTTGATGGTGAACCTGACTTGGGTAAGTTGACTACCGCTCTTCATGTAGATGATTCAGAATTGAAGGGGATGGTGTTCAGAAAGATTGGAGTTGATGGTTTCTCTTTGCCTTTTCTGATGGAAAAAGCCCAAAAGTTTACCAAGAAAGGTCGCTGGGATGTATTCAATGCCTTCTTAGCCCTTTGCATTCATAGGATCGTGTTATTCCCAAGTCATCCAGAAAATTCATAAGCATGGGTGCCTGCCACATATTTGCTTCTGGGAATCCAGGGCCCACTCTCCTCGGAGACGTCTACCATTCAGTTCACAGCAAAAATGAAAACAGAAAGGGGAAGAACGTGGCATGATGGGCTCCTTTACTGTATAAGTGGTTTGCTAGCCATCTTCCTAAGACGGGTCCGTTCATTGATTCCGCTGAGTCTTCACCCTGGTCTGCATGTTTGATGGGTTTGTCTGCGGACAATATTATCTGGTTTGATAGAGATCTATTAGGCAAAGATATTGTGTATAGCTGTTGTGGCTTCCCTAACATCCCCTTGGTCGGAAGGAATGGATGTATCAACTACAATCTCTCTTCGCTAGTACGACAATTTGGGTATGCACTAAGAGGTCCTCCTGAAGAGGAAGAGCTACATGAATCTTTGTATCTCACAGGGCTGCTTGAAGGTGACACTTTGGTTAAGATACAGAATGCTTGGAGAAAAATTCACCGAAAGGGGAAAGTCTTTCTAGGAAAAAGCAACAACAAGGCCTTTGATCCATATGTGGCTTGGGTCCGAGAAAGAGCCGCCAAGGTTCCAATGTCGTTTCCTGCAGTGGAACCATTGTATCCTCCCGTGTACAAAGAGCCTACCACAGTTGATATTCGGAAGTTCAACCAGGTACTCCGCGAGAAAGAAGAGCTACGAAAAGCCAACGAAGAGTTAGAGAAAGGGATTGCTCAACTCCGGAGAGAAAAGAACAAAGTCGTACACACCTGCAAGAAGCAGGCAGAGTTGATCAACCACCCAGGCGCTAATCTGACCAAAGAGACTGATTCTAGGGAACATCTTGGGTTGGACCTAAAGGCAGTGCACGGGGTATTGACCACCAAAAAGCAGGAGTTGGATAAGGCATACCGGAAGTTGACCCAGTACGAGAAGCTGTGGAACAACACTTTGACTAGCCACAAGGAGCGAGAAGTAAAACTGAAGCAACTGATAGCCCAGTTAGAAGCTCAGATTGAAGTCAAAGACAAGAAGATAGAGGTTGAAGCCTCACTGCGAAGAGAATTCCAGTATAGGTTGGTTGAGACCAAGGCAAACCTGATGGATTGTCAACTCTGGGCTGATGCTAAGAGGAGTAGAGTGGAAAACCGTTCTGAAGAAGATGGTTATAGGGACGTTGTTGAGAACCTCCCAGATTCCATCAGGCAGAGGGGTTTGCTAATCCAGGGCCTGCTTACTCATCCTGATCATCCCGCTACAAAGAAGTTACTAGGGGATTTCCATGCCCGTAGTCGCACTTGATTTCTTTGTATTTCTTTGTACATTTTATGCATTGATATGCTGATCACCACCAGGCCCGTTGGTTGGAGCCACGATTGTCGCTTCAGTTGCATGTGATCATGGTTGTACGCTACCCACGCGGGTTTTTCGGATAAATCTATGAGGATTTCTTTCCATGAATGGATGTTAGACTTTATTTGTCTCGGAAACTAGGATCAGGGGGAATCTCCCCAAGGCACAGACACATGTTTGCATCTGCATGAATCATTTGCATGACAGGTACCTTGCCGTTTTTTTTCTAACCCCCTGTTGATACAGGTTGTTTCAGGTTTGTCTGAGGTTGATCTGAGCAATGGAGCGGGTACGAGCGGAGCTGAGAGAGGTATGAGGCCAGCTGAGGCGGGTTATGAGGGACCAGCAGGCCCTCAAAGAGGAGAACGGCCATCTGAAGAATCAGGTGGGCCTGATGGTAGAGGTACTAAAGAACATACTCCGAAGAGAATGTGAGCAGAAGCCGGCATACTTGCTCCACGGGTATCTGAAGAACCCGCACCTAGGCATGACAAGCCTAGAAAACCCTCTGCTCAACTTGAAGCTCAGAACGCTTCCCGTCAGCAGCCACGTCCGGTTCCGCAAGACAACCCCAAAAGGCAGAGTCAAAAGAGGAGACTATCTGACAGAATCCTTGATCCAATCCCGATGGATTATGACCGGTTGTCGCAACTCCTGCTCCAACTTCAGTTGGTTAAACTTCGAACGTTGGCTCTAATGACTGGACAACTGCCACCTGAATGGGACGTGAACGCCCGATGAGAATTCCACTCTGGAGCACCGGGGAACGATATACTGAAATGTAGAGCTTTTAAGCATAAGGTTCAAGACATGATTGAGTCGAGAGCAATTGAATTCGTGTCGGACGGCATGAAAGCATCAGGCATATTCGTCCCTTATCATGCAAAGGAGATGGATGTTCCCATGATATCATCTGAAGATGAGAAGGATCAGGAGTATATCATGCGGTCTTTGAGGTCTAAATCGCCTTCCCCGCAACTTTTTCATGTTCCTGGGTCGAGCTCCAGGATGAAAACCCCTGAATAGAGAGGATCCTCACTAGGTCAAACCTCGTCTCCGGATTGCTTCTGCCATACAGAATCGGCAACCTCTCGCTCCGTCGCAGCGAAGCTACCAGAGCCCGAATCAGAGTCAACCTCGTAGCAGTCGTTCTTCTGATTGAGTCTGAAGACTTCCAAGGGTCGCTCCCCTCAGCAGCAAATAAGTGTGAAAGCCCAATTCCCCGAAAGCTGGCAATCTGCATTTTATCATGTCATTTCTTTACATTTGTAGTTTCTTTCCTGTTAGAATTGCAAATTTCGTTTGTAAAGCATGATTGTTTTTCAATTGATATTGATAATGAAATAAATATGCATGTTTTGAACTAATCCATTCGTGTTCACTCTATTGCTTTCTGTTATTTCAAATGCTTATTTAAGTGGAATCCGGGGAGGATGACGAAATCCCATGATGCGTAAGCTTCCGATGTTGTGCTTTTGAATAAAAAACCTGTTGATGATGTACAAACATTGTTTCAATTCCCAAAAACCGGAGATATAAGGAAGAGAATCCCTTGTTAACCCCTTTGAGCCTAGTTGTAGGAGTTTCTTTCTGAAGATAGACAAACCCTCAATATTAACCCGGGGCAGGGTAGGTGTCAGTTGATTTGACCAAGCGTTCAAATTACAACAAGGAGTGTCCGTTCGAGGATCAATCACACCACTATAGGTCGTACCTAAAAAACCATGATGGTTAAACCTGGCCGATCAGGAGTGAAACAGTCACAATCTCTTTAACAAGTCATATGAGCCGATGCCATACGATTTTTTCAAAAAAAATGAAAAAGAAAAGAAAAATCGAAAAGAAAAAGCCCGCTAAGTTGAATCTTGAAAGCAAGCGACTTAAGCAAAAAATTAGGGTACCCTGCTGGACTTCAAAGTTGAAGAAACTCTAAAGAGTTAGTCCAGGCAAAAGTTAGGGGAAAACAAAAAAACGAAAAAAAACGAAAAACGAAAAGAGAAAAGGATTACGAAAGAAAAATCCTCGAAAAGAACGAAATCGTATGGCTACCGATGCCCAAACGAAGACGAAAAGTGAACGACTGTCACTCCGAAAACTTGCGGTTTCCTGAACCGTCACTCCTGTCATATAACCTTTGAAAGGTGAGCGCTAAGGTAGAATTAGCTGAACGTAGGATTGGAGAACATCAAGGAGAATGGGTGGGTTAAAATGAATTTTGAGCCTTTATCCTTTCTTTCTTAAATCGTGAGCCTGACCATGTTACAACCTTTAAAAGACCTAATTGAAATAGGTTTGTTTCGAAAGCATACTTCGGTAAAGATCGCATCAGAACTGACTCCTAGAAAGGATTCTCAATACAACGTTGTTTTAGTGTTGACATGTTGATGAATGATTTCATATATTTGATGTCATAAAATTTATTTCCAGTGAACAGGAATGGATTTGGAAAACTGCCATATGCATTGCATTTGATATGTCTTTTATGCAGAATAACTTGTTTTACTAGCGAGTAAGCGCTTGACAGCAGGAAAGTTTCCACGATGGAAGGTCTGATAAAGGCAGAATGCAGAACGCTAGGATATTCCGGTGAACCAGGGCAAGCTATGTCAAATGATCACAAATGGGTATCATCCATCTAGAAATCGTTGATCCGGGGCAATCAGGTCGAGATTTGATGAATCTCTCGCAGCCAAGGATATTACTCCCACAGATCAGCCCATGAGGGGCAAAGTCATGACAAGGCTGGGGCAGGTCACCTCGAGAGCGTCGAAGCCATCCTTATCCTGAAGGTTATCAACTTGAAGCACCTCCGTGAGGTCCAAAATGCTGAAGCAGAACAGGGTGCGGAGATTGCGGATTTTCCTTCCAAGGAACATCCCCACAGAGATCCCACAGGCTGGGGCAAAAGTTGAAAGCGAAGGAATCGTTCCTCCCCGTATTGGCAGAGATTTTTAGAAGTCGTTATAGATTCTGGGGCAAGCCATCTCGAGTTCATTTCGTGGCATGTTTTCTAATCAGGATGATTCCTTCTTCCCCAGCAAGTTCAGCAGCGTCTCCCTACGGAGTCTGAACATGGGACCAAGAGCATTGATATGTCTCTCCAAACAGAGATAGATTCTCCTCAGCCTGATGCATCCTAAGAAAGGATCATCATCTCCCCAGCTGAGTCATGCGCTGAGGCGTATGTTCATTCCCAGCACTGAGTCAAGATGCAGTTTTCTCATGAAAGACTATTCGCAAGTGTGCAGCTTCCGATAGTTCCAGACTGAAGTCTCCAGCGGAATCGAAATTCCCCACAGAGTTGCATTCTCCCCGACAGGTAGGATTAATTCCAGCGTCTGGTTACCCTCCCCAGCCGAGTTTTCAATTCCCCAAGAGAGTCGAGTCCTTGGAAAGCGTTCAGGCCATGATTGGTTTTCCCCAGTAGAGAGTACTGAATAGCTGATGCTATGCTTCCCCATCGGAGTTCGTATCTCCAAGAAGATTTTATCTGTGAAGGTTGTGTAGTTTATTTCTGCGATTGACATCATTTTCCTCAGCTTGTGGTTCGTACGCCTAGTTGAGCGGGTTCAGGTTCTCATCGAACTTCATTCCCCTGCAACAGTCGCCTGGAGTTCGTTTCCCCAGGTTTAGTCCAATTGAGATTGATGTGAATTCTTCTCCTCGGTAGGATGATTCCTTCCTCCACAAAAGTGGTTCTTTCTCCTTAATAGGAGAATCTTCCCTTCAGCGTTTATTTTGCTGATGGGGCCGTTTTGCATGATTGCATAACATTTACCCTAAACACGTAGCATTTCCACCGTGTGGAGCATTGCGCCATAGTCAAACATATGCATATGAAACATGAGCTAGGTCGTTACCGTTCTTGTTTTGCAGGTGTTCCTACGCAGAATGGTTTGCTCAAGATGATTCTTGAATTCCCCAGCGAAGTTGGTTGCTCAAGATGATTCTTGGATTCCCCAGCGAAGTTGGTTGCTCAAAATGATTCTTGGATTCCCCAGCGAAGTTGGTTGCTTAAGATGATTCTTGAAAACCCCCAGTGGAGTCGCCAGAGTTAGTTGCTCAAGTTGATGCTTAGAGTCCCCGACAGAGTGTTTTCTCAGGATGATTCCTGAAATCTCCAGTAGAGTTATTGGTTCAGGATGATTCTTGAAGTCCTCAGCAGAGTTGATTCATCCAGGATGATTTCTGGATCCCTGAAGCAGAGTTACTTGATAGTTCTCCAGAATCCCCAGCGGAGATGTGTCATCCCTAGCAGGTTTTTGAACAGAGAAGTTGAGATTTCCTTGAAGACTTAATGATTGAAGTCCGACAGCGGTGCCAAAACCCCTGACTGACTGATGAAGTCCAGCTGTGATGTCGAAGCAGTTTGCCTAGCTGACGCAGGGTGCCTGACGGCAAAAGATTGTATATCCTTAGTGGTTCCTGATTAATTAAGGATTCCATTTGAATACTTACTGATGAAGTCCAGCTGCGATGTTGAAGTAGTTTGCCTAGCTGACGCAGAGTGCCTGACGACAAAAGATTGTGTATCCTTATTGATCCGTGAATGATTAAGGATCCCATTTCAAGACTTACTGCTGAAGTCCAACTGTGATGTCGAAGCAGTTATCTCAACTGACGCGGAGTCCCTGATGGCAGTGGTTTAGATATCCCTATTGGTTCATGATTGATTGAGGAGTTTGTTTCCGACTTTCTGATGAAGTCCGGCTGACGCCCGAGAATTTCTTTGAATGCCCGACGACATAGTTACAGAGATTGTCAAAAGTTCCTAATGACCAGATGAGTCCCGAGGAATTCTTCTGCCGCAGTGTCGCAGAATTCCTGATGGTAATATCAGCTATGTATCGCCGGTTACCAAGTGACCAGTGATCCCTTGATGACTTGAGGAAGCAGCTGCAGCGAAATCTGATAATCATCCCGACGGAGATTTGAGAGTAGCCATTCACCAGTTACCGAGTATTCGGTGATCCCTTATTGACTTATTGATGAAGTCTGACAAAGATATTGTCGACGTGCCTAGCGACACGATGAGTCCATAAGTGACGATAAGGAATTCTTCTGCAGTGGCGCAGATTGCCCAACGGCATAATCATCCATCATTCACCAGTTACCGAATAACCGGTGATCCCTTATTGACTTACTGATGAAGTCCGACAAAGATGTTGTCGACGTGCCTAGCGACACGATGAGTCCATAGGCGACGATAAGGAATTCTTCTGCAGTGGCGCAGATTGCCCGACCGCATAATCAGCCATCATTCACCAGTTACCGAATAACCGGTGATCCTTTATTGACTTACTGATGAAGTCCGACAAAGATATTATCGACGTTCCTAGCGACATGATGAGTCCATAGGCGACGATAAGGAATTCTTCTGCAGTGGCGCAGATTGCCCGACGGCATAATCAGCCATCATTCACCAGTTACCGAATAACCGGTGATCCCTTATTGACTCACTAATGAAGTCCGACAAAGATGTTGTCGACGTTCCTAGTGACACGATGAGTCCATAGGCGATGATAAGGAATTCTTCTATAGTGGCGCAGATTGCCCGACGGCATAATCAGCCATCATTCACCAGTTACCGAATAATCGGTGATCCCTTATTGACTTACTGGTGAAGTCCGACAAAGATATTGTCGACGTTCCTAGCGACATGATGAGTCCATAGGCGACGATAAGGAATTCTTCTGCAGTGGCGAAGATTTCCCGACGGCATAATCAGCCATCATTCACCAGTTACCGAATAACCGGTGATCCCTTATTGACTTACTGATGAAGTCCGACGAAGATGTTGTCGACGTTCCTAGCAACATGATGAGTCCATAGGCGACGATAAGGAATTCTTCTGCTATGACGCAGAATGCCTGACGGCGTGATCAACCATCCATTACCAGTTACCGTGTAACCGGTCACCCCTTGATGACTTGAGGACGAAGATCTACAGCAAAATCAGATGATCATCCTGACGGAGATTTGAGATTATACCCTTCACCAATTACCGTGTGACCAATTCCCCAGCAGAATTGTCGTGCAACTGTCATGCTCAGTTTCGAAGATGTTCCTACCAATCGGAGTACTGTTTACCCATACGGTCGGAAAATCACCAGTTACCATGCAACCAGTGATCCCTCGATGATTTGAGGACGCAATGATATTAGATAAATCATAGAATCATCCTGACGGAGGTTCACATTAGTATTTCTCCAGCTAGTTTTCGTGCAACTATTGTTTCGGTTTCCGAAGATTTGTCCCCATCAGAGTACCGTGTACTTGTGCAGTTGGCAAATTTCCGGGTTTGTTGGTATTCAACCACCTTTTACCTTGATTGTTTGAGAGTCGTTCTCTTCTCACCCAGTCAGGTCCAAGTCGTTTGAATAGGGGCAGCTGTTTCCCCTCAAAATTTGCCCAACATTTCTTTACCTAGCTTATGTTTCATTTCATTCACATTAACATTATCATTTGCATTTCATTGACATGTATGCAGGGGATCAGGAGGTATGATTACCAATCAAGATCTATACAAGACTGTGAATCTAGCTAAGAAGGTTATTCAAGTTTTCAAGGGTTGATATCCTTGTCAGAGAAGTTAAAAGATCCTCAGAGAGAGTGATTGAAGCCAAGTGTGTAGGTCTCCTAACTTGAGAATTTTGGAAAGCCATCAGATGATTTTGAGGCCATGAGGATGGACTTGAGGTCTTGAGAGAGCTCATGAGAAGTGTTGAAGATCACTTTGAGGCCTAGACAGGTCATTGTGCAAAATTAAGAAGACTCAGCCATGAGTGGTGCAATTAGGGTTTGACTGGGTCAACCCTAAGTCAACTTAGGATTTGAAGAAGGTTGAGACTTAATTAAAGAGCCATGTGATCATGGATTGATACATTGAGATGTTATAAGGATGATTCCAAAGTCAACTCATCATGATTGAAGAGTTTGAGAAGTTTCAGGCTAAGGTTTCTAAGACTTGACAGTGTAAAATCCCCTAGCTTGACCCCTGACTTCCAGGCCATTTAACTCAAGATATGATCTTCATCTCATCTTTACCCAACATGATTGTTGTAGGGCATGGTATTAGCTTTAATTTGAGTACTAGAAGTCCTTGATAAGGTTTATAGAACTCACGTTATGAGCCAGGCAAGTTACAGGTCATCTGAGGCATGTGAATTTGGAGCTTGAACGTTACCCAATTTGCATGACACTTTTTACCTAGAAGGATAATTCCTATGAACTTTTGGTCAACATAAATGTTGTTCCTTATCCTCTTAGCTTTCTAAAGAGTACTAGAAGTACATGATTGGATTTGTAGAACTCAAGTTATGGCTTTGACAAGTCAAGGGTATTTTGGGTATTTGGACATTACAGGTCATTTTGAATCATAGGTCAATTTCATCATCTTGCAAGTTTCAAATGGATTTTTGTTTAACATGAAAGTTTCACAAAATGATGTTTTTATCTTAGCCAAGTATCAATAGTCCATTGATATGGATTATATCAAGCATTGGTTGAAGAAAATTCACATAAAAACCATTTTAATGAATTAAAATGAGAAAATTCAAAATAATTAGAAATGAGATGTTTTCAGGCCAAATTTATGGTCATTTTGAATGGAATTGACATTCTAAAGAGATTGGCATTATCAAAAATTTTAATTGAAGTGCATAACATGGACATATGGAGTCTTGCTTCATAATGAAGAAACATATCAAGTACACCCCATGGATTGAAATCAAGGAGGGAAAACTCTTCAATTACACTCCACAAATGTTAAGTAAGTGAATTGGACTGGATTTGAAGGGAGAACAAAGCAAAAACGTGTACCACCATCATTGAAATTTTGGAAAGACGTGAAAATTGAAAATCCAAAATTGGGCTTGGTTTGGGCCTCCAAAGTGGTGAAACAGAATATAAATGAGATATGGATCATTCTGAGAAGGATCTGGTGTCAAAATATGTTAGGAAGCCATTGGAGCAAGTTGAAGAAAAAGCTTGAAAGTGAATTTTCGGTATTGAAGAATCAGAGGGTTTCATCAAGAATTGGTGATCAAGAATCGTTCATCATCAATCATTGAAGCTTTCTACACTTGTTGGAGGAGAATTGAGGTATGAAACCACCACAATCGAAGCTTAAAACTAGGTTTCCATTTCTTGAAATTTCTCTCAATTCATATGTTTTTAGTGGCTTAGATTCATGTGGTTAGGTTGCAATTAAGGTATAGATGATTTCTGGACAGAAAAATTGAGGTTTAGTGACAAACTAGGGATTGATCCATTTTCGGTTGAGATGTATATTTCCTTATTCTTGAGGTTTTAGCATGATTAAGTGGTATAGTTGTAATCCTCATAAAATTTCCATCAATTTTCGTTCAAGAATCGTCTGGATTGGTGAGGTATTGAGAGAGATAGGGGGTCACGAACTTCTCTGGCGAAGCTCCGGCCATTCGCGGCCGGAAGCTACATTTCCCTCCCCTGTGTTATTTCAAATTGGAGAAGACGAGTGGAACACCGTCCGATCGAGCGAAAAATGTAGACTAAGTCATCCATCCTGCACTTCAGCTTGCGCCACGTACCCCCTCCCCATAACACAGTCGTTTTAACAAGTGAATATCCCAAGTCATTCAGCACGCTGCATGAATCCAAGGAGCATGGGTTCGAATCCTCACATGTTCCTTTCTTAATTTTGTGAAAACTGAGTTGATTTGAGTATTGATTTTGGGCCTTGGCTTTTTGCGCTATCAACACCTCCCCCTGGAAGGCCCAAACGAGAATAACACGTGAAATGCTTGCTTAGTGCAGCCTCCCCAGGCGTATTTTCATTAGATGTTTTGCTGAGTTCAAACCCAGATGGGCCTAGCGCCCATGTGCTAGCACCACCCCCCTGTATTGGGCCCAGGGGAGCTAATGCTTGTCCTTCCTGCTAACTGAGCCCCTCCCTATTCATTTCTTTTAATTTCTTTCCTTTTATTTTTTTGTTTAATGCTTGTGAGATTTAATTCATAAAAAAATAGTAAATATTGATAATAAATTCTGGAAAAATTTGTGAATATAAGTTGAGATGTTTAGAATTTTATCATGCTTTTTATTTTAATTTTCCATGAATTTTCCATTTTATTTCAAATTTTCTAGTGTAATATGTTTTTAATCGTGGAATAATTGTGTGCTGATTTTGTCCATTTTATTTCTCACCCATATTTCTGAGTTTGATCTTGAGATTTTAACTGCTGGTTATATACATGATGTTGGTATTGTGTGATTTTTATCATGATTTTTAGATGATTTTAAATAAGGTTTTAGGATAGTTTTTTAGGAGTGTTCATGATTGAATTCCTTTGGTGTACCCTTGAAACTTTAGATTTAATTTGGGCCTTTTGACTTAGGTTCAACCCCTGATATTTGGACTATAGAATCTTGATACATGTAGGATGATATGATATTTTCCCTAGAATTTTTAGGAATGATTTTCAATTAGTTCCCCATTTTACAAATTAACTTCAATTTAGGTGATTTTGACTTAGAGAACTTCATATGTTAACCTTGTAATTGGCCATTAGATGATTCTAGGTAGGATATTCCTTTTTGATAGAATGGTAAGTAAGTAGATACCTCATTAAGGTTTAGGAAGAGCCCTAGAGAGTGTTTTCTTTCTTCAAACAAACATGGTTTGCTTTGTGTGCATGCCATTCCCATCCTATGATTCAAAGTCCTCATGTGAAAGCCCATCTATCCTTTGGAGGGATGTATGGCATGTCATAATGAGTAGAACTTTTGAGGATGCCTTTCTCTGATGACCGGTTGAGTGTCAGGAGGGATTCCCTTGGTTTCCTTCCTGCTTCCCATCATCAACCAATACTATTGGTGTTGAATCTCTTCTCTCTTGGTGGAGCCTATTGAAGATTGAAGCTTGAAGATGGAGTTCTCCCATGAAGCTAGCTTGGGTATCAACACAAACTACAGACTGTGGGATTGTTGTTGTTAGAAGTTTGCTTGCAACTGCTTGGATGTTTGTTGTTTATCTGCTTTGCTGTTGAGCTATTTTGTCTGCTATTTTGTCTGCTACTCTTTCTGTTTGACTGTTGCTGGTGTGACTTGCTATTGTTGCATTCCTTTATCTTTGCAATTATTCATACTTGGATTGAGGTTGAGATGAGCTTGTGGAGGCTCCTGCCCCACACATATTTCCTCCCTCACTTGCATTGCATGCATTTTATTTACAGTTGTTTACTGTTTAAGCTGATGCTTTATCTGTTTTTGTATACCATTGACATGATCCCCTAGGTATCTCACTTCCTTAGTTGAGCCTGCTCTCTCTTCTCATCTTGAAACAAATCAAAATACAGTAATAAAGGTTAACTGACGTCGTACGTTATGAGCCTTAAGATACTTGAGAAAGGGTTGTTGGAGAGTTTCTTTTCAACAACTTGGATGTTTAGTATGGTACCCTTTGGGTGACATGCGACGCATTCACTCTCAGGTCATAGTATCTAGTGCGATATTGGTTGCAAACACCCATAAAAAAACAGTTCTTCCGTAAAAGACAGAAAACAAACTTCAAACCTTTTTGCCCCGTGGGCCCATAATGCAAAGGAAGCTTTTCTGAAGAAAAGAGTATCGTTAACTCCCCGTTCTACCGCAAACGGTAACGCCTAAGTCTCTGACGAGCAAGCTGCATACACCAGACTGCTGGAACTGTTTGTTAACCCTACTCAAAAAAACAGATGAATCTGACCCCCCGTAATCCGTATTATCCCGAACTACGTAAGCTCTGATCTCTCGTACCTGTTGAGAGTACGTAGGCACAATACTGACGTATTGGCGAGCCACCATCCCCGTAACCCGTAGTTAGGTGAACTACGTTGACTTTGATTTCTCATTCTCTGATGAGAATACGTAGGCATAAAGTGCGACGCTTTGTCGAGTGATTTTCTTTTCTTTTTAGACCATCCTTGATAGGTAGATAGTTAAAACCAACCCCTCAAATAAACACAACAAGCGTGGATCCCATCGAGTATGATGGACGTGAGGGGTGCTAATACGTTCCCCTTGCATAACCGACTCCCGAATACAGACATTGGTTGCGATGACCTTGTCTTATACCTTTTCGTCAGGTTTTTCCGATCGTTTCCTTTCCTGTTCTGAGGGATAAATAACGAAAGGTGGCGAATCTTCTGTTTTTGCTGGCACCTTATTTTTGCGGTAGCGAAAATAACTCACCTCTTGCTTCCAAAAGACACCAATTACATGCTTAAAACCAGCTGAAACTCTCCCGTTCCCTCAGTTGCAAAGTTCTTGTAAGTTGTCACCACATTTCCAAAACCTCAAAAATATGTTTTGCATTTCAACTTTTCAAATCATTTCCAGACATTCTCAAACTCAAACAAAACCTCAAACACTCCACAAATTATGTGTTAAAGCTGTCAAAACCCACACCATGGCCAGAAAGTCATCCAATAAAAAAGTCAACCCTCAAAAGCTCATTTATTGACTTTTCTGCATTTTGAAGGGCAGTCATTGATCCCTTGCATTCCTTGAGCTCTAAGACCTCTAGAACTTCACATTTGACATATACAAGCTGTCCATAATGGTTCCACACTTCTGTAATAAGAATTGAGGGAGTTGGCTTTGAAAATCCTTGGTTTTTGTGGTGTTTTCTTCACTTACCAGCCATTCTGCCCACCAACTTGCTTGGAGTTCATTTGGAGCACTCATTTATCATAGTATTTCTAGAGCTCTCAAAATCTCTGGTTTTCTTATTGCTCAAGCTTGCTTCAAGAGGTAAGCCTAAAACTCAAAATGTGAACTTTCAACTTGCATTTCACATGCTACTATGCCTTCTAGCTATGATTTTGTGTTATACATTGTTTGAAAATGTCTTAGGTATGTTATGTGTCATGTATGAACCATTTCTTACATCAAAACATGTGGATTTTGAACTATTAAACTCTGGTCATAAACCAAGTCACAAACTAGGCCCAACCTAGCCAATTTGGCATGATGCATCCAATCTACCAAACCATGTGTGCATTTTTTTGATTTCTCTTGTGACAACCTCTATATATGATGTATGTGTGATTTTTGTACACTTGTTTCGCCAAGAACACCACTACACATGACTGTCCACATGCTCATGCTTTTGGTTGTCACCAAACTTGCCAAAACATTAATGCTATTGGGTTTTCTTGTGAGTTTATGGTATGGAAACAAATGGTACCATTTAATACTTTGTTAAAAAATATACAATTTGGACTTTTTTTCACCTCATTTGGTTAAGATTTGACTGAGTTTCAATCCTTCATGAAATGACACTTAGGTTGTAACCTTGTCATGACCTAGTTTTTGCCCTCTTGGTGCACAAACTTCCAAAGATCATAACTTGCTCATTTTTTGTGATATTGATGCCATTATTTTTGAAAATAGTTCCTTATCATGTCTATTTTCAATAAGTGAAGAAAGAATTCAAGGATTTTTATCCTAGAAAGACTTTGATCCACTTGAATATCATGTGTTTTTAGGGTTTTTACCTTGGTATTCTTGAACTTTTTCAACTTTTAACTTGATTTTTATTGTGAGATTGATCTTGCATGATTAATATATGTTTTTTAACATGTTTAAGTGTTCAAATATGTTTGGTTCATTTCCTAGATAGGTTCATACTTACTTTTGTGAATGCATATATATATATATATATATATATATATATATATATATATATATATATATATATATATATATATATATATATATATATATATATATATATATATATATATATATATATATATATATATATATATATATATATATATATATATATATATATATATATATATATATATATATATATATATATATATATATATATATATATATATATATATATATATATATATGAAAATGGCATGTTGAACTTCAACTGTGAACTTTGACATGATTCTTGATGTTGTAACCTCTTGAATGTGCTTACCATGTCTTATCCTACTTGTATATGTGTCTTGTTAGAACCATAACATGTTTAAGGTTTGTATCTTGCCTTTGTGAATGCTTGAATATGCATGGTATACTTTGAAATTCATCTGTCAACCTTGATATGATTCTTGATGTTGTGACATCTTGAATATGTTTATCATGCTTCATTCTACTTGTTTATGTGTCTTGTTAGAACCATAACATGCTAGGGTTTGATTTTTGACTTGATTGTTACCATGAAACTTGTTTATCTCTCTCCATGAAATCATGAATTCATGCTTGAACTGTTGTAACATTTCTTGTATTCTTGCTTATTTGATTGCCATCAATAAATGATTTAGTTGGTATTATGTTGTTACATTTGATCTAATTTTATCCTCATCACATGATTTCTTCAAGTTGTTACTTGGTTGCATCAATCTTGTTTGAATGTTATAGATGAACTTGTTGTTGTTACATATGTTCTTTGCTTGCATTGATGGTTGTTACCTCTTTGCTTTTGATCTTTGTTAAGATGTTAAATGTTGACCTTGATTATTGTTACATGTTGTTACATGTTCTTGATTTATTTCTTCAACTTTGTTAAGTTATTCCCCCGTTATGGAACTTTCTAGTTCACATCAAGTTGTCTGTGTCCTTGTGTCCAAAGGAAAGTCTCTCTATTGACCCCAGGGTCATAGATAGCTCATACCCTCCCTCTGACTTTGTTAAGTCATCTTAAACCCTAGCTTAGTTAAGTTAGAACCTACTAGCCACTAGACTTTGCTTAAGTCTAAAAGACCCACCTTTACTAGGAGTGTTCTTCAACTAGAACCCTAGTTTAGAGTTTGTCAACTCTATGTAAGAATCATTGTCATGATTACTTACTCCCCTCTTGGCTTTTGTCAAAGTCAATCTTGAGTGTACAACTTAGAATAGAGAGTTTTGTTAAAATCTATACAAGCATTGTTATGTTTGTTCCCCTTTAAACCTTGATCATAATCAAGTATTCTTTCTTTCCTAGTGAGGTGAACCACAGTTGCTCTAATTTTATCCTAGTTAGGATACGTAGGCAGAAAATGCAATATCTTTGTGAGCAAACTTAGAACTACCCTCAGGTCTTTACCTAGAACAAAACCTCAACCCTAACCAAAACCATAGCATAACCATTAGCAAGCTTAGCATACAAACATACAAAAGGTTCTTGTAGAGTACTACAGATGTTTAGGATGTGAAATACCAGCCTAAGCATAACCAACCCCCGATCCCCAAATCTCTTAACATTGTTGTTACATCACACAAAAGGTCTTTTTTTCTTTAACCTTTCCTTTGGATAAATCAACGTCCGATTTTGAATTTAATGAATTAAGATACAAGTTAATCAATCGCTTGACATCACGATTCTCACCGCAACAAAAATGATGACTTCACTGGGGATATATTCTTAACTTGAGGGTTTAGCCTATTTTGTATGATTGTATGAGTACTTGCTTACATGTGTATTTGTGAATATATTTGTATTGTATGCTGTGAACATTGTGTATCATGAGTGGTGAGATAAGTCCTATCCCGGACTTGAGTGCACATATGATAGGATGTGATATGATCAATAGTTGACTAGTGGGAGTAGTCCTAACAAGTTTGACATATGATGTAATCACGCTCAGTTGAGACCTCCTTGAGATGATTGGTGATGTATGAGTAGTCATGCATTTCATTAATTTGTTTCAACCTGAGAGTCCGTGAAACTGAGGACCTTTAGCTACCCACTAAGCCTTTTTAGGATGTAGTGCAGAAACTATGAGGGATTAGTCCTAAAATAGTTATCACACGATGCTACACTCAGACGAATTTATCCCGAGAATATTTTTGACCCACATGAGTAGTCATGGTGGCCGATAATATCCGAAGGATTTACTATGACTCTGGGAACTTTGATAGAACCTGTTCGGCAGGTACAATCAACCTATAGTACAAGTCCTTAGGGATGGGTAGACCTTGTGACCCCATGCTTTGACCTTGAACTTAGGGAAACCCTGTGTGTGCATGTGCATTGTATTTGTGAATACTTGTCTATGTGTTATGTGTGCATCATCTCATCATGTCATCATAGCATATCATGTTGCAACTGGTTTTCTAAAACTCAGTCGATTTCTTTGTGTGAAACCCTAGATATCATGGATATTGGGACAAGAAACACCGAGAAATACAATTTCAAGAAGCCTGATACATCTAAATTAAGAAAACTAGGGACTATGGTATCAAAAGACTTTGGGAAAAGATATGGGAAGATAATGAGTATAGTCAAGACTGGGATGGAAGAAGGAATTCTCAACACTTTGGTTCAATTCTATGACCCATTGTATCACTGCTTTACCTTCCCCGACTATTAGTTGATGACAACGTTGGACGAATATGCTAACTATGTAGGAGTTCCTGTAAAGGACCAGAAACCTTACATTATGATTTCTTAGTTAAGAAATCTGCTTATCTTGCCAAAAAGGGTAGCATGCATACGTTCGAAGCAATCCTTGCTCTATTAATCTATGGATTGGTGTTGTTTCTAGAAGTCGAAGACTTTGTCAATTCATTCGCTATCACCATATTCCTAAGTGGCAACCCAGTGCCTACCTTGTTAGGAGACATTTACCATTCAATTCATCATCAAACACTTCAAGCAAAAGGAACCATCCTTTGTTATGCACCTTTATTGTATAAGTGGTTCGTCAACCATTTGCCAATAACTGACTCTTTCAAAGAAAATCCCAACGGATGGAGATGGTCCCAAAGGATAATGTCTCTGACGCAAGAAGTCTACCTTGACCGGTGTGGTACTTTCCCAAATATACCACTCATTAGAGTGAGGGGAAGAATCAACTACAACCCCGCTTTGGCCCGACATCAATTTGGGTTACCAATGAAGGACAAGCCCACAAATCCGTTGTTATCTGGATTCTTCTATCTCAACACCGAAGCGACAGAGAATGTGAGAAATAGCACAGTTGATGCTTGGGAGAATATTCAGAAAAAGACTAATGTTGATCTGGGAAAGAAGAATTGTGTGGCCTTCGAACCATTAACTTTATGGGTACAATCTCGAGCCCGAGATCTGAAGATGCCATATCTTTCGGAGAAGAATTCGCAGATCGTTATCGCATCATCATCTTCTGCCATTCCCATTGAGAAAATGGAAGAGTACCAAGAAGTTCTTGAAAGAACAAATCTTGAGAGAGATACTTGGGAAGGGAAGTATCATGCTTTGTTTTCCGAAAAAACAGAACTCATAAGAGAATTGCAAGACAAAGACGAACTGATTAGTTGGCTCGAACGACGCGTGATCGACGGTGATGTGACAAAAGAGAATTTATTTTTCTCTAGTGTCAAGCCTACTTAAAGAACTCATGAGTACTCAAACATCCCGCCTATATTCAGGTCGTGGAAGAGCATAGTAGACAAGTTGGTAATGGAAATACCATACTGAAGAAGTTGAAGAGGTCCCGCGGCTAAAGTTCTTGTCAGAAACTTAGACTATAGGACCTAGTTTGTTGATGTAAACTTAGGCTTATTGTCTTGTATTTTAAAGTTGTAACTTTTCCCAACAATTAATGAATTGAGGGTTTGACTTAATTAATCTTCTGATTTTCGTAAAATCAGTTGCATTTGCATTGCATCCTTACATTTTTACTAACCATTCAAGGAATTCAAAACCTTATTTTTGCAGACATTGTTATGGATCCCAGAAGTAGATTTTCATTCCTGAGCCTAAGTTGGACAATATTAGGATGTTGAAGGGCCTCTTCAGGAATCCTGCCGCATTCACTGCCAAATATGGAGATCTGCTACCTCTGTTGGATATAAGAGTCAATGAAGACATGTTGTCGGTACTCGTCGAGTTCTACGACCCGGAGTACCATTGTTTCACTTTCCCAGATTTTCAACTACTCCCAACTTTGGAAGAGTATTCTACTTATTTGAATACTCCATTGACCTTTACTCGTCCCTACTGTAAACCAAGGAGAAAGGAGCTTGCCAAAGCCCTGCATCTGGAACCCACATAGTTGCCTGCTCGATTGGTGAATAGAGAAGGATTCTCTAGAATGGAAGCAAGGTCATTCATGGAAAGAGTTGAATTCCACTATGATCATAGGGACTTAGGGACCTTTGAAGCAATCCTAGCTTTTCTGATCTATGGGCTATACCTTTTCCCAAGCTGCAATGAGTTCATCAGCGAAGAAGCCATCAAAATCTTCATAATCAGAAATTATATTCCCACACTTTTGGCTGACACCTACTATGCTATCAACCATCAGAAAATGTATGATTTGGGACTGTTTTCATGTTTCACAACACTTCTCAGCAAGTGGTTTATTTCACACTTGCCCAAGACTCGTGTTCTCTAGAATCTCCATAACAAAGATGCTTAGATCAGAAAGTTAGCATCGCTTTCCCATTATGACATCAACTGGTACGATATCAAGAATGGAGGAACCACCATGATTCACAGCTGTGGAGACTTTCCCAACATTCCACTTGTAGGCACAAAGGGAATCATCAGCTATAGTTCGGTCCTCGCTATTAGCTAGGGTACTAAATAGGATCAGAACTAGACCAAGACTTGCTAAGGACTTGTTTCTGTGAAAAGGGTAGTGACAAAAACTTTGAAGCTCAAGTTCGTTTAGCCTGGTATCGTCTATATCTACAAGGGATGAATGTTGAAGAAAACATGAGCTTCCTGGCCACAAGAGCTTATCTCCTTTGGTCAAAAGAGATGGCTCTGAAAATGTTCTACAATCATTCTTATGAAATCTCTCTGGAACCAAAAATACTCATGCCTAGAGATGAACTGAGGTTTGCTTTAGTTAAAGCAGAACGAGAAAATGCCGAGCTATGGGAGCTGATTCGTCAGAGTCAATACCATGTCAGACCTCAAGAAGAGGAAGGATCATCTTGTTAGAATGGTCGAGGCCTCCAAAATTCCTGTTTTTTCTAACCTTGTAATCGTAAGAGCTTATGAATGTAATCGTTACTTTTTGAAAAATCATGTTGTAAGCAGGTCTCGTTTGTTAATGAGAACAATCTGTTGTAACAGACTTTGTTTTATCAATGAAATTTTGCTTTCCTTTTATGTTGTCAGTCACGTTGTTACGTGTATTGATTTACTAATTTTGTTTGTAAACAAGATTATTGCTTTTCTTTGAATGGGTAGTATTGCATTTACATTTTCATTTGCATAACATATCATTTGCATGGTGTTGCATGAGTTCTACAACTCATCTGTTGTTCTTTTCCCCCAGAGAAGATCACACTGGATCCCCACTGCTACAACACCCGAGTCAATACTTAGAAGAGAATGGCATATTAGAAAGAGAGAATTGATCAGATCGACAATGAATTAGAAGGACTTCAGGGCGATGTCAGCCAGATTCTGGAAGCTATGCAAGTGGTCAGGGCCAAAATGGACACGCAAGCCACGATGGTATCTGAGGTTAACACAACTGCAGTAGCTCCTACACCGGTAGTGACTTCCATAGCAGAGTTTCCATTTGGCATCTCCAAAGATTGTATATCTCCATTTCATATCCAAGGTACAATGGCACAAACAGCAGGACTTGTGCATGAATTCCTAACCCTCTGTTCACTCAAACAGGTGCTTAGATGAATGTTCGACCGATCTTCAATACTCAACAACAACAAGTTTATGAGATACCATATGAATCTAAAGTAGGGGATGAAAAACACGAAAAGCTAAAGGTCGAGATGGAAATAATGGCAAGAAGAATGAAGGCTTTAGAAGGGAAAAGCATCTTTAGTACTGATGCCAGAGACATCTGCTTGGTTTCGGGGTTGAGTTCCCCCCCAAAGTTCGTAATGCCATCCTATGAAAAATATGATGGGGCAACCTGCCCAAAACTCCACTTGGTGATGTATTGCAGACGCATGGGTGCACATTTCGACAATGACAAGTTAATGATACATTGTTTTCAAGAAAGTTTGAAAGGAGCCTCTGCAAAATGGTATTTGGGACTAGACCAATCAAGGATTCAAAGTTTTCAAGATCTATCTGATGCCTTCATCCAACAATATAATTACAATGTGGACCTTGCTCTAGACAAATGTCAGCTATTGAGCATGACTCGGAAGTCTTCAGAATCCTTCAAAGAATATGTGCAAAGATGGCGCGAAACGGCTGCACAAGTTGAGCCACCACTTACAGATAAAGAATTGGCATATTGGTTTATCGACACCGTCAAACCAGAGTATTATGAAAGAATGATAAGCAGTATATCAGCTAACTTCACCGATATTGTGGCAGTGGGTGTCATAGTGGAATCCGGATTGAAGAATGGAAAAGTGTCTGGTCATGCCAACAGTTCCAACAGCTATTCATCCAAGAAACCATCCGGCAGTTTCTATAAAAAGAAAGAGGGAGAAACCAATGTGGTAATGTAAGAGAAAAAGGCACAAAACCGAAGGATCCTCCCCCAAGTTCAAGCTCAACAACAACAGTATCATCAACCACAATACATATCAGCGGTTATGCTAGTCTTCCAAACACAAAATCAACAAAGTCTTCATCCAGGGGCACCAAATGCCTATCATCAGTACAACTACCGGCCTTACAATAATCAGCAGATGCAGCAGCCCAAGGCTCAAGCTCCCAGGCCGACCTATCAGAACAAGAGGCCCAAGATACAACCAATACCAATGAGTTACATCGAACTATATCCTATGATGGTAGCCAGAGGACTTATTCAGACAAGAAAATTGGGTGCCCCACTGAATCCTTTGCCTCCATACTATAATCCCGACGCACATTGCCCATTTTATGAGAACACCGTTGGGCATGATTTAGAGAGTTATATTACGCTTCAGCACATCGTCAGGGAACTGATTGAAAAGAAGATACTGTCATTTGAAGATAACCACCCCAATATGAAGGATAATCCCTTGCCAAACCACGGTAGGATGAATGCTATAACAGAAGAAGGAGAAAGCTCTGAGATGAGGACAGTTACTGAAGTAGCTGAGGTTAAAATGCCGCTGGTGGAATTACACAAGAGATTAGCTCAAGCATGGCTGCTCAAGAGTACTCATGAGGACTGTGAAGAGTGCAACAAAAACCCACAAGGTTGTGACCTTGTGCGAAAATGCATTCAGTCATTAATTAAAGAGGGAATGCTACAAGTCAGTAGTAAGAAGAAAAAATAGGACGTTGTAGTTATTGAACCAGTGTTCAATCTATCGAAAGAGCCTAAGAAAAGAGCGGTGTTCAATACTGGCAATAACAAGATGGCTCGATCCAGCGTCGTCGGACCAATATTCTGCAATGATCTAGTGCCTAGCTTCGGAAAGTCTCAACCAAGATTTGATTCTCAGAGAGAACAAAATTCCAAAGTTGTATCATGGAAATACGATAGTTCCTAGCGAGACGTGAAAGCCAGAAGGAAACAAGTCGATGTGACTAACATTGCTGGAGGGAGTCGGATGACTCGTAGTGGGTGGATTTATGTACCAAAGGTTACCATTGAAACTCCCAAAGTAGCACCCAAGGTCATCCCTACTATCAAAGAGGTTGTTCCTAAAGAGACTTCTCTAAAAGAATCGGTAGTCACCAATAAGACGAAAGGAAAACATATATTAAAAGAAGATGATAAAGAGTTCCTAAGGATCATCCACAAAAGTGATTATAGGGTGGTGGATCAACTGAACTAGATGCCATCAAAGATCTCTGTAATGTTACTACTACTCAGTTCACCCCCGCATAGGGAAGCTCTGCCAAAAATATTAACTCAGGCCCACGTCACCAAAAATATCATGGTGGGACAATTCGACTCGGTTGTCGCCAACATCACGGCGTGCAACACGTTAAGCTTTAGTGATGATGATCTTATGCCAGAGGCCGCAAACACAATCGTGCATTACACATCTCCATCAAATGTGAAGAAGATACTTTAGCTAGGGTCCTGGTTGACACCGACTCTTCCTTGAATGTAATGCCAAAAAGGACTCTAGCAAAATTAAGTCATAAAGAAGCAATTATGAAAACAACCTCTTTGGTTGTAAAGGCATTCGACGGATCCAAACGGTCCATAATTAGAGAGGTGACTTTGCCAATAATAGTGGGGACACAATGTTTTGAGGTACCATTCCAAGTCATGGATATTAATCCAGCCTACAGCTGTTTACTGGGCAGACCTTGGATCCATGCGGTGGGAGTTGTAACCTCCACCCTGCATCAAAAGCTAAAATTTGTCACTGATGATCAGCTGGTCATAGTGCACGGGGAGGAAGATTTGATGGTAAGCAACCTGTCATCATTCTGATACATCGAAGATGCACTAGAAACGGCGTTTCAAGCTCTGGAAATTGGCCATGTTGTGATAATTGATAAATTTGCTATAGTCTGTGGTTCGTCTTTTGCCTCCGCACAAAGCATAAAAGCTGCAATGAAGGAAGGATTCCCACAGGGATGGGGAGAAGTTATAGAAGTGAACGCTCACGCCAAAAATGACAGGTAAGGGTTGGGCTATAAACCAACTCTAAAAGAACCATTCGAAGGTAACAACCAGAAGCAAAAAACCCTAAAGGAGATGTTTGTAAGCGGCAGAGTACAAGTCAATGCCATCATTGAAGAAGATGAGAGAAGCAACCTCAACAACCTGGTGACCCGAGATGGAGTAGCTTTGCACAATTGGGAGGCAGTGGAAATTCCCGTCGTGCTACCTTTAGAGTAATGCATTGCTTGTTAGCTTTTGTTTTCTTTGAAATTCCTAGTCTTACCCAAGGCCAGTGAATCATTTTGTATGAGCCACTTTGCGATTAAAATGATTAATGAATGAAGAAGTTTTTTTTGTTAAAACTCTTGTCCTTTTTGTTCATTTACTTTTTCATCATTTTTGCTTTTTGTAAAAAGGAAAAAATGGCAATCTTTTTGGAAATACTTAAAATTGAACCCATCATCTGCATGTTGTTGTGTGTGTGTCTGATCATGTTAAACCCTTTAAAACCATGTAGAAAGCCTTCATCACTTGCAAAATCCAATGATCATTCGGTTCCTTCTGGTAGCAGTTCATTTGTTTTCCAAGATGAAGAAGACTTTGACGAAGAAATCGAGGTTCTCGAAGAGTTAACCAGAATTGCTGAGCATGAAGAAGTCTACCTTCAGCCATATAAAGAGAAGATTGAAGTTGTCAACTTGGTTTCTGAAGAAATGAAGAAATAAGTAAAGATTGGGGCATCACTCGAAACAAAGGTCAAGGACAGGTTGATACTACTCCTCAAAGAGTATACTGATGTTTTCGCTTGGTCATACCAGGATATGCCAAGGCTAGACACTGATATCGTTGTCCATAAGCTCCCTCTGAAACCAGAATGTCCTCCTGTTAAGCAAAAACTCCAACGATCAAGACCAGACATGGCCCTAAAAATCAGAGATGAAGGAAAGAAACAAATCGACGCAGGATTTCTAGTAGTTTCAAAGTACCCTGAGTGGGTAGCCAACATTGTGCCAGTGCCAAAAAAAGACGGGAAGGTCAGGATGTGTGTGGATTATCGGGATCTCAATAAAGCCAGTCCAAAAGATGATTTTACACTACCTCACATTGACACATTGGTTGATAACACAGCTAGCTTTGCAGTATTTTCCTTTATGGACGGATTCTCGGGTTATAATCAAATTAGGATGGACCCAGATGATATGGAGAAAACAACGTTCATAACACCATGAGGCATTTATTGTTATAAAGTCATGCCTTTCGGGTTGAAGAATGCGGGAGCTACTTATCAGCGACCCATGGTTGCACTCTTCCATGATATGATGCATCAAGAGATCGAGGTGTATGCAGGTGATATGATCGCAAAGTCTCGAGATGAAAAGGATCACCTGGATCATCTACTAAAATTGTTTGAAAGACTCTAGAAATTTCAACTGAGGCTAAATCCAACTAAATTCACATTTGGAGTTCGATCCGGAAAATTACTTGGGTTCATCGTTAGTCAATGAGGAATCAAGGTGGATCTTTACAAAGTCATGGCTATTCAAGAGATGCCAACTCCTCAAATAGAGAAACAAATCAGAGGTTTCCTTGGACGTTTGAACTACATCTCCAGATTCATCTCAAATTTGACTCCTATATGTGCACCAATCTTCAAATTTTTACGGAAGAATCAAATAATAACATGGAATGATGATTGCCAGTTGGCATTTGAAAAGATTAAAAGTTATCTTCAAGAACCTCCGGTATTGATCCCTCTCGTACCTGGAAAACCGTTCTTCATGTATATGACGATATTGGAAGATTCAATGGGCTATGTTCTGGGGCAAACTGATGAGTCAGGAAAGAAGGAATACGCAATCTACTATCTAAGCAAAAAGTTCACTGATTATGAGAGTCATTACTCTCCCTTGGAAAAAGCTTCTCATGCTTTGGCTTGGGCGGCCAAACGTCTCCGACAATACATGATCAGCCACATTACATTGTTGATATATAAAATGGACCCGGTAAAGTACATCTTCGAAAAACTGGCTCAAATCGGAAGACTTTCCAGATGGAATATGCTCTTGCTAGAGTATGATATTCAGTACGTCGCCCAAAAATCCATTAAAGGCAGAATCTTGTCAGAACACCTTGTCGAGCATCTTGTAGATGATTACCAGCCACTCAAATTCGAGTTCCCGGATGAGGATGTGATGTATGTTCAAAGAATGAAACTGGAGCCTGGTCCTGAGGAAGGTCCTGAACCCGGATCCCGTTGGAAGATGATGTTTGACGGGGCGTCCAACAAAAAAGGACATGGTGTTGGGGCTATTCTGGAAAATCCAATTGGAGGATATACCGTTATTACTGCCAAACTGTGCTTCTCATGTACAAACAATATAGTTGAATATGAAGCCTGTATCCTGGGACTCGAAGCTGCTATTGGTCTTCGCATCAAGATCCTAGAAGTAATTGGCGACTCTGCCTTGGTGATTTATCAACTCAAAGGGGAATTGGAGACTCGAGATGAAAAGTTGATTCCCTACAAAGACTACATTTTGGAAATGATCGAGTACTTTGACGAGATCACTTTCAAACATATCCTGAGGGCTGAGAATCACATTGTAAATGCCTTAGCCATGCTAGCATCAATGTGGAAGGTCCAGTTGGTTAACAAGGCACCTTTGATCTGCATTGAAAGAAAAATGGCACCAGCATACGTCATGATGGCAGAAGAGGAATCTGATGGAGAATCTTGGTTCCATGATATCAGAAACTTTCTTCGAAAGCAAGAGTATCCGACTGATGCCTCTAGAATTGACAAGAGGACGATACAAAGATTGTCATCTAAGTTCTTCATCAGTAATTTCGTTCTGTACAAAAGAAATCATGATATGGTCATGCTCCGATGTGTTGACAAGAAAGAGGCAGACCTATTGATGATAGATGTGCATGAAGGTACCTTTGGCACCTATGCAAGCGGCCATGCCATGGCAAAGAAAATCTTGAAGGCTGGTTATTACTAGTTGACTCTGGAAACAGATTGCATCCTTTTCGCTCGAAGATGCCATAAATGTGAGATCTACACTGACAAGGTGCATATTCCTCCACATCCTTTTAATGTATTGACGTTGCCTTGGCCATTCGCAATGTGGGGCATAGACATGATTGGGGAAATTGATCCCAAAGCATCAAACAATCACCGTTTCATCCTCATCGCTATCGACTACTTCACCAAATGGGTAGAAGTTGTGTCGTACGCCAATGTCACCAAATAGGTGGTTGCCCGTTTCATTAACAAAGAGCTCATCTGTCGATACGACATCTTTGATCAAATTATCACTGACAATGAATCAAATTTGAACAACAAAACGATGAAAGAGCTTTATGATAGTTTCAAGATCAAACATCACAACTCTTCGCCTTACAGACCAAAGATGAATTGTGATGTTGAAGCTGCAAACAAAAATATCAAGAAGATAGTGCAAAAGATGGTTGTAACCTACAAAGACTGGAACGAAATGTTACCATTTTCCTTGCACGGATACAGAACATCGGTACGCACTTTAACAGGGGAAACCCCATTTTCCCTTGTCTATGGGATGGACGCAGTATTAGCCATCAAAGTTGAGATACCTTCGTTAAGGGTCTTAATGGAAGCAGAGCTTGAAGAAGTTGAATGGATAAAGGAAATATTCAACTCGCTAAACCTCATCGATGAAAAGAGGATGACTGCGATGTGTCACAATCAGATATACTAGCAAAGGATGAAAAGAACTTTTGATAAAAGAGTCCATCTCAAAGAATACAAGGAAGGGGAACTCATGCTCAGAAAGATCCTGCCAATTCAGAAGTATATGCGCGGAAAATGGATGCCCAACTACGATGACCCTTTCTTTGTAAAAACTATTTTCTCTGGAGGCTCTCTAATTCTCGAGACAATGGACGGAGAACAACTTAAATACCCCATCAACTCGGATTCGGCAAGAAAATATTATGCCTAAAAGAGGCCTCGCTGAGTCGAAAGACCCGAAGAGGCAATTCAGGGAAAATTTAGGGGCAATGGTTGTCACTACATCAAAAGTTTTTTAGCCTGCAAAAGATAATTAAGAGGATCACCATTCACCATTCTTGTCAGAAGCAGTGAATCAGATGGACTACTAGTTAGTAGGGCTGGGTCATTGTTGGATTTTGTAAACCCACCTTGTTTGTTTTTCCATTTTTTTCCAATTGTAATTGTTCCCGAGACTTTGCCATTTGTAAGGTTCTCGCCTATTAATGAAATCGGATTTTGGACCAATCATTGTTATGATCTGTATTTTTCTTGTTATGCAAATTTCACTTATTCGTTAATAATGAGTTTTGAAAGCAAAGTGTTTTTGAAAAAACAAAACTGTTTTGAAAAACTAATCTAACAAACAAATCGTAACTTTAAAAGTGTGACATGGCGGTATTAGACTCCTCTTGTGAAAGCAGAACAATAGAAGGTTTAACACCATATTCAGACAAGGTTGCACTCAGAGACTGCCCTGCTACAGAAGTAGTGATTTCTCCCCCCGTAAGTTTGCAAAAGCAATGACCAAAAGTTACTTTGCCTTCTCCAGTGAAAGATTCTATTATGAGTAGAAACGTTGGGACTCAGTGTGATTGGTCTCCCCTCCAATGAAGTTATATTGTCATCTTTCCTTTATTTTCCTTCTCTTCTGTGAGTCAGTCTGCATTTACATTTGCATCATATCATTCAGCATACGCATCTGTTTGCATGCTTCTTGTTCTGGTTGTAGCCTTTGAGATCATTTGGTCGTTGCCAATCATTTTGCTACGAACCTGCTGTCACATGATCACTTTGGCGAGTTACTTGGGTTAAGTATTATTGTGATAAATGCGTATATCCACAGGAGGCTAGTTGTAACCATCAATACTGTAGTTTATCTTTGAGATCTGGTGTTTATCTAAATCTACACCTAGTCGATGTTTCGTTAGTTAACCGACTCTGCAACACATAGTAGTTACTATGTTTTCAAAACCCAATTGTTATTGGTGCAGAATATGGTAGTTACCTATCTCCCCTTTGAAGTCCAGTAGATATTGGCATTGTTAAATCTAATTGGTATTGGTATGTGGCTCGGGCGTTACCGGTTTCCCCAGTTAAGTCCAGTAGTTACTGGCATTGTTTGAAAATCCAATTGTTATTGGTAGGTGGTTCGGTTGTTACCGACTTTCCAGTGTAAGCCTAGTAGTTACTGATATTGTTTGAAAACCCAATAGTTATTGGTACTTTGATTTGGTTGTCACCAATCTTTCCCCGTTGAAGCCCAGTAGTTACTGGCATTGTTTGAAAACCCAATAGTTGTTAGTACTTTGATTTGGTTGCCACCAATCTTTCCCCGTTGAAGCCCAGTAGTTACTGGCATTGTTTGAAAACCCAATAGTTATTGGTACTTTGATTTGGTTGTCACCACTCTTTCCCAAGAAGTCCAGTAGTTACTAGCATTGCTTGAAAGCCAATGGTTATTGGTATGTGGTTCGGTTGTTGTCGACTTCCCTAGTATAAGTCCAGTAGTTACTGGCATTGCTTGAAAGCCAACTGTTATTGCTAGGAAACATGGTTGTTACCCGTTCTCCCAAGGTTAAACCTAGTAGTTACTGACATTGTTTCAAAATCCAATTGTTATTGGTATGGAGTATGGTTGTTACCCATTTTTCCGGTTGAAGTCCAGCAGTTACTGGAATTGTTTGAAAATCCAATTGTTATTGGTATGGAACATGGTCATGACCCGTTTCTCCAGTGTAAGTCCAGTAGTTACTAGCATTGTTTGAAATCCAATTGTTATTGGTATGGTACCTGGTTGTTACCAATCTACTTTTTGAAGTCTAGTCATTACTAGCATCATTTAAAGTCTAATGGTTATTGGAAATATTCACCCAGTGAATCTCAGGATGCTTGGTTGTTACCAGTATCCCTAGTGGAGCCTCGGATGGTTGGTTGTCACCAACATCCACAGCAAGTCTCGAAGGTCTAGTAGTTACTAGCATCCTCGGTGAGTCTGATCCTGTTTTTTTAGTCCTTTCTTGAAGATCCCGTATGAACTCTTCGTTGCAAGGAAAGTTCCCCTTGGGTTTGTTCACCAATAAGGACCGTGTCTCTGGTTTTTTGCTTCCCCAATCAAAGTTCGTGTCTTTTGGCTTTTGTCCCTCTGTGTGGCTTCTTGTCCCTATCTCCCTTGATGTATTTCTCCAGTGGAGATTTGCATTCCCCAACAGATATTTTTACCTTTTCCCCAGTGAAGCTTCCCCGGTGGAGCTTGTGTCCCTTGTGTGGAGGATCCCCCTGAAATACCATCATTAGTCATGTCTCAACTATTGACTGGTTTCACTTTGGATCTCCTCCCAGTGTGTTTGTTTTCTCAGTGAGTGGTTACTCATTGTTTTGCTTTTCTTTTTCGTTTGCTGGGTATTACTGGTTAACCATGGAATCTAATTGCATCCAATATGCCAGAAAATGCCATAAGTGTCAAATTTATGCTGATAAGGTGCACGTGCCTCCAGCGTTGTTGAATGTTTTATCATCACCGTGGCCTTTCTCAATGTGGGGCATTGACATGATTAGGGCAATCAAACCTAAAGCTTCTAACTGTCACCGATTTATTTTAGTTGCCATTGACTACTTCACAAAATGGGTAGAAGCCACTTCTTATGCCAATGTAACCAAGCAAGTGGTTACCCTCTTCATTAAGAAAGAGATTATTTTTCGTTATGGAATCCCAAGTCGAATCATAATAGACAATGGGACCAACTTGAACAATAAAACTATGAAGGAGTTGTGTGAAAGTTTCAAGATCGTGCACCACAATTCTTCTCCTTATCGTCCTAAAATGAATGGAATTGTTAAAGCCGCAAATAAAAACATTAAGAGAATCCTACAAAATATGGTAAAGACTTATAAATATTGGCATGAAATGCTACCATTTGCTTTGCACGGATATAGAACTTCAGTGTAGACTTCAACAGGGCCAACCCCTTTTTCATTGGTGTATGGAATAGATATGGTCCTCCCTATTGAAGTCGAGATACCATCTTTGAGGGCACTGATGGAAACCAAGCTTAATAAAGCAGAATGGGTCCAAGAAAGATTTGACCAGCTAAACCTTATAGATGAGAAGCGCGTGACTATGATGTGCCAAGGTCAGTGTACTAGAAATGAATGAAAAGGGCATTTGATAAGAAGCTTTGTATCCGAGAATTCTGAGAATGAGAGCTTGTACTTAAGAAGATGTTGCCAGTTCATAAAGACATGCGTGGGAAATGAACTCCCAACTATGAAGGCCCATTTGTTATAAAGATATTATTCTCAAGAGGATCCCTAATTCTCACAACAATGGATGGTGAAGAGCTTGCGTATCCTGTGATCTATGATGCAGTTCGAAAATATTAAGCCTAAAAAACCCATTAAGTCAAAAACCTGAAAGGACGACTTAGGAAACAATGGGTATCCCTGTGGATTAAAATCTATGAAGGGGATCCAGGAAAAAGTTAGGGATAAAAATAAAAAATAAGAGTTCACTAAGCTAAAACCCGAAAGGGCGGTTTAGGCAGAAATGAGTGTCCTAGTGGATTGAAACCCGAAAGGGCAGTTTAGGCAGAAATAAGCGTCCCGGTGGATTGAAAACCAGAAAGGGCGACCCAGGACAAAGTTAGGGACAAAAGGCATTTTACTGCATCAGATGACATTCATCATTGCAGAAGGTCAAAGCAGGAGTCCAATCCAGCCGCTCTCGTCAGAAGCAGGATTTTTGGGAAGTCTTAGTTGTTAGAGTTAGTGGGTATTGTTGGATTCAATGTAACCTTTCCCTATTATCATTTTTAATTGTAATACTCCACAGAGCTTTTCCATTATCAAGCTACCATTCTTGAATAAAATCATACTTTTGCCTTGCAATTTTTGCCATTTTATGTTTTCTCTGATTTTCCTTGTTATGCGAAATGTCATTTGTTAATAATAATTTTGAAAGTGAAAAGTTTTTGAATTTAAAGCCATCTTTTTGAAAACACATTAAAAAGAATATAAAGTTGCTTTGACCTGTAGAAGGATCTGAAGGAAATCTTTGTTCCCTGGGAAGTCTTAATGTTGCAGAAGCACTTTTAGACCATTTTCAGCAAAAAAAATCCCATTGAAGCATGAACTGACAACACTCTTGGACCGATCCTGTAATCATAAGTGATTTCCAAGATTGCAGAGAATCTTCCCAGTGTCGACCATGTGATACATGTTGAGGATTTGTATCCTAGTGGAGTCGTCTTTTGATCCCCACTGAAGTTACTCTTTTTTCTCCGATAAGCTGCCTTTGCTCCATACTTCCTCGATGAAGTACATATTTATTTTATCCCATATGAAGTATCTAATTCATAGGTGACTCTTTCCAGTGGACGATTTCTTCTTTGACAAGGAAATCAAATTCGTGATGGCAATCCCTCAAGTGAAGTCATAATGTTATATCCCCGAGTGGAATACTTTTTCCCAGAGAAGTTTAAAACCTTGAAGTAGGACTATGGTTCCGTCTATGGCTTTGTATCCATCTCTTGATAGATGTATCCATCCTATAGAGGTTGGTTGAGTATCCTCGTTAAGATGTTTATTTCATCTCCGATTTACTCCCTCTTGTTTGTTTTGTCAGTATGAGCATAAGCATGACATTCATTCATACAGACATATATAACACATGAGCATGTTTGCTACCTTGTTGTCTTTTTTTGTTTACTTTAGTTGTGTTTATCACCAAGTAATTGGGTTTGTCTTTTTTCTCTAAGTAGAGTCGTCAATCTTAGGCAGAAAGTGTCATCCTTCCTAAATTCCCCACAGAATTCGACCCTCATGGATGATGGTTGATTTAGTTATCTTTTCCATGCTTGGATAAGATAAATCCCCATTTGAGTTTATTCCTTAATGGTTGGAGTCTTGTTTGGCCATTTCTTTCTAGCTTGTTCTTAGATTGGACTTTGGTCCCTGGAGGTATCGCCTTTTAAACTTAATTAGATCGCCGAACCTAGTTTGAGCGTGCATCTATTTTGCACTATGTCTCTTAAGGAAAATCTCTTGCAAATCTTCTTTGCAAATAAGTGGCAATCTCTCCTGAGAAGCTTATTATTTTTTCTTTTGTCAGATAAGTGGCAGTCTCTTTCTTTGAGAAGTTTATCCCATTTTCATTTGTTAGATAAGTGACAGTCTCTTTCTTTGAGAAGCTTATCCTTTTTCCAAAGATAAGTGGCAGTCTCTTTGAGAGGCTTACCCTTTCTTAGTGGTGCATAAGTCCCTTTACGACGTTAAGTCGAAGTCTCTTTTGAGAAGCTTATCCAAAGGGTGTTTCCCCGTGAAGTCCAATTATTTTGGGATACAGAAGAGTTTAAATACCCTGTATTTTTTCCTGATGTTTCCTGAAGATTCCGTTGGATCTCTTTGTTTAAGGAATTTCTAGAAGCATGGATGTTATTTCTTCATTTAAAAACTCTAGCATTTGCTTTCATGATCCTATTGTTATGTGGATCTTGCTCTACCTTTTATTCTAGAGTGTCAGCTGGTCATGCTTAAACCTGTTGGTCAACTACTCTAGATATTCCCCAGTGGAGATCGTCTTTCCGGTTCTACCTCCAGCGAGGATTTTTGTCGTCTTTCTTTTTAAAGTGTCAGTCGGTCATGCCTGAACTTGTTGATTCGTCATTTTAGATTTCCCTAGTTTGTTTCATTTCCCCAATGTGTTGTCATCCTCAGTGAGTGGTCACTCATTGTGCTGACCTTATCCCTATTTGTTTTCGTTTTCGTCTATATTTTGCATTTATCAATCCATCATTTGCATCATATTAGAGTTTATTGTATGTCAGCATTTGTAGGATAGTCTCTTTTGTCCATAACATTGCATGTCATTGCATTTAAGGGAAAAAAATTTGGTTATCTATATTTAAATACCTTTCACCATGACTTCATGAAGATTTTCATCGTTCATGTCATCCGGTAAAGATATTTAAATAGGGACAACTGTTATACCCAAAATTTTACCCTTAGATTCCCTGATCGTTTGCACCTCATCTTAGGTCAATCATCCACGCATAGATAACCAATTTATTAGATTTTTGTTTGGTTTCATTTGAAAATATGGTTGCTTAAAAATGTTCAAAGGTTATGAAGGCTTTTGTGTGTGCTCATAATCCCCTGCAAGTTATGTTGAATTCCTGTGGAGATGAAGGAAGGATATTCCCTCGTTCTTATGATCTCTTAGCCAATACAAGTACAAGTGGTATCCTCACTTTCAAAGGATTTTTCCTGGCATGGCTTGGTCTTATTCACAAGGTGGATTATTAGATGTCAAGTGGAAGAGTTTGGATTTTGGTAGTTGGCGAACCATATGATTTGAAACGGTAAATTTGGGCGTGAAAAAACTTGGAATCGAGTTTAAGTGACTTTCAAATTGAAGTTCAAGATTCATTTCTTTACAAGGTTCAAGTGAATTCACTATGTTTTGATTTCAAATCTGAATTTGAACTTCATTATCCAAGTTGCAATTTCAAAGAGATTTTGTATCGGTATTCAAGTGGGATCACACTGTATAGCTATTAAGAGTTTTTTTTATTTAAAAGAGTTTTTGGCATGATTAAACTCCACTAAGTGCAAGATTCGTGTTTTTCACAAAAGATTCAAGGTTCAAAGTTCAATTCAACTCATCATAGGATTCAAGCCTTTAATTTATCATTCAAATTTTGAAAATTACATGATTCAAGCTCTAATCAAATTATGAATCAATGTATCTCATTTTTGAATCCATGAATTTTGGCAAAATGTGATTCATGTAAAAATTCATAGAAACTTGCCATGAAAGTTTGTTTGTTCAAGATGTTCGTATGTAATTTCGAGTTAAGGTCCTAATGAGATTTCACTATGAACCACCACATAAAAGAGTGTTACTTCAAATTTAATTAAAGGAACTTTTGACATAAAAAATGCAAGGTGCACTAATTGATTTCAAGGTTCATGTTTTACATCAAATTCAAGTTGAAAATGTCAAAGTTCAAATCAATTTCAAGAAACAACGTGCAAAAGTAAATGCCAAACATCTATTCAAGCTTCAATTTTACCATCTCAAAACAAGATTACAAAGTACAAATTCAAGCTATGGGGGGATTTACTCAAGTTACAAATTGATGAATTTGAGTCATAGGATAAAAAAGTGTTATTCATACAAGACCAAAATTTCACAACCTATCCAAAATTACAAATTCAATTTACAAAGTCTCTCATGATACTATTCTCGCAACCAAGTTCAAGTCCACAAAAAAGCATACTAAAATCATATTTAGAGCTTAATTTTCAAGAATTTGCAAATTCAAGGAAGATGATGTCTAATGCTTCACTGAACCTAACATGTTTGCTATGTCATCAGTTTTTGTACATCACATGGGACATCTCAAGCGGACATGTGAATCCCGATGTGACATTTGTGATGGTTGTTAGAGGACATATTAGTGTCCCACGACTCTTTTTTATTGGGTTGCTCAGCTTATTGCATCTGTTATTGTTTGTCTTTTCCTCAAAGTCAATGTTTGTTGGAATACATGTACTAACATATGTAGTTGCGTAAGACCAACTCCAGCGTTGGATTTTTATTGGATTCTTACAGTAGTTCTCCAGCTGGCACATGGTATTTGCATTATGCTTCGTTCCAGGTTGGCGGACGTTGCTTCATTAAGCAACGATCCAAAACCTTTTCAACCTATTAAAATATAATAAATATAAAAACTAGTCGTTTCAACGGCTATTTATTTATTTATTTTATTTTTTTAAACTTATTTTTTATTATAAATATAATTTTGGTTTCCAAAAATTTACCAACACAAATTTCTCTCACTTTTATTTTCTCTTCAATTTGAAATTTCTCTCTCACAATTTCATCATTTTATTCCTATACTTTTAATTTTTTTTCAACAATTTTTTCTCATTAGCATTTTTTTTTACAAAATATTTAACTTAAAATTTCATCTTTTTACTTCAAATTACAATTGTTTAGGCCAAATGGATCCTAATTATTTTCATTATCAACAAGCTTTTTTCAATTACATGCAAAATTCTCAAAATCCTAATCCTCAAAATTCTCAAATTCCACTGTTGCCAACAAACCCCGCCATATTTCTTTCGTCACCAAACAATTCAAATATGTATCTTATACCTCAAATGAATTCTAATAGTATGGAATTCTCTACTCAAGTTCCACCATTTTCTACTCAAGTCCCACCATTTTCTACTCAAGTTGGTACTGAAAAAGAAGAAAGGATTGTCATTAAAAAAAGATCTCGAGAGCAATTTACAAGGGAAGAGGATATACTACTTATCCAATCATGGCTCAATGTCTCAAAGGATCCAATTGTGGGAGTTGATCAAAAGGCTGAGAGTTTTTTGTTAAGAATTGCTGCTAGTTATAACCAATATCGTGGGCAATTGCGGGAAAAGTTAGGGGGACAGTTAAAATGTCGATGGCATAGAATAAATGGCATGGTTCAAAAGTTTGTTGGGTGTTACAAAATAGCTCTTAAAGGAAAGAAAAGTGGGACATCCGAGACCGATGTCATGGCAGATGCGCATGCTATTTTTGCTCAGGATCAAGGTACACCATTC
This sequence comes from Lathyrus sativus, assembly GCA_963859935.3. Lineage (NCBI taxonomy): Eukaryota > Viridiplantae > Streptophyta > Magnoliopsida > Fabales > Fabaceae > Lathyrus > Lathyrus sativus. Next base: position 147,300,886 of record OZ012737.1, on the reverse strand, counting down.
AATCTTGAGTATGCATGGCGATTGTTAAAAGATGAAGTTAAATGGCGCATCGTCGAAGAATCGATTGGAAATTCTGCAAAAATAACAAAGACTTATGCTAGTGGGGCATCATCGGAGAACCCAGATACAACTTCAAGTTATGAGTTTGACTCATCATCACCAATGGAGCGTCCAATGGGACAAAAAGTAGCAAAAAGGAAGGGTAAGGCATCAGAAATTCCAAATGCAACGCAAGATGCAAAGAATAAAAGAGCAATAACAATGGACAGACTTGCGCAAGCTAAGGAGGACGAGTTAGAATTAAGGGTAGTGCAAATGATGATGAAAGACACTTCTACTGTGAATAATAGTCAACGAGATATTCATGAAAAATATTGTAATAAGATGAAAAAAAATATGGAATGTAGTTAGTATCACTTATGTAAAATGGTCATTAGTACCACTTTAATTTATCAACACCTATGTAAAATGGTCATTAGTGCCACTTTAATTTATCAACACCTATGTAAAATGGTCATTAGTCGTTATTCAAACTACCACTTTAATTTAAACTAGCCGTTATTCAAACTAGCCGTTATTCAAACTAGCTGTTATTCAAACTAACCATTATATATACTACCACTTATGTCATTGTTCTCTCATTCTCATCTTATTCTTCTCATTTTTCTCTTATTCTTTACTCACTAAATGGATTCAGACAATTCAGATACTTACGATCAAGAATTTTGGGAGTTGGTTGAAGAAGAATTTATGGACAACAGTGATGAAGAACAACAACTTCAAAATGAACGTCGATCTGGAAGTTCCTCTAGGCCAAAGAGAAGAACAACGGTAGATCGAGGTCGTGAAGAAGGGCACAATCGATTATTCAATGACTACTTCTCGGAAAACTCAATATACACAGATGTTCAATTCCGAAGAAGGTTCAGAATGCATAGGCATGTATTTACTCGAATTGTAGATGCCCTTGGAAATCATGATGAATATTTCCAAATGAGGGTCGATGCAACAGGTAAAATGGGTCTTTCACCATTGCAGAAATGTACATCTACTATTCGTATGTTGGCGTATGGGTCTCCTGCTGACCTTGTAGACGAATATGTTCGAATCGGTGAAAGCACTTTAATTGAGTGCTTAGAAAGATTTGTTAAGGGTGTCAATGTTGTATTTGGCGCTGAGTATTTGAGAAAGCCTAACAACACTGATGTTGAACATCTTTTACAAATGGGAGAGTCATGTGGCTTTCCAGGTATGTTGGGTTCCATCGATTGTATGCATTGGGTATGGAAAAATTGTCCTGTTGCATGAAAAGGACAATTTTGTCGAGGTGATCATGGTAAGCCCACAATCATGCTTGAAGCAGTGGCATCACAAGACTTATAGATTTGGAATGCTTTTTTTGGTATTGCAGGTTCAAATAATAACATTAATATACTGAACCAATCCAACGTGTTTAACGATATTTTGGAAGGACGTGCTCCCAATGTGCAATATACAATAAATGGGACACCATATAATATGGGGTATTATTTAGAAGATGGTATATATCCCGAGTGGGATACATTTGTCAAGACTATTTCAATGCCACGGGGAGAAAAGAAAAAATTATTTGCTCAACATCAAGAATCGGCTAGAAAAGATGTGGAGCGAGCATTTGGAGTGCTTCAATCTCGATTTGCAATTATACGTGGCCCAGCGCGTGCCTGACACATGGACACTCTCAAGCATACCATATATGCCTGCATCATATTGCATAACATGATTGTGGAAGACGAACGACATACACATGGAGGTAATTTTGATTACTCTTATGATAATGTAGATATCAATAACTCAACAACTGAAACATTTAGCGATCCTCATCCGAATCTTGCAACAAGACTATAAAGAAGAGCAAGTATTCAAGAAAAACAAGTTCATCGTAAACTTCAAGGAGATCTAGTCGAATATATTTGGGAACGTTTTGGACATGAAGATGATGAAATTTAAGTTTGATTAATTATGTGATGTTATTTATTTTTATTGTTTTTAATTATATATCATGTATTTGAGATTAATTTTAATTATCATTTTAAATTATAAGTTTAATTTAATTTTTATTTTATTTTATATCAAATTTAATTTAAAACACTAAAATTAACTGAGAGATTAAAATATTTTTTAAAGTTTAATCTAATTTTTTTAAAGTTTATATAGTATAATGAAATATTTTTCCTTAAAACAACACTATATACCCGTTGCGGTATACTAGACTGGAATAATTTTCTGTAAAAAATTAAAATTATTATTTTAAGTGATATAAAATTTAATATGAATAAAATATTAATATATAAAGTAAAGTTGTGGGACCTAATATGAGTTCTTCGGAGTTGCACCATTGAAGTGAAAAATTAGTTAAGTTGCTTCAAGCTGACGTGGCTTAATAGGTCCCACAAAGAACCCAAAAATGGGTTCATGGTTGGATATGCTCTAAAGGTCTGTTAGGTTCAATCAAGGGAAGGGGAGGGGAGAAATTTTTATTAAAGGGAGGGGAGGGATTTTAATTATATATATGTTTGGTTCAAAATATGAAAGGGGAAGGGAGGGGAAACATTTTATTTACAAATATGTTTGGTTCACAAGGGGAAGTGAGGTATTTTAAAACTAATTTAATTTTTTATCCTTCTACTTTTACCATAAGACTTGTGATATTTACCGTTTATAATTCAAATACAAATTTATTGACGAAATATAAATATTCAATCAGAGATCATCATAAAATACTTTATAAAAACGTAATGATTATAATATATATTTAGCTAAATTACAGTTTTGGTCCCCCTATTATTATAAACAAAAACAGTACGATAACTAAAATTAACATAAAAATATGAAAAATAAAATAAAAAATTTAAACAGATATAATGATAGTAAGATAAAGATATAAGAATACAACAAATATAAAAAAAAAGATTAAATTTGTTCAAAATAAAACCTTTAACATTGTTATAAGTTAAATTTATATTTAAATAAATAATAAGGGTAAATATGTAAATATAATTATAATTAAAATCAAATACCTCCCCTCCCCTACAAATCCCTCCAAATCGGGGGAAGCCAAAAGAGGCTCAGGAGGGATTTTGGTCCCCTCCATCTCCTTCCCCTCCCCCTCTTAAAATTTGAACCAAACACATAAATTATTAAATACTCCCTCCCCTCCCCTCCATTTACCCCATTATCATTCTCTCTACAAACCATCGAGATTGCGGTCATGTTCTGCAAATAGAAGCAAAAATATTGAGGAGAAGAGTTTGAAAGTGAGAACAAAGAGAAGTGATTTGCTCACTGCAGTGCCACTCTTTTAGTGTTGCACATAGCCCACGTGACGTCATCGAGCTCCAATTCCAGATTCATATCCAAGATGTTGCTCCTGCACCCAATAATCTCATGCCAACGTATCTCTCTTCCACCAAGTTTTCATGCGCACAGATAATGAAAAAGAATGTTAGAATGCAATAATTACTTGATTCAGACAAAACCAATTCAAATTCATTCTAAAACCATCTTCATCCATTAATCGTGAATTGTAAAACAAAGAGACAAAACCAATTCTTTCCAAAGAAGTTCAAGAGACACTCAATACAAGAACCATCAAGTTATGACAAGCTTTAATTTCCCAAAGAGACACAATCAAAAAATGTTTGGGATAAATTTTAAATTCTTCCCAAAACACATACGTACATGCCTGAGTAAAATTGGAAGGAATTTCAGACACAATATGCTGGAAAAGGAATTCTCGGGACACGATCAAGACAAAATCAGCAGCATTCAAGTCTTGGCCATGCTTATAAATAGGAAGCAATGTACAGTTTTAAGGAGAAGAAAAACATTTAAAATAAACCAGACACCAACTACCACAGAAAAAAAGATCATCGGACACACACACACGCACACATCAAAAGCACACTGCTCTTTATTATTCATCAGCAAAATCTCAACAACACCACATACATTCATATAAAGTTGAAACATGGTGGTATTCGCAATCAATACAAAAACCACAACAAACACGAGCAGCACATACACAAAGAAAGGAAATCGACATCACGGACATACATTCGCAGTAAACACAAGTCACACATAGCAGCACACATGAAGAGGTTGGGAAATCACGCAACAACAATATTAAAGACACAAACAACTGTCCGCAGAAGGACATGAATTGGAACAATAACAACACATACATAATATTGAATTAATGCTTGGCTTTCAAATTGCAATAGAAACAATACTCAATGACATTGATATACACAACCATACGATTTGCAAGAGAAGCAAATACCTAGAATTTGTCGACGTCGAGTCGCGGTGTTGAATTCTTTGTGTTAATATAAAATGGTATCAAACACACTTAATTATAAATCAAATATGTTATTAATTCAAGTGAAGCTATGGCTCTTAAATAACCATGGCTTGAATCAAAAAGAACTAAAAATCAGGTCACGTCTACAACAATCTAAAGAACGTGAGTACTTGCTTAAAAATAGGTCCAGCAAAACAGAATCAAATACTAACCTAATCATCCTATTAGTTAGGACACTTATTAATAGAATTAAATACTAAATCAATAAGGATTGCGGACGTCATCACTAACAGTCTAACAATTGCTCCCCTAAACTGAACATGCCAGAAGCATTTCAGTTTACCTCCTCAGCTGACTTCACTCCATGTGCTTCTCTGAATCTTTCAAACAGCTCCAACCTCATAGGCTTAGCCATAATGTCAGCTAATTTCTCACTTGTACCACAATGCTTCATATCAATCACTTCATCCTTTGTGAGATTCCTTAAGAAATGGAATCTCACATCAATGTGCTTACTCTTGCCGTGGAAAACTGGATTTTTTGCAAGTTTTATTGTAGAAGAGTTATCGCACAGAACCTTGACACTTTTACTTTGAGTACCTCCAATCTGCTTTAGTATCTGTTGCAACCAAATGCACTGACATGCACAAGAAGCGGTTGCCACGTACTCTGCTTTGATGGTTGAAAGTGTCACCACTAGCTACTTCTTTGATGACCAAGCCACAGCTCCTCCACTTAGCATAAAAACATAACATGATGTACTTTTTCGGTCATCCAAGTCCCCCGCATAGTCACTGTCTGTATAGGCTAGCATCTCATCTTCACATCCCCTTTTGTAAAATACACCAAACTCAGTAGTAGCTCTAATGTATCTGAGAACTCTCTTGGCCGCCATCATATGAGATTCCATAGGATTGGCCATGAAGCGACTTATCAAACACACACTATAAGCCAAGTCAGGTCTTGTGACTGTCATGTACATCAAGCTTCCCACCATTTGCTTGAATAATGTTGCATCTGCCTTTTTTCCATCTTCTTGTTTTGTCAGTCTATTACTTCCTGGAACCATGGGATTCTTAACTCCACTGCAACTCTCAAACCCAAACCTTTTCAGAACTTCTTCAGCATACTTCCTTTGACCAATGTAAATGCCATTAGAGCTCTGTCGTATTTCAACTCCCAAGAAATACTTCATCTTACCAAGATCAGTCATCTCAAACTCCCTTTTCATAGACTCTTTGAACTCATTCACCATAATTCAATTATTGCTAGTAAAAATGAGATCATCAACATAGAGACTTACAATTAGGATCTTGTTCTTATCTTCTCTTTTGATGAACAAGGTGTGCTCATAGCCGCTTTTCTTGAACCCCTCCTTAATAAAGTAGCCTTCAATTCTGCTAAACCACGCTCTCGGTGTCTGCTTCAGACCATAGAGTGCTTTCTTTAGTTTGTAGACTTTATTCTCCTCCCCATTGACCACATAACCTGGAGGTTGTACAATGTAAACATCTTCATTCAGCTCACCATGAAGAAAAGCACTTTTGACATCGAGTTGAAAGAGTGTCCATCCATTTCTTGCTGCCACGGCTATCACCGTACGTATTGTGTCCCATCTAGCAACTGGAGGAAAGACTTCATTATAGTATACTCCCTTCTCTTGGGCATATCCCTTAGCCACAAGCCGAGCTTTGCACTTATCTATCTCACCATTCTCATTCAACTTGGTTTTATAGACCCACTTCACTCCAATTACTTTGACTTCTTTTGGTGCATCAATAAGCTCCCAGGTTTCATTCTTTACAATGGCACCGATCTCCACATCCATTGCATCCCTCCATCTTTTTATTTTCACTGCTTCTTCATAGTAAATAGGATCATCAGAGGTTATAAACAAAGCTAAACTTTGTACCTCTTCTTCTTCTTCTGACTCTTCTTTCAGGAAGTGTAGGTGTTGTAGCATCACTGGAGATGACACTGTGATCAGATTCTCCTTCTTCTTGTGAATTTTCACCTTTACTTTCTTCATCACTAGAGACATATGTGTCTTCATCAACTTCTCCCCAATCAAGACTGTCATTTTTGGCTTTTTCTTCTTCTGTCCTTCTCCAATCCCAGCTTTCCTCTTCCTCAAACCCAATATCTCTAATAATCATCACATTCTTTGTCATTGGATTGACCATTTTGTATCCTTTGGACTCTTCATTATACCCCTAACATCACACACTTTTGACTTCTAGCATCCAACTTCAACCTCTTTGCATGTGGTATATGCACATTTCCTACACATCCGAACACTCGAAAATGATCAACATTGGGCTTGATTCCACTCCAGCATTCTTCTGGTGTCTTATTCTTTACGGCAGAGATTGGACTTCGGTTGAGGATGTGGCACGTCCACTTCACCGCTTCTGGCCAAAACGAAGTAGGCATCTTCTTCTCTTTTAGAAAACATCGCACCATGTTAAGAATAGTACGATTTTTACGCTCGACCACCCCGTTTTGTTGAGGGGTGTAGGTTGTAGTCAATTTCCTCTTAATGCCTTCAAGTCTACAAAACTCTATGAACTCCTTGGAGGTGAACTCCCCTCCTCTATTTGTTCTTAATCCACAAATAAATAGACCAGACTCCTTCTCCACAACATTCTTAAAGCTTTTGAATGTTGTGAGAGCTTCACTCTTCTCATTCAAAAAATAGACCCAAAGTTTTCGGCTAAAGTCATCAATAAAGGTTAACAAATACCTTTTGTTGTCGTATGACTCTGGAGTGATCGGTCCGCAGATGTCTGAGTGTATAAGTTGCAGCTTCTGTGTTGCTCTTCACTTGCTTTTCTTTGGAATGATCTCCCGATGTTGTTTCCCTTTCATGCAGCTTGTACACACACTGGTTGACACCTGAAACTTGGGAAGTCCTCGGACAAGTTCCTTTTGCTGTAACAAATTCAGACTTGTGATGCTTAAGTGACCATATCTCTTATGCCACAGCTCACCAATATCATTACTTCTCACACTTAGACATGTAGATGATGTATGTAATACAACATTAGCCAATACTACAAACATCCTATTAGATATCATATGTGTGTACATGACTAGCCCTCTTCTGGGATGATAGACTCGACATTCTCCATTTTGTATCAAGATAGCCAAATTTTTCTCTTGCAACTGGCTAATACTCAATAAGTTGTTTTTCAACTCTAGAACATAATAAACTTCTGATATTACCTGAGTTACACCTTCTACTTCAAGTCTGATGTTGCCCTTCCCTTTCACTGGCATTCTGAAATTGTTTCCAAGTTTTACTAAATGGCTGAATTGCTCATCTAGTTCCACAAACCATTGCTTGTTCCCTGTCATATGGTTAGAACAACCAGAATTAAGAAACCATATTGCCTCTTTCTTCGAATTGTTGTTCTCAACATAGGACATCAATAGAAGTTCCTCCTCCTATTTCAACTCTACATAATTGGCCCTTTTCTCCCAATCAGGACACTCATATTGGAAGTTCCCTAATTTATGACATTTGTAGCATTCAACTGTAGCCTTGTTGAAAGCATGTCTGCCCCGTCCTCTACCTCGTCCTCCTCTATTTATGCTTCTGCCTCTTCCTCTGCCTGATCTCTCATCATAGGTCACTTTCAGCACTTGTTCCTCTTCCTGGTGTGCTTGCATCCTTTGTTCATGAACAAGCAGACTTCCATGCAATTCATCAATGCTCAAGACACTTAAGTCATTTGACTCCTCTATTAAACAAATGACATAGTTGAATTTGTAGGTCAATGATCTAAGTATCTTACCAACCATTGTGCTTTGCTCCATCACCTCACCATTTGTCTTCATTTTTTTGACCACGGTTAAAGTCCGCCCCAAGAAGCTGTCTACTTTCTCTCCTTCTTTCATGGCTAGTAACTCAAATTCCTTCCTTAACGCTTGAAGTTGTGCTCTTTTCACTTTCGTGGACCCTTGACACTTTTGTTTCATTGAGTCCCAAATCGCCTTCCATGTTCTCTTGTCGAGAATTGTTTCCAATATTTCTCTGTCAATAGCTTGAAACAAGAAATTTTTCACCTTCAAATCTTTGAGTTTAGCCTCCTCCACACCCTTTCTTTGTGTCTCACTTGCTGCTGCGTTTCCGATTGTCGGTGCTGGAATTCCCTCATCCACCAGGTTCCACATCTCCTTGCTCCCGAGGAAATTCTTCATTGTCATTGACCAGAAATCATAATGGCCATCGAACCTGGGAATGGACGGCTGCACGAACTTTTTTGAGGTTGACATCTTGATCTCTTTGTGTTTACTCACACTATCAGGCCCCTTTCGGAGCTCTGATACCAATTGTTAATATAAAATGGTATAGAACACACTTAATTATAAATCAAATATGTTATTAATTCAAGTGAAGCTATGGATCTTAAATAACAATGGCTTGAAACAGAAAAAACTAAAAATCAGGTCACGTCTACAACAATCTAAAGAACGTGAATACTTGCTTAAAAATAGGTCCAACAAAACAGAATCAAATACTAACCTAATCATCCTATTAGTTAGGACACTTATTAATAGGATTAAATACTAAATCGATAAGGACTATTGACGTCATCACTAACAGTCTAACACTTTGAAGGTATGCGATTAACACGATTCTTACTCATGAACTTAATTGGATGTTTATAGAACTTCATTTTGTTGTCTTGATTTGAACCCATGAATAATTTATGTGAATTTTTCTTGAACAGCGAGACAAGAATGAGTGAGCCACAGTGTAATTCCTCCTTTTCCTGGCTATCAAATACGCGAACGACCCGAATAAGAGAAGGTTGAAAGGCGAACGGTTTGAAGGTGTGGGAGGTGATGCGATGATTGTTTGATGTAAGCTAGAGAGAAAATGAAGATGATGAACATAGAGAGTTGGAGGCGGAGGACATGCAGAAGAAGAGAACGAACGTTGGAAGATGATGTTTTGTATCTACAAGCTCTTACGTTGTTTTTTTCGATTGGGCTTCATAAGGATCTCGGCCCAACTTTTCATATCCAAGTTTTTTTTCGTTCTTTTTGTTGTTCTGACTTGGGCTTTGAGTAAGCCCGTCCATTTTTACCTCCTAATTTTATCCCCTCACCATCCCTTGAATCTTAATTTAAGTTTAATTAGTTTAGTTTAAACTAAATTGTTAATTTTAATTGAGTACTTAGTTTTAATCTAGATTTTGGCTTTAGTTTATTTAAATTTTATTTTAGATTTTAGTTCATCAGTTGATTAGTTTTTAATTTAATTAGTTTTCAGATTAATTTTTAATCTAATTAGTTTTAATTAGATTTTTACTTAATTAATCCTTATAATCCTTCTATTTTTTTAAACTCTGGATGTACATTCACTTGTGGCTCAATTTTATTTAATTCTAGATACTTGGTTTTGATTAATTAATAATATTTATTCGTGATACCTATCTATTGTGATTTGATTACATGACTTGATCTTTGTCTTGTACATCATGTTGTTATTTATTCATCAATATGCTCTTAACTCTATTGATTGCTTATATTTAATTCCAAAGGAAAGGATCACATCCTATTGACTGTCACGTCATAGCTTAGCCTAACTTTAGGTCCGTTCTTTTATCTTAACCTTAGGGGTGGAGTCGACGTACTCTATGTGAGTGTCTTTCCATAGACACTTTGTTCCCTCTTAATCTAGCCTTAGGATTGGAGTCGTCGCACTCCACGTAAGTGTGATAGACACTTACCACACCCCTAGAACCTTGACCACAACCAAAAGTTCCTCATTCTCATTGAGGGGAACTACAAATGTTCTGATTATGTTTCTGTCAGGATACGTAGGCACGGGATGCAATGTCTTGGCGAGCATACTTAGTAAATAAACCCCTGGTTATTTCCCTTTAGTAGACAAATAACAAATAACCAATAACACAATAAAATAAGAGGTTTCTGTAGAGTACTACAGATACTTAGAATGTTTACACCTTCCCTAAGTATAACCAACCCCCGAACCTTGGATCTCCTGCATTGTTTTTACAATGCAACTAGGGTTTTCTTCAATATTTACCCTTCTATTTGGAAAAATCAAAGCTCGATGGTGAATTCAATGATTTTTTATTCAAGTTAATTAATAGCTTGATATCTGGTTCTCACCACAACAACTTATTTTATTAAAGGCACCAAGAAAAATGAAAGAAAAAATGCTATTCTTTTTAGTTTTGAAAGATTGCCAATTTTTTTATAAAGTAAAAGTGAAAAACAGTAAATGAAACAATGAGAATTTAAAAAAATGCATTCATTGATAATAATTTGAAACAAAAAGGGGGGCCCTACAAAATAATCTGATAGCTTTGGGCATAGCTAAGGACTGTTTGAAAACAACAAACAAAGTACAATAAATTACTTTGACGTAGGAAAAATCATTGGTATCTCTATTGCTTCCCAGTTGTTCAAAGCTACATCACACTTGAATACCAGATCGCTCAAGTCTTCATCTTCATTATCATCTTCAACAGCATTGATCTAGAAACCTCTGCTAACAAACACTTCTTGGATAGTCTTCGGACGACCTTTCACAGATGTAGAAGTTCTATCTTTAGTTATCTTGTAACCCGACTCATGGCAATTCATCTTTGTCTTGACATCTATCACCTCTCCCCGACCTTCAGGTACACCTCCTTCAATTGTTTTTCTGGTACTCTTGAAAGACGCAAAAGACAGATTACACTTGCCCACTAGTTCCTCGATTTCCAATAGGACAGTGTTGGCTATCTCAAGTACTTGGAAAGAAGTTTCCAAAGCATCCTCTTCAACCTCTATATAACGGAACAAAGATAAGTTATGTACCATCAATTCCTCCTTACCATACATAATTACCAACTTATCATTAATCACAAATTTCATCTTCTGATGTAATATTGAAGTTACAGCACTAACACTATGGATCCATAGCCTTCCAAGCAAACAACTATAAGTAGGGTTATATCTAGCACTTGGAATGTGATGTCGAATATATGCAAACCAATTAAGATTGATAGCTCCACTTCTCTAATTACAGTTCTACGGGAACCATCAAAATCCTTGACTATCAAAGAAGTAGGTCTCGTCTCAAGTACTCTTGCCAAAGTATCTTCCTGACATTTCACGGACACATGCAAATCACAGTTGTGATTCTGAACTTCTTTTGGTAACTCCTCATTACTGAAGCTAAGGGTGTTACAGGCATTAATATTTTCAATCACATTATCAAACTGGCCAGTAGTAATATGTTTGGGGACATGAGCCTGAGCCAACAACTTTTACAATGCAGCTCGATGAGCAGGTGAACTTATCAAAAGGGATAGGATTGAGATCTTGGAGGGAGTTTGGTGAAGCTGATTGATAACTTTATAATCACTTTTTCTGATAATCCTTAAGAACTCAGCATCTTCATCATTTGAAACCACTTCCTTCTCTTTGTCTTTGGTAGACCCATTAGTAACAGTTTCCTTATGTGGAGCCTCATTGAAATGGGGAGTATAAATACGACCACTTCGTGTCATCTTGCTTTCCCCAACTATATTAGTCACATCTCCACTAATACTTTTCAAATTTTCCCTCGTAATAACCTTCCCATATTCTTTGTCAATCATTGTCACATCGTGTTTCCAAGGTACGACTTTAGAGTCTTTGAAATGAAAAGGACTGGCCTTTTGAACGATCACCAGCTTTGGTGGATTAATTGAAGGAGCAACAACAGATTATGGTATATGTCGCAACTGCGTAAAAACAACTGGCGGAAATAAACAGAAGAGTCACCAACGAACGCTATTTATACCAAATGAGGGGAAAGGAAACGATTGAAGAAAACCTGAAGAATGGAAAAAGACAAGGTCATCGTAACCAAATCTTGGGTTCGGGAGTCGGTTACGCAAGGGGAAGGTATGAGCACCCCTCACATTTGTTGTACTCAACGGGATCCATGTTTGTTGTGTAATCAAAGGGTGAGTTATCTAAAAGTTACTGCTAAATGGAAATGGGATGGAGAAAAGAAAAAGGAGACTCGATAGGATATCGCTGCCCTATGCCTACGTATTCCCTCGTGCAATGGAAAAGTCAGAGTCAATGTAGTTCAGAAAACTACAGGTGAAGAGGGAAGGTTTCTCGCCAAGAGATCGTCGTCTTCTGCTTACATATCCTCATCTGGTATGAGAAATTAGAGCAAATATAGTTTGGGTAACTAAACCACTGGTTGGTTAAGTGCTTTTTATGATCGACGTTAAGTTCCCATTCCAGCTATTAGGGACGATGCCTGTTTGTGATAGAACGGAAAAGTAACGTAATCTTTTCTGAAAATGATTTTGAAACAATCCCGATGGATAAAAAGATTTGAATTTGGTTTAAGAGTTTTAGAGAAGTGAATTGAATTTGTTTGAGATTCATGTTGCACTAAAGACTATGATATAGGAGCAAATGCATCAAATATCGCCGAAAGGACATACACTAAACACTCTAGACAAATAAGGAGAAACCCTCCACTCATCATTTCCCACATACTTAAGGCTCGTGGTGCACAACATTCATCATTCTTTATTAAGTGTCTTAGAGTTGTTTGAGATGAGATGAGAAGAGAAGACACAAAAGAAAACACTAGAGGAAGCTGAAAACCCTAATGCTATCATACAAAATGGTCCTAAGGTTAGGATGAAAGGGAAGTCTACCTAATGTTATCATACAAATGATGGACCTAAAGTTGAGGTCAAAGAGATATTATCCTAATTGTTATCATACAAAGGGTTGAAAGCCTAATGTCTCTCTTACTCCCACCTTAATCATAAATTAAGTGGGACTAGAAATCCTAAGGGATCATGTGAGCAGGCACAAGTAAACACTATCTAATTCAATAACAAATGAAAACAAATGTGAAACTTAAACAAATCTCACAAAAAGAGAGAAGATGAAGAAGAAAGTAGGAGAGGGAGGAAGATACAATAAAAAAGAACAAGCATGAAAGTTCAAATGACAAAGAAGTATAAAACACATATAATCACATATAAGGTGAGCATTTAAATCATGTTAAGAATAAAAAAGGGCAATTACAATATCAAACCAAACCAAAAGATTTGAAAACCAAAGCACAATGGTAAAACAAAGTGCCCACATACATCCAAGTGACCTAAACAACTTACAAGAAGCATCATAAATCACTAAGAAAATTGAAATGAAGTTAAATGAGACAAGAAACATGGTAGGGCAGTAGCACAATATATCATACTCAAGTTATGTCAATGATCAAAGAGAGAACACGAAGAATCAAGTCATACACCCCATTCATAAACAAGTCAAAAGCCAAACAAAATGAGCATGCAAAAGATAACCCTAAAGGAAAAGGCATGTGATTATTACATGAAATCAACATGAACACACAACATCAACATGATCAACAAGTTAACATCTATCCATGAACACACAAAATAGATCACACAAGTTGAATTCAAAACAAGCCTCAAGAAAGAATCATACATCAAAATCATCCATAAAAGAAAAGGAACATCAAGCAAGCACATAAGTCTCAAATGAGATGACAGATATGGATCTTTAAAGTTGCTTGCATCAAAGGATTCAAATTCACAAAACACTTAGAAAAATTTCAAGTCTTTTTAAGGATAAAAAATGACCTGTAATGTTTTGACAAAATTTCCAAGGTCTTCCATAGGTTTTTGGAACTTTCATGCTGAATTAAAGTTGTAGAGGACATCTTCAAGTTCATTTTAGAAAAATAATGGGCTTCAAATGATGAAAATTTACCAAGTTTGACCTTTGGAAGTTGTCAAGAAAATCTCTTCAAAACTCAAAATGACCTATAATGTCTTCATACCTTTGATGACTTTCCAAGCACAATTGGACCTTTCCATACAAAGAGATTTTGTTGGGGATTATGAGAAGAGTTAATTAGAAAAAGAACCACCCCAAGATGTTAAAAATTGAAGGATTTATGACCAATTAACCATAGAATCCATAATTTGCTAAATTAGGTCAAACACCTTGAACCAACTTTGAATCTCTTGAACATTCTTGCAAGTTAAGACATGGTGACTCAAATATGACCTTGAAATGATGTTTTCTTGAATCACACTTGATGATGAGGTGCTCTTGGGGCTTGTGAATGCCACAAAGTCAAGAAGAAAACCTTGCATGAGGTTGAAGAATCATGTTCTTCTTCTTGAGAATCAAACCATGATACCTTGATCCCTTGTCTAGAACCATGTTATGCATAAATGAATATGAAAATGAAGTGAAAAATAAGCCAAGATACAAGAAAAGGGATGGGTAAATTTTTGGGGTGTTATAGTTGCCCTTATTCAAACAACTTGAACCTGAAGGGATGAAGAGCGACCGCTTTCAAACATTCAAGGTAGAAGTTGATTGAATACCAAAAGACCTCAGAAGTTTGCAATTTATGGGAACATACATAATGAATAGATTGTCAGCCGAAAGTGGACTTAAAGGTAGCGGGTACCAACCAAAAGTCGGGATAACCGAAGGACACAAGATGTCAACCAAGAGTTGGGATGGCAAATGGTAACTGATCAAGAAGATAATAATGGCTATTAATCAAAAGTTAGGACCACCGAAGAGAATAACAACTATAAATTGTGAGAAACAGGCTACTAACCAAAAGTTAGGATCTCCCAGACGCTGACCGAAAGTGAACACACAGAAAATGAAGACTATAACACCCTTCTAAACCCCACGGAAAATATAAGCATAATCAGAGTAAAATTAACATGCATTCAAAAGGGCGTCACACATACACTTCCAAATTACTAAAAACCAACTGTCATGCTCATTAACACTGAAATAAATAATCATACTTTACAAAATTTCATTTGCATGTAGCAGCAGATTCATTTATATCACAATTTTTCATAAAAGAACTATTTGTGTTTATCACATAAATCAAAATCACTTAGGCACTGAGGCCAACATCACAATATCTCAATAATATGAAAACATAGTACATCACTACAATATAAACCAAGCGATCCCAGTGTTACATGACCAGAGTATGACTCGACCCAACATAATTAACTCACTAAACGGCTACACCAATAGCGACTTCATAACTACAAGCAATACTCCTCCTTGATACCTGCACGATGTCATGTAGGACATCATTCCAACAGAAGGGTGAGAAATATTATCATAATAACAATGCATATAATCATATATATAAATGCACAATTACAGAATACATATATTCCACATTTTCCCACCATAATTCATTATAATCATCATATACATCGCAACATGTGTATAAACAAATATGGATAATCACTCAAGCATTTTTCATCATGAACACATCCATAATTCTCAATCCTAACAACTCACAGTTACACATGCACACTTTCATACGGCAATCACATATACTATATGACTCATATAAACTCATCAACTCACAGTTACACATTCACCATTACACATTTACAAACCTCAATTCATCAATTCATGCTCATAAGCATACTTTCATACAATAATCATGTATTCACCATACTCATTTACACAAGTCATACATATATGCATATTTTCACAATTTTCATTATACTTCATCATAACTCATCGTATACTTCATAAAGCCTATATATATACACAAACAAATATGGACAATCATCAAACATATCCATAATTCTCATCTTTCCACATAAGCATACACATATGCATACTTTCACACAATCAATCATATATTCATGACATAAGACTCAATGCGACTCAATGCAACTCATGCCATGTGGTATCAACACTTGTTATCATTTTTCGGTTTTTACACTTAAACCGGGTCCACCCTTCTAGACCGATAACAACAAAAGCCCGTTCCCTAAGCTTTCAAACCCACCCTTCTAGGTTTGAGACAAGTCACTAGTCTCCACGAAACTAGCAAACATTGCCTCTTGACTAAATGATGCATATGCAATCAACAACAAAATGCACTTAAGACCGTTCACTCGTCTTAATCCTATGCATTCAAATAATTCATCACTTCAAGAATGATATCATGATTGCACACACAACATATTCATATTATCAAGTATTCCCAATTCAATACTATCACCACATTACCAAGCAATGCACACATTTCTCGATATGTTCCCATGCATTATTCACATACAATCACAAACAATGCACACATATTCACAATATTCCCATGCATTCCCATATCGTGCCATACGGTAATAACCCAATCACAAACCATCACGTATTCTTATTCATATTAACAATGTATTATATATATTGCTCAAGGCTACATTTCACAATCAATTCATAATCTAGGATTCACGCCATAAGGCTACCCACAATATAACATATCACAACAATAATCATCGCCTCGTGCGATAGGGTTAATCATATACGAGTCGGAAAACCGACCTCAGATGGAACACACAAGAAAACCACATCCTGCCATGCTCGCCACCTTACTCGCTAAGCGATCCCCTAGCGAGTGCTCGCTACCCGTTCGCCTAGCGAACAAGCTCATGAAGGCAAACAGAAGCCACTGACTTGATTCGCTACCCCACTCGCCACAGCGAATGCCCAGGGAATGCTCGCGACCTGCTCGCCTAGCGAACGTGCTAGCGAGGGTCTGCGAACTCAGAAATCCCCACTGTCCAAAACTCCGAAACTCATCGAAATCCAACCGATTCAATCCCAACTCGTCTCAGTAGCCTTAGCCCAACATCCCTCAACTAAAATCTACCACTTGTCCTCCTTTTTAACCGTTAAAACTCGGTTTCTACCAATTAAACGTATTGTGCCCTAGAATGGAAGATGAGTAAAAACAACCAAATGATCTATACAATCCATACATAATCACATACATTGGTAAGATAATAATGTTTCACACCCTTACCTCGATTAATCGGAAGCTAGAAGTCGTTCTTTAGCTTTCCAAGCTTTCCCTTCTTCTTCCTTCTACTTTCTCTTTTTCCTCCATTTTTCTTTCATGTTTTCTATTTTACATTTTCGTTCCGCTTCTCTTCATATATCCCTCCCTTCTATTTTTCTCCAATTTATTTCTTCTCTCAAAATATTTGCCAATTCATTTTCTCATAAAATATCCCATCTCGTCCTTAATTAGAGAATATCTAGTAAGTCCATATTATTCTACTAAATAGAATAAATCAGTTAAATCCAATAGTTCACTTAAATCATACAAACCAATTAACTAGTATCATTAATCAGTTATTGAAAATTGGGTTGTTACAACTCTCCCCCACTTTAGGAATTTCCGTCCTCGAAAATGTTATCTGATTCGAATAACTCTGGATACGACTCTCGCATCCCAATCTCCCAACTACTTCCGCCAAAGGAATCCTTTTACCTCGAAGTTGCTTCTCGTTCACCAACCTGAACTAGCAATGCCTCCATAATCAAATTGTCTCTCCCTTGCACACCATCCTTTTGAATTAGTGTACCTCCTCAACTTAGACACATGACACATCATGTAATTTCCACAAGTGACGGCGGTAAAATAGTCTAACATGTTATTTTTTCCATGCTTCCGATGCGCCACTCTGATACATATCAATAAAGTACAGTGGGTACTTCTAGTTGCCTCTTGCACAATCTCAGGTCCGAGTACAACACTCTCGCCAGACACACATCAACTCAAAGGAGTCCTACACCCCTTACCAAACAAAGCCTCATACAATGTCATTCCGATATTAGAATGATAGCGATTATCGTAGGTAAACTCAATCAACGACGATTAAATATCCCACGATCCACCTTGGTCTAACACACAAGCTTTCCAACAAATTCTCTACATACTGGATAATCCTCTTTGTTTGTCCATTCCTTCCACGGACGCTAGTCAGAGTTCAACTACCACATGGCACCTAGAAGTGCCTGCAAACCTTTCTAAAATCTCAATGAAAAACTCAGATTCCCATCTAACAGAATGATTCATCCTTACTGGTAAGTCACGAGTCACCCTTGTTAATCCATTCGTAACCATCCAAATCAAATTACATACCATCAAATTCTTCGGATACCCGTTACAAGGTCCATGGGGATACTATCCCACGCCACTAAAAAATATTCAACAGTTTCTGATGTTCACACTTCTACCTTCAACAAGTCTAATCAACATATACAATCTTCGACCACTTCTCTCTCCATCTATGGTTACCAAGACGATTCCTCAAATTCGGTCATACCCTCACAGTACCTGGATGGATACTCAATTTATCTCAACGTCCTCCTCCCAGGGTACTATTATCCAACTCCCACTATTAGGAACACAAACTTTATCATGACGCTCATGGTACCATTTCCATCAGTCCGAAGATCAGCTCTTCGACTTTTATCCATTAAATTCAATCATTCTATTCAACTCAAAATGAATTCCGACTCTCTCGGATCTCATCGGGAATACCTATAGTCAGTCTCAACATACAAAACTCAATTCCATAAGAAGTCTCTTCACATACTAAACTCATATCCCGAACTTGCTCCCTCAGTTCTAGCTCAATACCATCGTCATCAGTATATACAGGAATTTCCCATTTGATATCTCAGCCACCACTCCGTCTCACCCAAATGGTAATTCAACCAAAACCACATTCCTTCAAAAGTCCCAATTATACAAACAACTTAAGCTCTTAAGGTTAGCAATCATTTTAAATCTCGACTAAACAATTGAGGTCTCCAAACTCCAGCACAGACACACAACAACCAATTCCAAATTACTTGTCAGGAAATTCCCTTATGTATTTTAAGTTGCCTTAAAGCATAACCAAAACTCGCTGATGTTGTACTTAACATATATCTTCATCATATCAACCAAACATCATGAAACACAATAAATAGTTCTGTCAGATTTGGCCAACCAATACACGAGTCACTGACAGCTTCTGCCAAAAACTCTTTAAACTTCTTCCCAGTGGTATATCACTACTCTTTCTCAAATACCGATAACTCAAGTCTCCGACGCTCAACATGATCCTCTATACTCTTTGAATATCCAAATATCATCGGTTACACAACTATTCACTCACTCAATTAAGTATGGAAAATCCCATGTCAAACGGACACTCGATTCGTGAGTTTATGGCGGAAACACAAACCACACTTCCCGCACTTACTACGACATCCAAACGTACTCCATCAAGAAATAACTTAATTCGATGTTACTACTCCACCATCACATAGAGCATTGTAGCAACTTCTAACGCTTCTAATCCTGCGTCATTCCGAGTTACGGTTCTCTCAATACGATAAAATACGAAAACAACATTCCCACACTCAGAAGACCATTTACACATCTTCAACTCTTGAAATACTTAGAGGCCTAATCATACCAAGATTGTATTCCACCTCTTACTCCCTTTAATAATCACCAGAAATCACCATCCACCCTTTATATACTTGACCTCATAACTGTTGTCGTAACGCACACAGACACAAGTCTCAAAATTATTCCATCAATTTAATTCCTTGGCTAACCAATTAGACATATAACATGGAGCTCTCAATATCGGACTAGTTTCCGTAACTAAGTCGATCACAACTCCACTTCACGCCCTGGCTGTGTATCACCACTTTGTCAGGACAACTTCCAGGCAATCACGACTGATCGGTAAACCGCCAACTTTCCACTTTCGTTAATACACAAAACTCTCAAGTACTTGGCCTTAATCCAAACCATTCACTGCTCACGCCACCTAAGCTTGCAAGATACGTCTATCCCATCCAACACAATCCCAACTATTATAAACAAGAGATTAAGGGTGATCAGTTCCTCAATTTGTCAATAAACAGCCAAAATTATGATGGGGCATAAACCATCTTTACCAAACTATAGGAGCGTCCAACCATACACTTGTAGCATCCTGGAGAAGCACAACTTTCTCCCCCACTTGGATCACTCTCACTCCCGCGGACAACGTTTAGAACAACAAACATGTACTGACAGTGTTTTCACACATATGTCATATACAAGGGAACAAACAACATTAGACAACTTGGCTGGATGGACCGACTTGCTTTGATACCACTAATGTAACACCCTTCTAAACCCCACGGAAAATATAAGCATAATCAGAGTAAAATTAACATGCATTCAAAAGGGTGTCACACATACACTTCCAAATTACTAAAAACCAACTGTCATGCTCATTAACACTGAAATAAATAATCATACTTTACAAAATTTCATTTGCATGTAGCAGCGGATTCATTTATATCACAATTTTTCATCAAAGAACTATTTGTGTTTATCACATAAATCAACATCACTTAGGCACTGAGGCCAACATCACAATATCTCAATAATATGAAAACATAGTACATCACTACAACATAAACCAAGCAATCCTAGTGTTACATGACCAGAGCATGACTCGACCCAACATAATTAACTCACTAAACGGCTACACCAATAGCGACTTCGTAACTACAAGCAATACTACTCCTTGATACCTACACGATGCCATATAGGACATCATTCCAGCAGAAGGGTGAGAAATATTATCATAATAACAATGCATATAATCATATATATAAATGCACAATTACAGAATATATATATTCCACATTTTCCCACCACAATTCATTATAATCATCATATACATCGCAACATGTGTATAAACAAATATGGATAATCACTCAAGCATTTTTCATCATGAACACATCCATAATTCTCAATCCTAACAACTCACAATTACACATGCACACTTTCATACGGCAATCACATATACTATATGACTCATATAAACTCGTCAACTCACAGTTACACATTCACCATTACACATTTACAAACCTCAATTCATCAATTCATGCTCATAAGCATACTTCCATACAATAATCATGTATTTACCATACTCATTTACACAAGTCATACATATACGCATATTTTCACAATTTTCATTATACTTCATCATAACTCATTGTATACTTCATAAAGCCTATATATATACACAAACAAATATGGACAATCATCAAACATATCCATAATTCTCATCTTTCCACATAAGCATACACATATGCATACTTTCACACAATCAATCATATATTCATGACATAAGACTCAATGCGACTCAATGCAACTCATGCCATGTGGTATCAACACTTGTTATCATTTTTCGGTTTTTACACTTAAACCGGGTCCACCCTTCTAGACCGATAACAACAAAAGCCCGTTCCCTAAGCTTTCAAACCCACCCTTCTAGGTTTGAGACAAGTCACTAGTCTCCATGAAACTAGCAAACATTGCCTCTTGACTAAATGATGCATATGTGTTGCACCCTAATTTTTAACCGTAAGATCCCACCTCTGTTTGCATTCTCACGTTGTTATTTGACTTTATTTTAATATTTATGTGTATGCGACTAACCAATTTGTACAGACCCAGTAATGTCGAGTGGAAATAGCGTTCATTCTCGCGATCAATCATCCATCCTACAAAGCAGATCTTCTCTAAGGAGTCACACCTATATATTCAAGAATTGTTTGGTTCTTTTTATGTTTTGTTTGGCCTCAGAGTATGAGATGAGTGATCAGGTTATAAGTCTCAAGTGAAGAGATCAAAATCTAAAACAAGTGCATGAGTGGTTTGTGTGGGAAAGCTAAGGCAATGTGGAAACTGACATCACAATTAACGGCTGGGAAATGCAAATATTTGTGGTTGTGGCCTTATGGAAGGCCAAAGCTGGCCTCATTTTGGGAATTCAATGGAAGCAACTTTTCCTTTACACGGGATAACTACTACGCGTTTTTTACACTTTCGGAAGCCAACCGCATACAATTAATTGGCAAGCACTCTTTTTATCATCCAAAGGTTACATTTGAAAAGGTTACAATACAATTGAAAGCTTATTATCCAATGATTATAATTGAAAGCTTATTATCCAATGATTACAATTGAAAGCCTATTATCCAATAATTACAATTGAAAGCTTATGATTTTGAAGAAAGACCAGATGAGAGTTTTACATCTATTTTGCATTGATACAATGTTTGAAACATGAGCACAAGGGCTGAGACTTCGTAATTCCAAAACTCATCCTAAAGAAATCATCCTGTTACAACCCTACCAAACCAACTACATGGATATCAGAACATTATGTCATTAATCCTACAACAGTTATCCGAAAACCACATCATACCACCCAGAGTTCCACAACAGCCGAACATGTTCGCGATTACACTCCTGCAAAAGCAATAGAAAAATGAGTCCACTATCATGAGAATTCACGACTGACAAACAAGCAAGTTAAATTAAAAAAAAGTTTAAATTTGATTGCTTAAGAGTCAACAAATGTCACCCAAACCATACCTATCATGCTCACGTGACATGCAAAGAACCTTTACGGACATCAATATCAACTCAACTGAAGACTTCACTTCAGAGTTTAAATATTGGAAATAAAATTTTAGAACAAGCTATGCAACTTGTTACCATTGATAATCTAGATCTTGGTTGTGCAGTAATTGAACACGTCGCCGCTGACAAGGCAATAAACACCATCGATACAGAGATTAGTCAACAACTTTCTTTGAGAGATAAACAGCCTAACATACCCAAGCATAGAGCAAGACAATGTCATAACAGCCCGTGTATGCCTGCCACACGGTTATGCCGGAGGGTTTTTGAGCCTACCTCCACCTCTTCTCTGCAATATTATGAAGACTGGAGCATTTATTTTCTCACCATAGCAGAATCTAAACGCAAAAGTTCAATTATTAAATTCAAAGTTACCTTTTGAGCAGTTTTCTAACCGAGAGGGGAGCATGGTAAACTCATCAGCTTCAGACTAAGAGGTGAGTTTCCCTGGCAACAATGCATTATGAACAAATTCACCCCATGCCTCTACCTCTCAATCAACGAACGAAGGCAACAATCATCGACCAATGTTCAGAATTCAACATAGAAAATACCTGGGCACATCAGTAACTGTAATCAAAAGCAATAACCTCACATCCGCAGCATCACTCCAATCGCACCCGCTGCAATAAAACTTTTGTCATTAGTAGAGAACTGGGTAGTCCATATTTCTGCAAAAAAAACAACAATCAGTGCTAGACCTGCAAAATAAGAGCAGACACAGAGGATTTGAGGTTCGTGAGAAACAACCAAACATCCCAAAGATTACGTGGCAGGATTGACGTAACTCGGGTCAGAGCCAGAGTGAACCTCATAACTATGATAGAGGTCGAGATAAAAGTTACCTATCAGCTGGAGGTCATACGAAGCTAATTGTGTCATTTGGAAGATATACCTTTGTCTTATCCCTCGTATTTTCTCCTCAGACTACAAACAGCTTTACCACCACTGCAATACACTACCCTGTGTCAAGAGGTTAAAACCTGAAGTGCTAACTGTGATTGCTAAATGAAGCTAACGCATGCGAGACGATAACAGAACTGTGTGAATAGGCTGCAGCAATATGATGTCAATGTTATTTGTTGATCAACTCCTGCAAGACGCTAGATAGAGATTAAGATACCTCTAAAACTCGGATGCGTGTAAGATTTCCTAGGCAACACCACTCATTGGAGGCAAGATTGTAGCGTTGTTGTTGGAAATATTGGTAGCAGCAATATTCAACAACTTGAGGCTAAAGCAACCCTCATATGGATGACACTCCTAAGAGACGCTCGGCGCTCTATTTGTCATGAAACACTGATCGAAGTGGTTGTGTTAGAATAAGAATGAAATTTCAAGCAAATGATCAATTGGAAATGTTACAGAGGTTGATGATATACCTACATCATTGGATGCTCCCAGGGATACATTATCAGGTATTCAAATTTTATGCAGGGATATCACTAATGTTGGGTTGGTGTGAAAGTTGCGTGTCATAGAGAACTTTGAAGCCTGCAAAGACGCCCTGTTATGGTTAGTACAGACGAAGATATCAAGGATGAGGGCGGTAACTTGTGCAATACCTTACCCCAATTCCCTAAACGCCATCACCAAGCACATGAAAAAGAAATAGCGTCAGATATGTATTGATTCGACCTGAAAACAAGAATGGAGATCGAAGTGGAAAAGAGAAAACAACAACCTTGCTCCTCTTCACTCATGTCATGTTGCAGCTGCCAATGCCCACAATCCATAGGATAACATACCCTACACTCAGTTTTATCCACGAAATAACACTCATTGTCACTACCAGCTTTTTTTTTTGTGTGAACTTTCATCAAAGAGCAGATGGAACTTTGGACTCACCATATCTCTTCACACCACAGCTATCAAAACTTGCTCCGGGCTTTTAATCTCCTCTGGCCCAAAACCATCACTATCCACACCTGTCAGATACCAAATCCAAAGTTAGCAAGTCATCTGAAGAATATTCCCAAAATATCCAATCCAAACCCCAAACATTGAACCTGGACAGTTAAGTTTTAACAAATTTGATACGGTATCAAAGATTGACTCTTTTTCACTTAAACGAGCATTTAACGAAATTAGGGCGGAAAAGGAAGGTTTTCAAATTAACTTATACCAAAACAGAAAGATACAATCAGACATTCAAAATCCAATCAACGTTCAAATCCACATTCAAAGCAACAATCTCTTTCAATCAACACATTTGATTCTCGGAAAAGCCTATAAAAGGAGACTGCAGAAAGAGGAGAAGGGGTCGAAAATAACCTAAGACAGAGAAAAACCCTAAAAAAAATCCTTAAACTCAGAAAACAAGAAAAGAAGAAACTCATCTTTCCCATTGACGAGTCCAGCTCAGGCCGACGCAGACCCAAACTCACGAAACACCCATCTTCATCGGCGCCGCCGTCGCCAATCGTTGGTAAGGCTTCATGTTTCGTGATGATCATTAACCTATTAATTTTTTTTCGGTGGTGTTGCAGGTTTAAAAAAGGGGAATCGAAGCTTGGAAAGAGACGGTGAATGGAAGGAAATGAAAGAGATGATCAGAGAGAGAGGGAGAAGCCCGAGTGATTTGGGGATTAGGGTTTACGGCCTTTCTTCCCTCTTTTGTCGTTCTTTTCACTTCATTTATGTTTGCAATTGTATGCACAGATACACTGTACCACACACACACTAATCACACTGTTAAATCCTCTAATCCCACCGTTAAACCTTTTAACCCTCCGTAAATCCTTAATTAACCTATTAATCAACCTTTAACCTATTAATTAACCCTTTAAATAATATAATCACTAATCTGTTTAACTAACCTATAACTAACCATTTATACAATCAGTTTTTATTAAATACTAATAAAACCTATTATTTATATCTAGCTTTTTATAATTTTATTTAATTAGGCAACCCCTTTTAAAAAAAAAAATAATTAACTCATATTTGTTTTTTATTCACCTTTAACTTATTTTCTATTTTCATTAAATTAATAACCCTTTTAATATAATAAAATTAGTCATATTATAAAATATAAAAGGCTTTTCACTTATAAAAATATTTTTTGGTAAAACTAATTAAAAACCTATTTTTATAATAAGAAACTATTTTATCTTAATAAACTCTTTAAAAAATATATATATAACTTGTTTTATGACTAAATCTTTTTTATGAAAACTCATTTATTTAAAACTTCAATTAACTCAATAAATATTTTACAATTTGAACATTTTCTCCTTAAGTAAAATAAAAACTAGTAATAATTTAATTTAACTTTTAAAATTAATCTCACTAAAAATAATCAAATAACCTTTTTTCTTAAAATTAATTTATCATCTAAACTCCTCTCTATAAAATCAATTCAACCTTTTCATATAAAATCAATCCTACAACTCAATCAATCTCTCGCATAAAATTCAATCGAGCACGCTTACGCCTCCCCGCATCCCATTCACTTACACAATTCACCTACACCTTAGCGCTTTCATGCGTGTGTATGGTTTACTTTCCTTGCAATTTATCTTACAGTAATTTACATTATCAATTTATATTCACGCATCGCATTCCGTCTAAAGGAAAACCCTACACATGAGTCAACACTTGTGTGTAGTGCATATCATTTGCATCATTTCCCCCACATAATCCTTGATCTCATTCAAGTTGATCCTTAAGTTAGATCCTCCCCCATAGGAAGGACCTTTATCTCTACAACATAGAAATAAACATAATACAAACAATCAATTCAAAACAACAAATATTCAAACACAGTAGAGAAAAGATGCCAAATCATCTTAAGCGAGATAGAATCTCCACCCCACAATAATACAATCAAGCCGTACGGACTTTGCCTTAAGAGAGATAAAGGTGTACCTCGTTGATCCCTATCCGAGTACGTAAGTCCTTTTCTTAAGACGATGCAAAGACTATTTTCCTACAACCTGTGGCGGTTAAGTCTCCCTTGAAATGATAACGCATCTCTTCTCCTAAAATCAATCAAACAACTACCCTAAACCCGTAGGAACTTTGACCACAGTCAAAGAACTCCTAAAACCCTTTAGGGGAACTACAAATACTCTGATTCCACTCCCGTAAGGATATGTAGGCATAAGATACGACATCTTATCGAGTATACTTAGAAATAAACCCCTAGGTCTTTAACCTTAAGCAGATAAACCATAGCAATAAACAACATAAAACAAGAGGTTCCTGTAGAGTACTACAGAAACTTAGGATGTTAGTACCTTCCCTAAGTTTAACCAACCCCCGAACCTATAACTCTTTAAACCTTGCATTTGCATTGCATTGTGGGTATTTCGATCTTTATCCCTTCCTTTGGACAAATCAAAGTTCGGTTGCAAAAATGAATTAAAGATTCAAACTAATCAATAGTTTGGTATCCAATTTTCACCGCGACAGAAATGGCGACTTCACTGGGGAATCTTCTAGTGGGTTTCCCTGTCTTATTTTATTTGTTTACTGCTTTATATATCTGTTTACCTGCTTAAATGTTTATTTTCTCTTGTGTTTGTTCTTTTGGGATTATTATCCTTGAGTGGCGAGATAAAGTTCTACACCCGAACTTGAGAGAACTTAAGATAGGATGGTGATATAGTCGAGGAGGCTTATAGGGAGTTGAATCCCGACTAAGTTAAATCGAGAATCCCGCTCAATTGAGGCCCTCTCGAAATAGTACTGTTGAACGAGTAATCGTGAAGACACTTGCTATTTTCGACCTTGGAGCCCATGATATTGAGAACCGTAGTTACCTTAAACCCAACTTTGGCCTTTATTAGGATGTAGTGCGAGACTATGAGGGAGTACTTCCGAAATAGTGCTACGCGAAGCTACACTCAAAAGAAGTTCTCTTGAGAATATTATTAATCCTCAAGTAATTGGGAAATTGATAATATCCGAAAGATGGGCTGATGATTTTGAGTCCCTTTAGAACCCTGTCCTATAGGTACAATCAAACCTTTAGTTCACGTCCTTTAGGGATGGGTATACCCTATGCTCCATGCTCGTTGCAAACCTAGGGTGCCCCCTTTGTTTGTTTATCTTTGTGTCCTTATGTGAATACTTGTGTTTGCTGCATTCATATAACATCATTCTGCATTGGACTTCATGGGGTTCACTTTCATTTATGAATATTGTAGGTCACTATGGCTTCAAACGAAAGACGTACTATGAAATATACTTTTAAAAGTCCCAAATTGGACGACCTAAAGAAGTTGTGGGGCCTTATCAAGGATCAAGAAGAATTCAAGAACAAATATGGGAAGCTGATATCTTTGTTGGGCCGCTCAGTGAATGAAGTACTTCTTGCCACTCTACTACAGTTTTATGATCCTCTTTACCATTGTTTCACCTTTCCGGACTTTCAGTTGTTACCAACATTGGAAGAGTATTCCTTTTTGGTCGGTCTACCTGTCCTAGAAGAATCTCCTTTTCCCTTCTTGGAAAAGGACCCTGATGAGAAAGATATTGCTAAAGCCCTCCGTTTGAAGGTATCTGACGTCAAAGCCAACCTAGTTACTAAGGATGGAATTCTTGGTTTAAAGACAGGTTTCCTAGTCGAGAAGGCTTCATTCTACGCTGATTATTCTAATAAGGCTTCGTTTGAGGCAATTTTTGCTTTGCTTGTTTATGGGTTGTTTTTATTTCCGAGTTTTGAAGGTTTCATCGATCTCAAAGCATTCAAGATCTTTATGAAGAAAAACCCAGTGCCAACTCTGTTGGGTAATACATATCACTCTATACATCTCTGAAACCTTCGTGGTGGAGGGATGATTACTTGTTGTGTACCCTTACTTTACAAGTGGTTTATTTCACACTTGCCAAAAACCAGCTCATTTACAAACATTGGCAAAGAGCTTTGGTCTCCGAGGATTATGGCATTGACCCATTCCGACATTGATTGGTACAACCAGGTGTATGATGGGGTATTAATCATTGATAGTTGTGGTAGCTTTGCTAATGTACCATTGCTCAGTTTCGATGGAGGAATCAGCTACAATCCCGTTTTAGCCCGTCGACAATTGGGATACCCGTTGAAGGAACCTCCTAAGAGTGCCCATGTAGAGAGTATTTTCTTCAATAATGATATAGAGCTTCGAGGAAGGATTCTGGATGCATGGCGTAATGTGTATAAGAAGGGAAAGAAAAGTCTAGGAAGGCCTAATTGTGTGTCTCTAGAACCGTATCTCCAGTGGGTAAGAGACAGGGCAATCAAGCTAAGGATGCCTTATTCTCGTCAAGACCCTATACCTCCAAGAAGGGAGCCCACTTATGTCTTTATGTCCGAAACTAAGAAGTCAGAGGTTGCTATGAAGAAGTTACAACAAGGGTTAGAGTCATGGAAGAACAAGTACCAAGTGTCTGTTGTAGAGATCGACAAACTCCAGAAAGAGAAAGAGGAACTCCAGAAGAAACTACAGTTAAAGGATGAAGAGTTACTCCCCTGCAAGAAGAGGAAGGTCATGGAGGATTTATTTTTCTCCGACCCGCAATGCAGTATTTGGAAACTGATTGTGGACAACCTTATCCGTGAGAAGACGCAACTAGAAGAGCAGCTCAAGCAGCAGAATTTGAAACTTCTTTAGTGTCTTTATTAGCTTTTATTTATCTTTTATTTGGGACTTTTAAAAGCAATTATTTTTATTCCATTTCGAAATTAATAAAAAACGTTTTCTTTTACTACAATGTTTATAAATAGTTAGGATCCCATGAAGTCCTACTCATCTTACATTGCATTCTTTCTTTACTCAAGAAACTCAATTTTATTTCTCAGGTATTGTAACCATGGATTTCAAAAGAGAAGTATTGGAGTACACTTTTCAGAGCCCTAACATTGAAAGCTTGAGAGAGCTAGCTGATCTAATCGATAACCGTTACACCTTTGCAGCAGAATATGGAGAAGTCTTTTGTTTTCTCGAACTCAAGATGAAAGGAGAGATGTTGGAGACCCTTGTTCAATTTTATGATCCGTTGTACCACTACTTCACTTTCCCGGATTACCAGTTGATGCCGATACTGGAAGAGTATTCTGATTTCCTGAGGATGCCTGTAACGGCCCGTCCCATATTCACCGGCCAGGAAGACACACCCAGTCATCAAGAAATTTCCAATGCCACTCATCTCAGTTTGGCAGATGTGCAAGCGCACCTAATCACCAAGGAAGGAGTCCTTGGATTCCCTACTGACTTTTTGATTGAAAAAGTCCGCTATCATGCTGAAAGAAAGGAAGTCCTTATCGTGGAGGCCACCTTTGCTCTGTTGGTCTATAGGATTTTCTGGTTCTCAAAGATCGATGATTTCGTTGACATGGATGCGATTAAATTATTCATACTCAAGAATCTCGTTCCCACCTTGCTCGCTGACACATACTATTCTATCCACTCGAAGAATGCCGAAGGAGGAGGACATATCGTTTGTTGTACCGCTCTGTTGTATTCCTGGTTCATTGCTCGCCTAACTCGGCACCCGTCTATTTGGGAAGAGGAAGAATCGCCCCGTTGGTCCGAGATAGTCATGGCCCTTACTCACTCCGACATTGTGTGGTACGACCCTACCTATGGAGGTATATGTATGATCCATAGCATCGGAGGATTTACTAACATACCACTCATTGGTAGAGAAGGATGCATAAGTTACAACCCTGCTCTAGCCCGTCTCCAATTTGGACATCCCATGATTGAAGTACCTGACCAGACTTTGTTAGAAGGAATCTTTCTCAAGGAAGGAGAAGACCCAGACCTGAAGACCTTCATGATCTATGCATGGAGATACATCAATAAGGAAGGAAAAGCTGCTTTAGGATACCCCAATTGTGTCGTCTCTGAGGAATATCTACATTGGGTGCGAGAAAGAGCTCTCGACCTCAAGATGTCGTTCATTTTCCATGAACCTATGGTATTGGCTTTTCACGATCCGGATTGGTTTGACGTGAGCGAAGTAGATCAGTTGAAGACCGCCTTGGATGAGGATCGGAAACTAAAGGCCGCTTGGAGGAACAAGTTTTTCACACTCAAGGTAGAGAAGGAGAAATCCCAGAGGCTGCCAGAAGTAGAATTTGCAAGGAAAAGAAAGGCACGAGAGGATTTATTTTCCTCTCACACCTCTTCAAGAGCTGTCACCAGTGACGATCTTCCCCCAGATACTGTGGCTTGGAAGGAATGTTCGACCGACTCATCAGAGAGAATGTCGAATTGCAAGAACGCATCAGTCAGCTAGAAGGAGAACTTCGCACATAGAAGGAGCATGAGGAGTAGATCTCCGAGTTTCTCTTTTGCTTCTGATTCAATGTAATAAACTCTTAAAAGAGTACTCCGTTTTGTAATGCTTCGATAATAAAAATAAAATAAGTTTTTTTCTCCAACGTTACAATACCGAAATAATTTGATTTTCTTGAAAGTTTCATACTCATTTGCATTTTGCATAAGCATAACATCGTTTGCATTCCAGGGTCTCACTCTTGCTTCATCTCCGCAGAACAAGCTGAATCACCGATACAATACTCGAGTTAGTCAACGCTAGAAGATGGATCAACTAGAGCAAGAGAACATAGTGCTCTGTGATGAAGTTGCAAGTATGAAAGAAAGTTTGGAGAGGTTGAATGGTCTAGTGGAAGCCTTGTCTAGTCAAATCTCGATCAACAACCAAGAAGTTCCAAGGACTATCGTATCCGAAGTGACGCCAACACCGATCCCAGTGGTGTCTTCTGTTGCTGAAGTATCCTACAGTATGCCTCAAGGTTTCCCGTGGGGATTGTCTCCTAATTTCTTCTCGGCCGGTTACCGTCCGTCTGTGTCTGAGATCCCTGTTGTAACCACTGTTCAAGCTGCTCCTGTAATTTTCGTTGTGATGACTACTGCGTCTCCGCACGTGAACGTTGTCCCGTATATTCTGGATGAACCAATTTTACATGGGTCGCCAACCGAAACTGTGGGTTTAGAAGAGAAGATAGACGGATTTCAAGACCAGTTTTCTGAAATACAAAAGGAGTTGAGAGCCCTTCGTGGGAAAGATTTGTTCGGTAAGAGTGCTTCTGAGCTGTGCTTTGTTCCGAATGTTAAAGTCCCACCGAAGTTTAAGGTCCCTGATTTTGAGAAGTACAAGGGGAATACTTGCCCTCAGAGTCATCTCATTATGTACGCCAGGAAGATGTCTGCCCAAACAGATAATGACCAATTACTTATTCACTACTTTCAAGACAGCCTGACAGGCGCTACACTCAAGTGGTATATGGGGTTGGATAATACAAAGATCCGAACTTTCAATGATCTGGGAGGAGCCTTTGTCAAGCAGTATAAGTACAATGTGGACATGGCGCCCGACCGAGACCAGTTGAGAGCAATGGCACAGAAAGATAAGGAGAATTTCAAAGAATATGCTCAGCGTTGGCGCGAGTTGGCCGCGCAAGTCACACCACCATTAAAAGAAAAAGAGATGACTAATATTTTTCTAAAGACCCTTGGTCCTTTCTTTTATAAGAATATGGTAGCCAGTGCACCCAGTGACTTTACTGAAATGGTCAATATGGGAATGCGTTTAGAAGAAGGTGTTCGCGAAGGAAGATTGACCAAAGAAGAGAGCGCTCCTAAAAGGTATGGGAGCAGTTTTGTGAAGAAAAAAGAGCAAGGTGTAAATGCCATTCAAAAGGGACAATTCAGAAAGAGGTACATGCCACCACACCAAGTTGCAGCGGTATCGCCAGTGTTTAATGCTCCGGCTTATCAGCTATAGTCCCCGCAACCCTATCAGCAACCTCAATCTCCCGTTGCTCAACAATCACAACCTCAGCAAAGTCAACAGTACCCTCAACAGAATCGGCCATCTAGCAATCAGGGTCGTGTGTATAAAAAGATAAACTTTGATCCGATCCCAATGACATATGCTGATTTATTCCCCGCTTTGATTAAAAAGGGTCACATTCAGACGAGAGCTCCCCCTCTGGCTCCCGCGAATCCTCCCCCTTCTTATAGAGCTGACAAGTTTTGTCCTTACCATCAGGGTGCTCCAGGACATGATATTGAGAGTTGTTTCGGTTTGAAGATGGATGTCCAGAGGCTCATTAAAAACGGAATCTTGTCTTTTAGGGATTCCGACCCTAATGTACAGAAGAACCCATTACCACCACATGGTTCGCCCTCTGTCAATATGATTGAAGTTTGTTTGGAAAGTGACGATCAAGAAGTGTCAAATGAAGAGGTTGAAGAAGTCTGTGTCATAGTACCCCACTTTAAGGAAGTGGAACGTATAGAGATCGTTTACAATAGCAAGAAGCCAGTTGTTACCCCTTTAGTAATCAATGTGCCTGGACCTGTCCCTTATACTTCTAGTAAGGCTATCCCATACAGGTACAATGCTACTATGTTGGAGGATGGGAAAGAAGTTCCTTTGCCCACTGTACCCTCAATAGTTAATATTGTAGATGTCAGTAGAGTGACAAGAAGCGGTCGAGTCTACCCGACTGTGCCACCGAAAGAAAAAGAAGTTTTGTTCGAACCATCAGGCTCAAAAGACCCAACTGTGGGGCAATCTGGTGGGTCTAATTTATCCAACTCAGATGAATGTTTGAAAGTAATCAAAAGAAGCGAGTATAAGGTTGCAGATCAGCTTCTGAAAACCCCGTCGAAGATTTCTGTGCTATAATTGCTGATGAGTTCTGAGGCTCATAGAGAAGCGCTTCAGAAGATTTTGGAACAAGCCTATGTCGAGCAGGATGTGACCATGGAACAATTTGATAACATCATTGGCAGTATTACTTCGAGTGATAACCTGGGTTTCAATGAAGATGATCTCCCAGAAGAAGGAAAGAAACATAACATGGCTCTACACATTTCTGTGAACTGTGGAAACGACTCTCTGTCCAGTGTGCTGGTTGATACTGGATCATCTCTAAATGTAATGCCTAGAACTACTCTATCTAAGCTGTCATACCAAGGACCGCCGATGAGGCCAAGTCGCGTTATTGTCAAAGCTTTCGATGGGTCAAGGAAAACGGTAATTGGTGAGGTAGATTTGCCCATGACTATTGGATTACAGACTTTCATGATCCCGTTTCAGGTTATGGACATTCGTGCCGCTTGTAGCTATTTGCTAGGGAGGCCATGGATACATGAAGCTGGAGCAGTTACTTCCACCCTGCATCAGAAGTTGAAATATGTTTTTGAGGGGAAAATAGTTACAATTTGTGGAGAAAGAGCTTTGGTGGTAAGTCACTTGTCATCATTCTCATATGTCGAGGCTGAGGAAGAAATTGGCACGCAATTCCAAGCCTTGTCCATTGTGGGTGAGGGTGCCCAGAAGTCTCAAGCATCCATGTCATCATTCAAAGACGCACAGCGAGTAGTGAACAGTGGTCACCAAACAATATGGGGAAAGGTGTTGTCTTTGCCAGAGAACAAAAATAAGGAGGGTCTCGGTTTCACCAGCAGTTCTGCTCAACAAGGCACCAAGAATCAAGGGTTTCCGCTGATCAATGAAGTGTTCCGTAGTGGAGGGGTCGTCCATCATCCTCAGATTAATGTTGTGTCAGAGGACGAACTTGAGGGCTACATCTCAGACGGTTCTGCAAGGTCCTCCATTCCTTACGAAGACTATGAGCCCTATATGGAAGATCCAGGCTATGTGTCGGATGGATTTGACTATACCTTTGGAGTTTATGCTGTCACCGAGGAAGATCCAGATGAGGACATTCCAGACTTTGTGACCACATGCGTTGTAGTCAAGAATTGGAGTGCGGTTGAAGCCCCTACTGCCATTCATATATCTAAGTAAAGCATTTGTTTTAAAACTTTCGCTCTGCCCAAAGCGAAACTGCATTTTTAAGGGCTTACTTTTAATAATTCCCTTTGCTCTGCCCAAGGCAAAGGTGACTTTGTTGGGCGTGTCTTTTTGGTTTTGCTATCATTAATAAATGACTTTCATTTTCATTTGTGTCTTTATATTTGTTCACGATGTTGGAAAATAATAAGTAGCATCTCGCGTACACACACTTTCCATTTCACAAAAACTCATTGGAAATCACATCACTTGCACAGATTGCTACGTAAATTACATCCTAGAAATAATGATCCACTGCCTTCTCCGAATTTTGAGTTTCCTGTGTATGGAGCTGAGGACGAAGAAGATGATATCCCAGAAGAAATTTCCAGATTGCTTGAGAAAGAAGAAAAAGATATCCAACCTCATCAAGAGCCGGTGGAAGTAATCAACTTGGGATTAGAAGAAATCCGTAGGGAAGTGAAAATTGGAGCTCTGCTCAAGCCCGATGTAAAGAAACAGCTGATTGAGTTGCTTGGAGAGTTTGTTGATGTGTTTGCTTGGTCATATCAAGATATGCCCGGATTGGATACAGCTATAGTCGAACATCATTTACCATTAAAGCCAGAGTGCCCACCAGTAAAACAGAAGCTCAGAAGGACTCGACCTGACATGGCTCTAAAGATTAAGGAAGAGGTACAGAAACAGATTGATGCAGGTCTCCTTGTCACCGCCGAGTATCCGCTATGGTTATCCAACATTGTACCCGTTCCGAAGAAGGATGGTAAGGTTCGCATGTGTGTAGACTACAGGGATCTGAACAAAGCCAGTCTGAAAGATGATTTTCCGTTACCTCACATTGACATCTTGGTGGACAGTACTGTAAGATATGAGGTTTTCTCCTTCATGGATGGTTTTTCAGGTTACAACCAGATTAGAATGGCTTCCGAGGACAGAGAGAAGACGTCATTCATAACGCCCTGAGGCACCTTTTGTTACAAAGTTATGCCGTTTGGATTAAAGAATGCAGGGGCAACATATCAGAGAGTTATGACTACTTTATTCCATGATATGATGCACAAAGAGATCGAGGTGTATGTGGATGATATGATAGCTAAGTCGAAGACCGAAGATGATCATATTAAACACCTGGCTAAGCTGTTTGGTCGTTTGAGGGAATACAAGCTTCGTTTGAACCCCAACAAGTGCACATTTGGAGTACGATCAGGGAAACTATTGGGTTTTATTGTCAGCCAAAGAGGGATTGAAGTGGACCCTGACAAAGTGAAAGCTATCCGGGAAATGCCGGCTCCCGCCACCGAGAAACAAGTTAGAGGATTCTTGGGACGTTTGAACTACATCTCCAGATTTATATCTAACATGACCGCTACGTGCAAACCTATATTCAAGCTTCTGAGGAAAGAACAAGGGTATGTTTGGACTGAAGATTGTCAAATGGATTTTGATAGTATCAAAGAGTATTTGCTTGAACCACCTATCCTGATACTGTCGGTTGAGGGACGTCCTTTGATTATGTATTTGACTGTTTTAGAAGATTCGATGGGTTGT
The DNA here is from genome assembly GCA_963859935.3 of Lathyrus sativus. Classification (NCBI taxonomy): domain Eukaryota; kingdom Viridiplantae; phylum Streptophyta; class Magnoliopsida; order Fabales; family Fabaceae; genus Lathyrus; species Lathyrus sativus. The sequence continues at coordinate 147,264,860 of OZ012737.1, read as the reverse complement.
ATACTCGGCCAGCGAGATGAAACAGGAAAGCAAGATCATGTCACTTATTACTTGAGCAAGAAATTTACTGATTGTGAAACGAGGTACAATATGTTAGAGAAGACTTGTTGCGCTCTAGCATAGGCCACCAAGCGTTTACGCCAATATATGTTGAACCACACTACTTGGTTAGTTTCAAAGATGGATCCTATCAATTATATTTTTGAGAAGCCCGCTTTGACTGGGAGAATTGCTAGATGGCAGATGTTGTTGTATGAATATGATATTGAGTACCATACTCAGAAAGCTGTTAGAGGAAGTGTTTTGGCTGATCATCTGGCTCACCAACCCATTTTGGATCATCAACCCTCAAACGACGACTTTCCCGATGAAGATGTTATGTTCTTAAAGATGAAAGATTGTGAAGAACCCGTACATGGTGAAGGGCTAGAACCAGGTTCTCAATGGAGTTTAGTTTTTGATGGAGCTGTCAACGCTCATGGAAAAGGGGTAGGTGCTGTTATTGTGACTCCTCAAGGGACCCACTTCCCATTTACCTCCAGATTAACATTCCAGTGTACTAATAATGAAGCTGAGTACGAGGCATGCATTATGGGTATTGAAGAAGCAATCGATTTGAGAATTAAGAATTTAGATGTGTTTGGTGATTCTGCAGTGGTAATCAACCAAATTACTGGAGAATGGATAACTCGACATGATAATTTGGTCCCATACAGGGATTATACTAGAAGACTATTACCGTTCTTTGATAGGGTTGAGTTTCATCATATCCCTCGGGATGAAAACCGAATGGCAGACGCGCTGGCAACTTTGGCCTCAATGATTGTGGTAAACTTTTGGAAGGAGTGTCCTCGGATTGAAGTAAAACGTCTTGATAGACCTGCTTACATATTTGCTGTCGAAGAAGTTGAAGATGGCAAACCCTGGTACTATGACATCGAAGTGTTTCTTAGAACTCAAGAATATCCTTTGGGAGCTTCCAACAAAGACAAGAAAACTTTGAGAAGGTTGGCTGGAAATTTTCTTCTGAGTAACAATGTCGTATACAAACGGAATTTTGACATGGTCTTGCTGAGATGTGTTGACAAGCAAGAAGCAGATATGTTAATGACGGAAATCCACGAAGGACCTTTTGGCACGCATGCCAACGGACATGCTATGGCTAAGAAGCTTTTAAGGGCTGGTTATTATTGGATCACAATGGAATCAGATTGTTACAAGTTTGCCAGAAAGTGTCACAAGTGTCAGATTTACGCAGATAAGATTCACGTACCTCCAACTTTGTTGAATGTTATCTCATCACCGTGGCCATTCTCTATGTGGGGAATTGATATGATTGGAATGATATAGCCGAAAGCGTCTAATGGACACCGATTCATCTTAGTAGCCATTGATTATTTTACTAAGTGGGTCGAGGCGGCTTCCTATGCTAATGTAACGCGACATGTGGTTGTCAAATTTATCAAGAATCAGCTCATTTGCCGATATGGTGTGCCAAGCAGAATTATTACAGACAACGGTTCCAATTTGAACAACAAGATGATGAAAGAGTTGTGTGAAGAATTCAAGATTGAGCATCATAATTCTTCCCCTTACAGACCAAAGATGAACGGGGCTGATGAAGCTGCCAACAAAATCATTAAGAAGATCATTCAGAAAATGGTTGTTACGTACAAAGACTGGCACGAAATGCTCCAATTTGCCCTACATGGATATCGTACGATGGTACGCACATCGACTGGGGCAACCCCATTTTCACTTGTCTACGGTATGGAAGCAGTACTCCCGATAGAAGTTGAGATTCCTTCTATGAGGATTTTGGTGGAGGCAAAGTTATCAGAAGTTGAATGGTGTCAGAGCAGATATGATCAGTTGAACTTAATTGAAGAAAAGAGGATGGTTGCGCTGTGCCATGGGCAGTTGTATCAGCAGAAGATGAAGAAGGCATTTGACAAGAAGGTTCGACCCCGTGCATTCAAAGAAGGTGACCTTGTGCTTAAGAAGATTCAATCTTTCCTCACCGATGTCAGAGGAAAATGGGCCCCGAATTATGATGGACCATATGTAGTAAAAAAAGGTTTTGACAGGAGGCGCTTTGATGTTAGCAACAATGGACGGAGAAGAGATCACTCGCCCTGTTAACACGGATGTTGTTAAGAAATATTTTGTTTAAGAGAAGCAAGTCATTATTCCCTTTATGTAATCGATACTATTTTCCAACACTGTAACATCGGGGTCACGCTTTTCTGCTGACCACCATTCAATAAAAAGTCTTTCATTTATCACAAATCTGTAGTATTGATAGCAAAATCTAGAGTGACTTAAACTTTTTTTCGAAACTTTATGCTTTACTTGATATATGAATAACAAGAGGATGGCCACGGACGTTTATTTCGTCCGAGAAAAAACAACAATGTTATGTGCTTCTTCAAGGCAAGAGGATTTGTTTTATCCAGACACGAAGGTTGCCTCTGTTCGAAGACTTTCTTCGCAGGCGATAAAGGATCTATGGAGATTTTGCTTGAGCACCCTTTCGTTTGAGGCGTTTATTTTGTTTCTCCCAATCCGTCGGCATACGCATAGCATATAAATTAGACAGCATGGCATGTGCATTTTTTGCATTCTTTGTATTTGTTTTGTTCTATCGATTTGGCCATAGTTATCCCTAGGTGTCTGGGTGCGTCTTATCCCTCCATGTAGATTCGCCTACCCTAGGCAAAAGAGCACAATGTTTCATTTTCCCCATGAGGTTCAACCCTCATGGAAGATGGTTATTTTAGTACAATCCCATTTGAGTTCATACCTCAATGGTTGAGTCTTGCTTGACAGTTTCTCTTCAGTTACTTCCTGAATTGAACTTCGGTCTTTGGCAATCACATCATGGACATCTCCAGCTTTAAGCATGGATTAAGTGTGCATTTATTTTGCACCCTATTCCCCGGTAAGAGTATTCATAAAGACAGACATCTCTTCAACAATAGCATCACAGGATTTCCTCGAACATCTACATTCGGACTAAATAAACTCTTTATTTGAGCAACTCGTTTTGATCAGGATCTTATTCAAAACGATAAATTCTACGAAGCAGTTCATTTACCCTCGGTAGGTCCTCTAACATTATCGATTCGTCAAATGGCATCGCTTCATAAATCCACCAGAGAAGTTTACCGAAGACATTACAAGACATCTCTCTTTATTTGAGAGTTCACAGAATATTTTACAATAAAGATACTCTGCAGGAACACATTCCCCGGTGAGTTCATCACACAAGTTTATTTCCATCAAGTGACCTTTCCCCGAAGAAATCGAGGAAGTCTATCATATCGGTCTACCTTCATTCGAAAAGACATACATTACTATTTAACCGGCTCACATCTCTCCCGAAGATCCCCGGTGAAGATTTGCAACTACATCTACAATTTACAATTACACTTACAAGTTCTACAATGAACTACATCTACATTGACAACGAACTACATCTACAGTCTACAACGACATATACAGTCTACAAAAATTTACAACCCCCTGTGAAGATGCTCTCACGAATTTTCATCATTTCGGGAAGAGACTGAGACCAGCTCATGGCATCCAGACTATGACGCTCGGGGAGGTTCTACATCAGAGACTGAGACCAGCTCATAGCATCCAGACTATGACGCTCGGGGAGGTTCTACATCAGAGACTGAGACCAGCTCATAGCATCCAGACTATGACGCTCGGGGAGGTTCTACATCAGAGACTGAGACCAGCTCATAGCATCCAGACTATGACGCTCGGGGAAGTTCTACATCAGAGACTGAGACCAGCTCATAGCATCCAGACTATGACGCTCGGGGAAGTTCTACAACTACAACAACATCTACAACGACATTTACATCTACATCTACAAATTATAGTGATTCTACCATCTACAAATTTTTGACATTTCAGGCAGAGACTGAGACCAGCTCGTGGTACCCTTATCATGACACTCGGGGAAGTTATACATTTTACTATTTCAAGTTGAGTTCCAAAAGAAAAAGATATAAAAAAACAAGGAAAAGAAGGAAAGAGAACAAAATAATACATGAAGAAAAAGAAGGAAGAAAATACAAGGAAACTGAATTATGAACTCAATCAAGAAATCCATTTGGATTGTCACCGACTCCCATATTATGGTGATAAGCATATCTTTCGACTACAAGCTTCTTTCCCACCACCATATCCCTGGTGTATGAGGTACTGTTACACTTCTGGAGATTCCCAAGTAGTGGTTGTTCCTTGTCCCCGTAAAGGTTACCTGTCGTCGGTCTTGTTCTTCCCTTTATGTCGTACCTGGTTCTTTCCCTGTGACATCTTTCCCTCACAAGACCGTCTGTCTCGCATTCTCATATCATTGCATACCATTCGCATTCGGTGTCTTCTTATGGCTAAAAATTCGTACAATGTCTGTATTTAAGTTCCTCCTATCTCGTCGAGACGGAGATTTCAATCTCCATATTTCCGAATAGGAGTAACTTAAATAGGGGCATCTGTTGCACCCTAATTTTTAACCGTAAGATCCCACCTCTGTTTGCATTCTCATGTTGTTATTTGACTTTATTTTAATATTTATGTGTATGCGACTAACCAATTTGTACAGACCCGGTAATGTCGAGTGGAAATAGCGTTTATTCTCGCGATCAATCATCCACCCTACAAAACAGATCTTCTCTAAGGAGTCACACCTATCTATTCAAGAATTGTTTGGTTCTTTTTATGTTTTTTTTTGCCTCAGAGTATGAGATGAGTGATCAGGTTATAAGTCTCAAGTGAAGAGATCAAAATCTAAAACAAGTGCATGAGTGGTTTGTGTGGGAAAGCTAAGGCAATGTGGAAACTGACATCACAATTAACGGCTGAGAAATGCAAATATATATGGTTGTGGCCTTATGGAAGGCCAAAGCTGGCCTCGTTTTGGGAATTCAATGGAAGCAACTTTTCCTTTACACAGGATAACTACTACGCGTTTTTTACACTTTCGGAAGCCAACCGCATACAATTAATTGGCAAGCACTCTTTTTATCATCCAAAGGTTACATTTGAAAAGGTTACAATACAATTGAAAGCTTATTATCCAATGATTACAATTGAAAGCTTATTATCCAATTATTACAATTGAAAGCCTATTATCCAATGATTACAATTGAAAGCTTATGATTTTGAAGAAAGATCAGATGATAGTTTTACATCTATTTTGCATTGATACAATGTTTGAAACATGAGCACAAGGGCTGAGACTTCGTAATTCCAAAACTCATCCTAAAGAAATCATCCTGTTACGACCCTACCAAACCAACTACATGGATATCAGAACATTATGTCATTAATCCTACAGCAGTTATCCGAAAACCACATCATACCACCCGGAGTTCCACAACAGCCGAACATGTTCGCGATTACACTCCTGCAAAAGCAATAGAAAAATGAGTCCACTATCATGAGAATTCACGACTGACAAACGAGCAAGTTAAATTAAAAAAAAAAAGTTTAAATTTGATTGCTTAAGAGTCAACAAATGTCACCCAAACCATACCTATCATGCTCACGTGACATGCAAAGAACCTTTACGGACATCAATATCAACTCAACTGAAGACTTCACTTCAGAGTTTAAATATTGGAAATAAAATTTTAGAACAAGTTGTGCAACTTGTTACCAATGATAATCTAGATCTTGGTTGTGCAGTAATTGAACACGCCGCCACTGACAAGGCAATAAACACCATCGATACAGAGATTAGTCAACAACTTTCTTCGAGAGAGAAACAACCCAACATACCCAAGCATAGAGCAAGACAATGTCATAACAGCCCGTGTATGCCTGCCACACGGTTATGCCGGAGGGTTTTTGAGCCTACCTCCACCTCTTATCTGCAATATTATGAAGACTGGAGCATTTAGTTTCTCACCATAGCAGAATCTAAACGCAAAAGTTCAATTATTAAATTCAAAGTTACCTTTTGAGCAGTTTTCTAACCGAGAGGGGAGCATGGTAAACTCATCAGCTTCAGACTAGGAGGCAAGTTGCCCTGTCAACAATGCATCCTGAACAAATTCACCCGATGCCTCTACCTCTCAATCAACGAACGAAGGCAACAATCATCGACCAATGTTCAGAATTCAACATAGAAAATACCTGGGCACATCAGTAACTGTAATCAAAAGCAATAACCTCACACCCGCAGCATCACTCCAATCGCACCCGCTGCAATAAAACTTTTGTCATTAGTAGAGAACTGGGTAGTCCATCTTTCTGCAAAAAAAACAACAACCGGTGCCAGACCTGCAAAATAAGAGCAGACACAGAGGATTTGAGGTTCGTGAGAAACAACCAAACATCCCAAAGATTACGTCGCAGGATTGACGTAACTCGAGTCAGAGCCAGAGTGAACCTCATAACTATGATAGAGGTCGAGATAAAAGTTACCTATCAGCTGGAGGTCATACGAAGCTAATTGTGTCATTTGGAAGTCTTTCGTGGAAGATATACCTTTGTCTTATCCCTCGTATTTTCTCCTCAGACTGCAAACACCTTTACCACCACTGCAATACACTACCCTGTGTCAAGAGGTTAAAACCTGAAGTGCTAACTGCGATTGCTAAATGAAGCTAACGCATGCGAGACGATAACAGAACTGTATGAATAGGCTGCAGCAATATGATGTCAATGTTATTTGTTGATCAACTCCCACAAGACGCTAGATAGGGATTAAGATACCTCCAAAACTCGGATGCGTGTAATATTTCCTAGGCAACACCATTCATTGGAGGCAAGATTGTAGTGTTGTTGTTGGAAATATTGGTAGCAGCAATGTTCAACAACTTGAGGCTAAAGCAACCCTCATATGGATGACACTCCTAATGTTGGGTTGGTGCGAATGTTGATCAACTAATGTTGGGTTGGTGCGAATGTTGCGTGTCATAGAGAACTTTGAAGCCTGCAAAGACGCTCTGTTATGGTTAGTACAGACGAAGATATCAAGGATGAGGGCGGTAACTTGTGCAATACCTTACCCCAGTTCCCCAAGCGCCATCACCAAGCACATGAAAAAGAAACAGCGTCAGATATGTATCGATTCGACCTGAAAACAAGAATGGAGATCGAAGTGGAAAAGAGAAAACAACAACCTTACTCCTCTTCACTCATGTCATGTTGCAGCTGCCAATGCCCACAATCCATAGGATAACATACCCTGCACTCAGTTTTATCCACGAAATAACACTCATTGTCATTACCAGCTTTTTTTGTGTGTGAACTTTCATCAAAGAGCAGATGGAACTTTGGATTCACCATATCTCTTCACACCACAGCTATCAGAACTTGCTCCGGGCTTTTAATCTCCTCTGGCCCAAAACCATCACTATCCACACCTGTCAGATACCAAATCCAAAGTTAGCAAGTCATCTGAAGAATATTCCCAAAATATCCAATCCAAACCCTAAACATTGAACCTGGACAGTTAAGTTTTAACAAATTTGATACGGTATCAAAGATTGACTCTTTTTCACTTAAACGAGCATTTAACGAAATTAGGGCGGAAAAGGAAGGTTTTCAAATTAACTTATACCAAAACAGAAAGATACAATCAGACATTCAAAATCCAATCAACGTTCAAATCCACATTCAAAGCAATAATCTCTTTCAATCAACACATTTGATTCTCGGAAAAGCCTATAAAAGGAGACTGCAGAAAGAGGAGAAGGGGTCGAAAATAACCTAAGACAGAGAAAAACCCTAAAAAAATCCGTAAACTCAGAAAACAAGAAAATAAGAAACTCATCTTTCCCATTGACGAGTCCAGCTCAGGCCGACGCAGACCCAAACTCACGAAACACCCATCTTCATCGGCGCCGCCGTCGCCAATCGTTGGTAAGGCTTCATGTTTCGTGATGATCATTAACCTATTTTTTTTTTTCGGTGGTGTTGTAGGTTTAAAAAAGGGGAATCGAAGCTTGGAAAGAGACGGTGAATGGAAGGAAATGAAAGAGATGATCGGAGAGAGAGGGAGAAGCCTGAGTGATTTGGGGATTAGGGTTTACAGCCTTTCTTCCCTCTTTTGTCGTTCTTTTCACTTCATTTATGTTTGCAATTGTATGCACAGATACACTGTACCACACACACACTAATCACACCGTTAAATCCTCTAATCCCACCGTTAAACCTTTTAACCCTCCGTAAATCCTTAATTAACCTATTAATCAACCTTTAACCTATTAATTAACCCTTTAAATAATATAATCACTAATCTGTTTAACTAACCTATAACTAACCATTTATACAATCAGTTTTTATTAAATACTAATAAAACCTATTATTTAAATCTAGCTTTTTATAATTTTATTTAATTAGGCAACCCTTTTTTAAAAAAAATAATAATTAACTCATATTTGTTTTTTATTCACCTTTAACTTATTTTCTATTTTCATTAAATTAATAACCCTTTTAATATAATAAAATTAGTCATATTATAAAATATAAAAGGCTTTTCACTTATAAAAATATTTTTTGGTAAAACTAATTAAAAACCTGTTTTTATAATAAGAAACTATTTTATCTTAATAAACTCTTTAAAAATATATATATATAACTTGTTTTATGACTAAATCTTTTTTATGAAAACTCATTTATTTAAAATTCCAATTAACTCGATAAATATTTTACAATTTGAACATTTTCTCCTTAAGTAAAATAAAAACTAGTAATAATTTAATTTAACTTTTAAAATTAATCTCACTAAAAATAATCAAATAACCTTTTTTCTTAAAATTAATTTATCATCTAAACTCCTCTCTATAAAATCAATTCAACCTTTTCATATAAAATCAATCCTACAACTCAATCAATCTCTCGCATAAAATTCAATCGAGCACGCTTACGCCTCCCCGCGTCCCATTCACTTACACAATTCACCTACACCTTAGCGCTTTCATGCGTGTGTATGGTTTACTTTCCTTGCAATTTATCTTACAGTAATTTACATTATCAACTTATATTCACGTATCGTATTCCGTCCAAAGGAAAACCCTACACATGAGTCAACACTTGTGTGTAGTGCATATCATTTGCATCATTTCCCCCACATAATCCTTGATCCCATTCAAGTTGATCCTTAAGTTAGATCCTCCCCCATAGGAAGGACCTTTATCTCTACAACATAGAAATAAACATAATACAAACAATCAATTCAAAACAACAAATATTCAAACACAATAGAGAAAAGATGTCAAATCATCTTAAGCGAGATAGAATATCCACCCCACAACAATACAATCAAGTCGTACGGACTTTGCCTTAAGAGAGATAAAGGTGTACCTCGTTGATCCCTATCCGAGTACGTAAGTCCTTTTCTTAAGACGATGCAAAGACTATTTTCCTACAACCTGTGGCGGTTAAATCTCCCTTGAAATGATAACGCATCTCTTCTCCTAAAATCAATCAAACAACTACCCTAAACCCGTAGGAACTTTGACCACAGTCAAAGAACTCCTAAAACCCTTTAGGGGAACTACGAATACTCTGATTCCACTCCCGTAAGGATATGTAGGCATAAGATGCGACATCTTATCGAGTATACTTAGAAATAAACCCCTAGGTCTTTAACCTTAAGCAGATAAACCATAGCAATAAACAACATAAAATAAGAGGTTCATGTAGAGTACTACAGAAACTTAGGATGCTAGTACCTTCCCTAAATTTAACCAACCCCCAAACCTATAACTCTCTAAACCTTGCATTTGCATTGCATTGTGGGTATTTCGATCTTTATCCCTTCCTTTGGACAAATCAAAGTTCGGTTGCAAAAATGAATTAAAGATTCAAACTAATCAATAGTTTGGTATCCGATTTTCACCGCGACAATATGCAATCAACAACAAAATGCACTTAAGACCGTTCACTCGTCTTAATCCCATGCATTCAAATAATTCATCACTTCAAGAATGATATCATGATTGCACACACAACATATTCATATTATCAAGTATTCCCAATTCAATACTATCACCATATTACCAAGCAATGCACAAATATTCTTGATATATTCCCATGCATTATTCACATACAATCACAAACAATGCACACATGTTCACAATATTCCCATGCATTCCCATATCGTGCCATACGACAATAACCCAATCACAAATCATCACGTATTCTTATTCATATTAACAATGTATTATATATATTGCTCAAGGCTACATTTCAGAATCAATTCATAATCTAGGATTCACGCCATAAGGCTACCCACAATATAACATATCACAACAATAATCATCGCCTCATGCGATAGGGTTAATCATATACGAGTCGGAAAACTGACCTCAGATTGAACACACAAGAAAATCACATCCTGCCATGCTCGCCACCTTACTCCCTAAGCGAGCCCCTAGCGAGTGCTCGCTACCCGTTCGCCTAGCGAACAAGCTCACGAAGGCAAACAGAAGCCACTAACTTGATTCGCTACCCCACTCGCCACAGCGAATGCTCGTGACCTGCTCGCCTAGCGAACATGCTAGCGAGGGTCTGCGAACTCAGAAATCCCCACTGTCCAAAACTCCGAAAACTCATCGAAATCCAACCGATTCAATCCCAACTCGTCTCAGTAGCCTTAGCCCAACATCCCTCGACTAAACTCTACCACTTGTCCTCATTTTTAACTGTTAAAACTCGGTTTCTACCGATTAAACTTATTGTGCCCTAGAATGGAAGATGAGGAAAAACAACCAAACGATCCATACAATCCATACATAATCACATACATTGGTAAGATAACAATGTTTCACACCCTTACCTCGATTAATCGGAAGCTAGAAGTCGTTCTTGAGCTTTCCAAGCTTTCCCTTCTTCTTCCTTCCACTTTCTCTTTTTCCTCCACTTTTCTGTCATGTTTTCTATTTTACATTTTCGTTCCGCTTCTCTTCATATATCCCTCCTTTCTATTTCTCTCCAATTTATTTCTTCTCTCAAAATATTTGCCAATTCATTTTCTCATAAAATATCCCATCTCGTCCTTAATTAGAGAATATTTAGTAAGTCCATATTATTCTACTAAATAGAATAAATCAGTTAAATCCAATAGTTCACTTAAATCATACAAACCAATTAACTAGTACCATTAATCAGTTATTGAAAATTGGGTTGTTACAAAGACTACCAACCAAGAGTTAGGATCATCCATACAGAAACAAAGGCTACCAACTAAAATTTTGGATCACTAAAAATCAAGACTACCAACCAAAATTTGGAATCATCAACAAAGCTATAAAAGCTACCAACCAAAAGTTGGAATCACCAAAAAGGAAGACTACCAACCAAAAGTTAGGATAACGGCTCCGCATGGGAAATAATAGAGGACTACCAACCAAAAGTTGGGATAACATCCTAGAAACAGCGGACTACCAACCAAAAGTTTGGATAACATCCAAGAAACAATGGACTACCAACCAAAAGTTGGGATAACATCCAACAAACAACAGACTACCAACCAAAAGTTGGGATAAAATCCAATAAACAACGGACTGCCAACTAAAAGTTGGGATAACATCCAACAAACAACATACTACCAACCAAGAGTTAGGATAACATCCAACAATCAACGGACTACCAACCAAAAGTTGGGATAACATTCAAAACAAACAATGGACTACTAACCAAAAGTTGGGATAACATCCAATAAACAACGGACTACCAACCAAAAGTTATGATAACATCTAACAAAAAACGGACTACCAACCAAAAGTTGGGATAACATCCAACAAAAGATACCAACCAAAAGTTGGGATAAAATGGATATACAGGAAGTATAATCAAACGACTTACGACCTAAAAAGAATACTCCGCTGGAGGAAAGAGAAGTTTAATAAACAGACTCTTTCGGGGAGTAAAAGAAGGATGAAAACATCTATCAATGATTCTTGTTGTGGGTAAAGATAACGAGATCTTAAGTCATGCCATTATCTGCTGGAGAGTTGTCTGGCAACGAAGATATCAAAATTGGCTTATGCTTTGGATTCATATGTTTGAATATGGCGTAATGCTCCATACGAAATGGAAATGCTATGCGTTTGGGAGGATGCAATGCAAATAATATGCAAAAGAACACCACCGGAAGAAGTGCCGGAAAGAAAATAAGCAAAACAAACTCTTTTGAGAAAAATGCCCTGAATGGCCTTCTGTTGGGGATTGTACATAACATCTTATGGGAGAATGTCCAAAAAATCTGAATTTGAATAACGCTAATGATTATTGGACCATTGCTGGAGAATGACTTTCAACCCTACCCTGATGGGGATAAGTGTACACCATTGTTGGAGAGAATACTCCTGATATGACAACAATACTCTATGGGGAAATAAAAATCTCTACTGTGGGAAGACACAAAATATTCTACTAAATGAATGCCTGACTGCATATCAACACCCTGACTGGTGCAATCAACTTCTAAATACTCACTGAGGAGCACAAGTCAAGCTGGCTGGGGAATACAAACCCTGATTTCATGTTATGGGAGGAAAGATTCACCATGTGATGCAAATACTGCTAGAACTTCACCATCGGGGAGGCAGGCTCTATTGGGGAAAGGATCACGTCATTCTGTAAATAATAAAAAAAACAAATAGGATGTCCTATATGCAAAATGGTTGTCTCGATTACCATTCATGACATAATTTAAGTAAATTCATTGTTTTCAATATGCTTTGCAAAACCCCAATGTTTTCACATGTAAAATTTATCAAAAATATTGGATGCCCCCTTTTTTTACAAACAAAACAGTAAAAGTAAAAATAGGAATGGAAAGCTCTTTAAGTGAATAATACTTTATTGATTAAAATGACCTGTAAATAGGCAAGTTACAAATGGATGCAATTCCTAAAAAGAGGTAATTATGAAAAAAGTACAACAAGAAATATATAAATATCGACAATGTGGAAACAGACAACCATCATGTGTTGATTTGACAATGACCTGTATGTCTTCAACTTTTCACTAATGTTCCTCCTTCTGAAGAGACTGACTAGACTGACTCTTATCCTTCGAGACCTCCATATGTCAAGATAAGTTCACAAATCGAACACATACCGCAGTCATTTGCTTTTAAATGTCTAACTTTTGCCTGGATCGCCCTTGCGGGTTTTCAAACCACCAGGATACCTATTTTTGCCAAAGTCTTCTTTTCAGGTTTTCAACTTTGCGGGTTCATTATTTTTCTTTTATCCCTAATTTTTTTTCCCAAACCTTTTCTTTTTATGGTTCGCTGGGATGCCCCATTTTTGCCTGGACTTTCTTTTTCTGTCTAGCGGGTCTATTTTAAGCAAAGTATTTTTTAACTACGTCTGCATTCACAGAGGACGTAAAATCTTCACCATCCATAGTATATAGTAATAAGGCTCCACTAGAGAAAACCTTTCTTACCACATACAGACCTTCATAGTTTGGAGTCCATTTGCCCCTGTGATTTGTTTGAGGAGGAATGATCCTTTTCAAAACCAAATCACCTATTTGAAAGCACCTAGAATGCACTTTCTGATCAAAAGCCTTCTTCATTCTGCTCTGGTACAACCGGCCATGAGAAATGGATGAGATTCACTTCTCATCAATAAGACTTAGCTGATTCATCCTGGCATGCACCCATTCAACTTCGTCAAGCTTCACATCAGACAAAACCCTCAAAGAAGGGATCTCAACTTCTAATGGTAGGACTTCTTCTGTACCATACACCAGTGAGAAAGAAGTTGCTCTAGTCGATGTACGCACCGAAGTATGATAACCATGTAAAGCAAAGGGCAACATTTCATGCCAATCTTTATACGTCACCACCCTCTTTTGTACGATCTTCTTGATGTTCTTGTTTGCTGCCTCAATCGCGCCATTCATCTTTGGACAATATGAAGATGAATTTTTATGTTTAATCTTGAAACTCTGGCACAGTTCCTTCATCATCTTATTATTCAAATTTGAACCATTATCAGTAATGATTCATTCTGGTATTCCATAGTGGCAGACGATGTCCTTCTTTATGAACTGTGCCACCACTTGTCTTATGATGTTAGCAAAAGAAATCGCTTCTACCCACTTGGTAAAATAATCGATGGCAACTAGAATAAAGTGATACCCATTGGAAGCAGTAAACTCAATCTTCCCAATCATATCAATGCCCTGGATTGCAAAGGGCCAAGGATATGTCAACATGTTTAGAGGACCTGGTGGCACATGCATTTTATCAGTATAAATCTGGCATTTATGGCATTTTCTGGAATATTTGAAATAGTCAGATTCCATGGTCATCCAGTAATATCCAGCTCTTATCAATTTTCTAGCCATTGCATGCCCACCGACGTGAGTACCAAAGGAACCCTCGTGAACTTCTTCCATCAACAATTCTGCTTCATGCTCATCAACACAATGCAGCAAGACCATGTCAAAATTTCTTCTATATAACACATCATCCTTGTCCAAGTAGAAGTTGCCTGAAATCCTCCTCGGAATCTTCTTATCTTTGCTTGATGCCTCAGGTGGATACTCTTGAGTCTTGAGAAAATGTATGATGTCAAAATACAAGGGCTTCCCATCTGACACTTTTTCAACTGTAAATATGAAGGCATGTCTATCAAGACACATGATGGTGATCGGTGGAGCTTCACTCCAGAAACTCACTTTATACATCGATGATATATTGCCAAAGTATCTGCCATCTGATTATCAGCCCTAGTTATATAATGAAACTCAACTCTATCAAAGAAAGGCAGTAGTCTCCTTGCATAGTTCTTGTAAGGCACCAAGTTGGCTTGACGATTTTCCCGCTCTCCTTTAATCTGATTAAAGACCAATGTTGAATCGCCATACACATCAAGATTCTTGATTCTTAGATCAATGGCCTCTTTTAAACCCATAATGCACGCTTCATATTCAGCTTCATTATTTGTGCAAGCAAACGTCAACCTGACGGTAAACGACATATATGACCCGTGAGGAGTTGTAATTATTGCCCCAATTCCGTTGCCGTATGGGTTAACAACACCATTGAAAACCAATTTCCACAAATATCCAATCTCAAGACCCTCATCAGGAAAAGGTTCATCGCAATCCTTCATCTTCAAAAATAACATGTCTTCATCAGGAAATTCAAACCTCATTGGCTGATAGTCCTTTATCGGCTGTTCAGTAAGATATTCTGACAAGAAATTCCCTTTAATGGCTTTTTGGAAAACATAATAAATGGCATACTCTATCAGAACCATCTGCCATCTAGCGGTTCTTCCGGAGAGTGCTTGCTTCTCAAATACATATTTGATCATATCCATCTTCAAAATCAACAAGGTTGTATGATTTAACATGTACTGCCTTAAGCGTTTAGCTACCCAAGCAAGTGGATAACATGTTTTCTCTAGCAATAAGTATATCGACTCGCAATCGGTGAATTTCGTACTCAGGTAATAAATAGCATGTTCTTTCCTACCTGTCTCGTCGTGTTGACCGAGCACACAACCCATTGAATTCTCCAGAACCGTTAAATACATAATCAAAGGTTTTCCTGCAACTGGAGGCATTAGTATTTGAGGCTCCTGCAAATACTCTTTTATTTTCTCAAACGCCTTTTGACAATTTTCATTCCAACTGATCGCTTGATCTTTCCATAATAGTTTAAATAATAGTTTGCAAATGGATGTAAGATGAGATATAAACCTTGCAATATAGTTCACTCTCCCCAGGAAACCATAAACCTCTTTCTCTGTTCTCGGCTCAGACATTTCTTGTGACTGAAGAAGTTGTAACACCCCAAATTTATTAGAATATTTATTTAATTTATTTAAATATGAATATTCGTATTTTTGGTGATTTTCGGTGGTTGGTGTGAATATTGAGAATTATGGATTTTGAGTTATTTATTTAAATAATAGTATATAATATGAATATATTGGTATTATTATTAATTTAAATAAATATAAGTGAATTGAGTGTAAAGTGGACTTTTGAGGAGGAGTTAGTGAGGGTGAAATTGGAAAGCCCATTTAAGGCCCAAAGTTAGATTTAACAAAAAAGGATTTTAAGGGAATTAAGATTCATTCTTGTTAGACCGTGAAAAGGGAAGAAATAGAGGCCAGAGCTCTGAGGAAGAGGATTGAGGCAAAGCTTCGCAAGGTTTCCAAGAATCAAGGAGAAAGGCTTAGAGTCGGCAATTAAGGTATGAGGAGTATTTCCTTCATTATTTTCAATATGTGATTCAATGTATTTAAAGCCGATTTAAGGATTTAGGAGGTTTTTGAGTTTGAGGAAAATTAGGCCTTTATGGCCAAATCTGTTTTTGAGGTTGTTTAAGTATGGGGAATATTTCCTTCATTGGTTTTAATATATGATTCAATGTATTTAAAGCCCATTTAAGGGTTTAGGGATTTTGAGTATTGAATTGTTGTTGTCTTTCTGGTGAGTTTAATGAGTTTGAGGGATTTGAACTGATGGTTTGATAGGTTTGAGGCTGATTTGGAAGTAAGGGAAATTAGGCCTTCGTGGCCAAAATCCATTGTTGAGATTTTAACCGTATAAGGTAATCTATTATGAGAACTCTAATGAATGTTGGGAAATTGTAAGGATTTTTTTAGAATTGCACATATATCCATCAATTTCAGTGGTTTTAGGCATAATCTTTAAACAATGATTAGATGGTTTAATTGTGTTAAAATTGTAAATTTACTTGAGATAATTACAATGTTGAATGGGTTATAATTTTTTGAGAGTTTAGGTATTTACAAAATCGAAATCGGAGGTCCGGGAGGCCTCCAACGGTGAAAAACGCAGAAAATTCTGCATGATGTCCGTCATGACTGTTCGTGTTTTCGGTCGAAATCGTTTTGGACGTAACTTTTGATCCGTAAGTCCGTTTTGGTCCCCGTTTGAAGCGTTGGGAAGATAATGAATAAGACTATCACATGGAATAGATAAGAGAATTGTTTTCCCAATATATTTATATATAATATGTTTGGGAATTCAATTATGTTCTTGTGCAGTGCTATCTTGATGCTTTGATGTTGTGATTTTCTGGATGAATTAACTTAAGTATAATTGTGATTCATATGTGATTAATATATGATTGTATGATGATTACTATGAGTAATGATGATGAGTTATGATGTTGATTCCATGAGTTTTTGATGATTATATGATGACATAATTATTATGATGATTTTGATGAATAACGATGCACCTAATGAGTTTATTATAAGGATGATATTGACGTGTGCTTCATGCATTCATATGAATTATGGACTTCGGTATAGTGTTTGATTCTTGTGACTTCAGTCTCATTGTGCGGATGTGAAGTATTTTGTTGTGCTCCGATTCTTGTGTAGAATCGATCCTATTGATGGGAATCTATGGAGGGTTGATGGCGCAGTGTCCATCGAACTATGATGAATTAGTATGACATGCATGAGTCTTGTTGCATTTGCATTTATGTGACATTTTGGTGTAATTTATGATATCATGGCTTTTTGATGTTTCCTTGATGTTATGATGATGTTGAATACGAAAATAACGTTATTTTATATATTGATTCCTATATTGATATTGTGAATCGTTTTACTCACCCTGCCTATTTGAATGTTGCCTCCACGCGGGTAACATACAGATGATCAGGTTTAGCCATGGATGTCGTCGAGTACTTTTTGGAGTTTTTGACTTTTGGTTGACTTAGAGGGTCTTGCTATGATAGTGTAACATCAGGTTGAGGTTATTTGAGTTAAACCATGTTTTATTAATTATTGTTATTTTGATTATGTTGTTGCGAAAGGAAAACTTTGGATTTTTCCTTTTTGAGTTCCGCTGCCTTTTGAGAAATTTTTTAGTAATTTTCGGACAATCCGTTGTTTACGGAGCATTGACTTTTATTTGAGTTATTGATAAATACACGCCCTTTGAGGTGATTTTTATTGTGTTTAATATTTTACTCTGATATATGTGATTGATTTGCCATTATATTTGTGGAATAGAAAAGGGTGTTAAATTAGTGGTATCAGAGCAGGTCGGTCCGTCCGACCAAGTTGTCTAATGTTATTTGTTCCCTAGTATGCAACATGTGTGTTAAAACACTGTCGGTACACGTTTATTTTCTAACCTTTGTCGGCGGAAGTGGGAATGAAATAAGTGAGGAAGAAGTTTGTGTTTCTCCAAGATGCTTTAAGTGTGGAGTAGTGGCTTAGTGTGTCGATGAATGCTCTTATAGTTTGGTAAAGATGGTTTATACCCCATCATGATTTTCGGCTGTCTATTAACAAATTCAGGAACTGATCACTCTTAATCTCTTATTGATAGTAGACATAGTCATGTTGGATGGGATAGACGTGTCTTGCAAGCTTAGATGGCGTGTGCAGTGAATTGTTTTGAGTTAGGCTAAGTGCTTACAGATTGTTTTGGTGATTCGGTGCAGAATGGTGCTGAGATGTTTATTTTGATGGAAACTTTGAGTGTTAATAAAGTGGATAAGTTGGTGGTGTGTCAATTATTTGTGATTATCCAGAAGTTTTTCCTGATGAGATAAGTGATTTATTGTCGGAACGTGAAGTGGAGTTTATGATCGACCTAGTTCCTGGAACTAGTTTGGTAGCAATGGATTCATATCGTATGCTCACACCAGAATCGAAGAAGTTGAAGAATCAACTTGAAGACCTGCTTGAGGAGAGGTTCTTTTGTCTGATTGTGTCACCGTGGGGTGTACCAATTTTGTTAGTTGAGAAGAAAGAAGGTTTTGTGAGGCTTTGTGTGGATTATAGACAATTAAACAAGGTGACTATCAAGAATAAGTGTCCACTTCCAAGGATTGATGATTTGATGGATCGGTTGGTTGTTGCAAGTGTGTTCAGTAAGATAGATTTGAGATCTGAGTATCATCAGATTTGTGTGAAGGCTGAAGATACTCAGAAGACTGCTTTTAAAACAAGGTATGGACATTATGAGTATTTCGTGATGTCATTTGGTGTGACTAATGCACCATGTGTATTTATGGAGTATATGAACAAAATTTTCCATCCTTATTTGGACAAGTTTATGGTTGTGTTCGTTGATGATATTTTGATATATTCGAAGAGTAAAGAAGATCATGTTGAGCATCTGAAAATTGTATTATCAGCGTTGAAGGAGAAGCAGTTGTATGCAAAACTGCCAAAGTGTGAGTTTTGGTTAAAGGAAGTGAGTTTCCTTTGTCATGTGATCTCGAGTAGAGTTATTGCAGTTGATATGTCGAAGGTTGAAGTTGTATCGGAATGGGAAGCTCCAAAACCTGTTTTTGAGATTAGAAGTTTTCTTAGGTTGGCAGATTATTATCGAAAATTCATTGAATGATTTTTCCAAGTTATCTTTGCCATTGATGCAGTGGAGTAGGAAGGTTCAAGCTTTTGTTTTGGATGCAAAGTGTGAAGAAAGTTCCAAGAGATTTTGAGAAGGATGACACCAGCTCATGTTTTGATTTTTTCGAATCTGGTAGAACCATTGTTGTATAGTGTGATGCTTCATTGATGGGATGGGGAGGTTTGTTAATGCAACATCAGCAAGTTTTAGCTTATGCTTCAAGGCAACTTAAAGTGCATGAGATGAATCATCTAACGTAGGATTTAGAGTTGGTTGTTGTTTTGTTTGTGTCGAAACTTTGGAGGCATTATTTGTTTGGTTCGAGATTTGATATGTTTAGTGATCATAAGAGTTTGAAGTATTTCTTTGATTAGAAAGAATTGAATACGAGGCAAAGAAGATGATTGAGACTTCTGAAGAATTGTGGTTTTGGTTTGAATTACCATTCGGATAAAGCAAGCGTGGTAGCTGATGCATTGAGTAGGAAATCTTCACATATACCGATGATGATGGTAAAAGAGTTAGAACTGATTGAGAAATTTCTTGATATGAGTTTGGTTTGTAAAGAGACTTCTTATGGAGATAAGCTTGGTATGTTGAAGCTTACTAGTGGTATTCTGGATGAGATTCGAGAAGGTCAGAAATCTGATTTGAGTTGGTAGATCGGTTGAATTTGATGAATCAAAGTCGAAGAACTGACTTTCGGATTAATGAAAATGGTATCATGAGATGTTGTGATAGAGTTTGTAATCCATATATTGTTGAGTTGAAAAAGAGTATTCTTGAGGAAGGACATAGAAGTAGATTGAGTATCCATCCCAGTGCTGCGAAGAGGTACCAGGATTTGAGGAAATTGTTTTGATGGCCAGGGATGAAGAAAGAAGTGGCTGAATTTGTGTATGCTGGTTAGACTTGTCAGAAGTCGAAGATTGAACATCAAAGACCGTTGGGTCAGATGCAACCTTTGAATATTCCATAGTGGAAATGGGATAGTATTTCCATGTATTTTGTGTCGAGTTTGTCGAAGACTGTGAGGGGGAATGATTCTAATTAGGCGATTGTGGATAGATTGACTAAATCAACTCATTTATTACCAATAAGGATTAATCGTTTGATGCTGAAGCTAGCTGAGATGTATATTGAGGAAATTGTGAAGTTGCATGGGATACCTTCGAGTATTGTGTCAGATGGAGATCCGAGATTTACATCGAGATTGTGGAAGAGTTTGCAAGATGCTTTGGGTACCATGTTGTGTTTGAGTTCTTCTTATCATCCACAGAAAGATGGTCAGACTGAGAGGACGATTCGGTCGTTTGAGGATCTTTTGAGAGTCTGTGTGTTGGAAAAAAGAGGAGCTTGGGATAACTACTTGTCTTTGATTGAGTTTACCTACAACAACAATTTTCATTTGAGTATTGGAATGGAACTGTTTGAGGCATTGTATGGTAGAAGGTGTAGAACGCCATTGTGTTGGTATGAGTCGGGAGAGAGTGATGTGGTTGGACTTGAGATAGTCCAGCAGACTACTTATAAGATTAAGATAATTCAGGAGAATATGAAGATTTCTCAGAGCCGTCAGTAGAGTTATCATGACAAGAAGAGGAAAGCACTTAAATTTCAAGAGGGAGACCACGTGTTTTTGAGAGTTACGTCGGTAACTGGTGTTGGCCGAGCTTTGAAGTCTCGAAAGCTAACACCGTGTTTTGCTGGCCCGTATCAGATTTTGCAGAAGGTGAGAGGAGTAACATATCGGATTGCTTTACCGCCGTCACTTGCAAATTTGCATGATTTGTTTCATGTGTCTCAGTTGAGGAAGTACATTCCAGATCCGTCACATGCGATTTAGATGGATGATGTATAAGTGAGAGATAATCTGATTGTTGAGGCATTTCCAGTACGAATTGATGAACGAGAAGTGAAACAACTGCAAGGTAAAGAGATTTCCTTGGTAAAGGTAGTTTGGGAAGGACCAACTAGAGGGAGCATGACTTGGGAGCGTGAGGATCAGATGAGGGAGTCGTATGCGACTCTGTTTCATTGAGGTGATTTTCGAGGGCGAAAATTATTTTAAGTGGGGGAGAGTTGTAACACCCCAAATTTATTGGAATATTTATTTAAATATGAATGTTTGTATTTTTTGGTGATTTTCGGTGGTTGGTGTGAATATTGAGAATTATGGATTTTGAGTTATTTATTTAAATAATAGTATATAATATGAATATATTGGTATTATTATTAATTTAAATAAATATAAGTGAATTGACAGCAAAGTGGACTTTTGAGGAGGAGTTAGTGAGGGTGAAATTGGAAAGCCCATTTTAAGGCCCAAAGTTAGCTTTAACAAAAAGAAATTATGAGGGAATTAGGATTCATTCTTGTTAGACCGTGAAAAGGGAAGAAATAGAGGTCAGAGCACTGAGGAAGAGAATTGAGGCAAAGCTTCGCGAGGTTTCCAAGAATCAGGAGAAAGGCTTAGAGTCGATAATTAAGGTATGGGGAGTATTGCCTTCATTGTTTTTAATATGTGATTCAATGTATTTAAAGTTGATTTAAGGATTTAGAAGGTTTTTGAGTTTGAGGAAAATTAGGCCTTTGTGGCCAAATCTGTTTTTGAGGTTGTTTAAGTATGGGGAGTATTTTCCTCATTGGTTTCAATATATGATTCAATGTATTTAAAGCCTACTTAAGGGCTTAGGAATTTTGAGTATTGAATTGTTGTTGTCTTTCTGGTGAGTTTAATGAGTTTGAGGGATTTGAACTGATGGTCTGATAGGTTTGAGGCTGATTTTGGAGTAAGGAAAATTAGGCCTTCATGGTCAAAATCTGTTGTTGAGCTTTTAACCGTATAGGGTAATTTATTATGAGAACTCTAATGAATGTGGGAAAATTGTAAGGATTTTTTGAAAATTGAACATATATCCATCAATTTCAAAGGTTTTAGGCATAATCTTAAAATAATTATTAGATGGTTTAATTGTGTTAAAATTATAAATTTACTTGAGATAATTACAGTGTTGAATGAGTTGTAACTTTTTGAGAGTTTAGGTGTTTACAAAATCGAAATCGGAGGTCCGGAAGGCCTGAAGCGCTGAAAACCGCAGAAAATTATGCATGTTGTCCGTCATGACTGTTCATGTTTTCGATCGAAATTGTTTTGGACGTAACTTTTGATCCGTAAGTCTGTTTTGATCCCCATTTGAAGCGTTGGAAATCTAATGAATAGAGTTATAACATGGTATAGATAAGAGAATGGGTTTTATAATATTTTTATATCTAATATGTTTGGGAAGTCAATTATGTTCTTATGCAGTGCTATGTTGATGCTGTGATTTTCTAGATGAATTACCTTGAGTATGCCTATGATTCATATGTGATTAATATATGATTGTATGATGATTCCTATAAGTAATGGTGATGATTTATGATGTTGATTACATGAGTTTTTGATGATTATATGATGACATGATTATTATGATGATTTTGATGAATGATGATGCACCTAATGAGTTTATTATGAGGATGATATTGACGTGTGCATCATGCAATCATATGCATTCCAGACTTTGGTCTAGTGTTTGATTCTTGTGGCTTCAGTCCCATTGTGCAGATGTGAAGTATTTTGTTGTGCTCCAGTTCTTGTATAGAACTAATCCTATTTATGAGGATCTATGAAGGGTTTATGGCCTAGTGTCCATCGAACTTTGATGAATTGATACCACATGCATGAGTCTTGTTGCATTTTCATTTATGTGACACTTTGGTATAATTTATGATATCATGGCTTTTTGATGTTTCCTTGATGATTATGATGTTTGATACAAAAATGACGCTATTTTATATATTGCTTCCTATATTAATTATTATAAACCATTTTACTCACCCTGCCTGTTTGAATGTTGCCTCCATGTGGGTAACATGCAGATGACCAAGTTTAGCTATGGATGTCGTCGATGACTTTTTGGAGTTTTTGACTTTTGGTTGACTTAGAGGGTCTTGCTCTAATAGTGTTACATCGAGTTGGGGTTTTTTTAGTTAAACCATGTTTTATTGATTATTGTTATTTTGATTATGTTGTTGCGCAAGGAAAACTTTGGATTTTGCCTTCTTGAGTTTCGCTGCCTTTTGAGAAATTTTTGACTAATTTTGGGACAACCCGTTGTTTACGGAGTATTGACTTTTGTTTGAGTTATTGAGAAATGTACACCCTTTGAGGTGATTTTTATTGTGTTTAATATTTTACTCTAATATATGTGATTGATTTGTTGTTATATTTTTGGGGTTGAAAAGGGTGTTACAGAACTCATGTAAAACTTAATCATGCATTCACTTCAGATCAGTTGCAAGACCGAGTTATGCTAATTTTTGTTTCCCTTGAAAAATGGAAAACAACCGCTGATCTTCCAAATCTAACTTTGGTGACTCACAGGATCGATAAGATTGATCCTAAGATATGTGCTAAAGGTTCTTTATTTTGGAAATCTATCTAAGTTTCACACTTCGACAGTATTGCGGTAAAAAGGTTTTAAGAAGTACCTATTCGACTAAAAGAGAAAGAGAAGATACAATTTTAGAAGGGAAGAGATAGAAGTCTTAGAAAAGGATTGAGGACGAAAATAAAGTAAAATGCATAGAGGAGAGGAAGGTTGCAACAAAAGTAAAGAAAACTTTGTAAAGTTAAGCAAATAAAGTAAACTTCATTGAAAAGTAAAGATGGTGTGTTTACATCACGTGCATTCTCCTTGATACTCTTTTCTCTACACTCTGATACATTGAGTAAACTTAGGAGTGACTTACACAAATAGTAAATTACAACACACTAATTCTATCTCTAAAAACTCCTATTTATAATAGTAAAAAAAAAACTAACAATAACCACCTAAAGTCATCATCTTCCGACACATGTCACCGCACATGAAGTCCTTTACCCAACAGGTGCCACTTGTCCTTCTTAGTCATCAGGAAATAAAACTACTCCCTCCATTATTTGAATTTAAAATACTTAATTGATATCCAAGTAGTATCTCGGTCGAAGGCCAATCTCTCCAAAGTTCATAATTTTCTCTAAGTCTCCAGAACATCTAAACTTCCTCTTTTGAAGATCTCAGGCCTTTTGACAGGCTCTTTACCTCTAAATTAAAAGACTTTAATATTTTATTTAAATATCTTAATCCATAAGAGTCGTCGAATTTATGAACTAACAAATTGCCCCCAAAAAATGTCTTTTTCGATCTGTATGTAGAAAAGGAACATTTTTTTGACAACGCCTAATTCGACGTCGTCTCCTCGACTTTCTCAGAGCCATAACTGTAATTCGAGCACTTGTGTCTGGGAAGATGAAAGAAAGAAATAAAGAGAAAAACCAAGGAGAGAAAAGACGGGAAACTGTTCCGCTATCCCCGTGCATGTTTCTGACGTCATGGGTCATTATGACAGATTTCTCGGAACTCACAAAAATCAAAAAACCATCATCACCCCTTTGAAAGCCTAAGACAATCATGGGTATAGGTAGCAACTGCCACCACCCTATTTCTCGTCTTGGAACATCCACGTGGCCCACTAAGTCTAGCCACTTATAAAAACTTTTGATCTTCAGAACATCCTATAAATACATTTCCAGATATTATTTTCATCTTTTTCAATCTTTAGCAAACACTCACGTCTTTTTCTCCAAGTATCTCTTCACTCTCAAAAAACCCATTTTCTTCCCCAACTTCAACAATGGCTGAAAACCAAAATCAAAAGAAGAAGACACAAGCCAAAAGGGCAACTTGCTACACCGCTCCTTCCCCCTTTCACCACCTTGAGTGGACCAAAAGTAGTGAAGAATCAATAGTTCATTTATGAACCCTTGCTGGAGGAGAAACGCCATATTTACGAGTCCTAGGTAATCATCCCTGTTACTGTTGCAGGAAATCCTTTAGCTATGTCTGGTTCATTGTCTCCCTTAGGTCTCAACTATTCCAGCTTAAGTGACTTCTTTCCTTCCTACCGTAAAACCAAACCTTTAGGGCAAAAAGACTCTAGCAAGATTAATGTTGAAGGTCCTGATAGTTTAACATCCTACAATGTAGACCTTAAGCACCTCAATGACGGAGCCAGATTATTCAGGGCCACCCCTTATTTTAAGGATTTCGAACTTTACCTAAACTAGTTGGCGAAGGTGGAGAAGATGAAAGCCAGCGACTGGAAAGAAACTAGTATTTATGATTTGATAATGATGTTGAAGTTCGGCCCAAATTACTGCCCCCTCATGTTGGCTTCCTCTTTGTATTTCTAGAACATCACTCATTATACTTTCCATCTTCCGTGTGGGATGATGACACCAACGCTCTTTGATGTAGCCGCTATCGTAGGGCTAAAACCTTGTTGCACCCTAAAATTTGCCCAACCTTATTCACTTGGTTTATGTTTCAATGTCATTAGCATTTGCATATAGAGTCATGTACATAGTCCAATCATCTGCATAGCATAAGCATAGCAAGTCATTCAACAGGGGACTAATCATTATTCTCATATCTAGAAGCCTATCAAGAGGTTATTATCCCAATTCAATCTCATTCAAGTCATCAGGAAAGAATTTGAAAGCAAAGAGTTCAGCAGATCAAGCCTTGAGTCCATCTCCTAGCTGAGGGTATCTGAGGATCAACAGAGGGTTGTGAGCTGTAAGTTGAAGGCATGGAGAGTATCTAGACATTATGAGAGACTTAGAAAGTCATTTAAAGAAGGAGACAAGTCATTGATGAGAGCACAAGAGCTATAGTTGAAGGCAGTCAACT
This sequence comes from Lathyrus sativus, assembly GCA_963859935.3. Taxonomy (NCBI): domain Eukaryota; kingdom Viridiplantae; phylum Streptophyta; class Magnoliopsida; order Fabales; family Fabaceae; genus Lathyrus; species Lathyrus sativus. The sequence continues at coordinate 147,238,728 of OZ012737.1, read as the reverse complement.
AGGGTTTCATCTGGGTCAACCCTAGGTCAACCCTAGGTCAATTGACTGATTTAAGGGGCATTCAAGTCTAGTGGAGAGATGTGGGGTTCATCATTGAACATATAAATAAGGATATGGAGATATGCCAAGGAGAATTCAAGAGAAATCAAGGAGAAGAGGAGTTTCTAAATTAGGGTTTCTGTGTAAAATCCCCTAGTTTAGGTCAAATTTCCAAGCAAGATAAGTCAAAATGCTAGCTTCAAATGGCTTCTTGGCCAACATGAAACTTGTAGAGGATCTCAAGACCTTTAATTTTAGTGGTGGAAGACATCAAGGAGATTTATAGAACTCAAGTTATGGTTCTTGCAAGTTACAGGTCATCTGAGGTATCTGAAATTTTGTCTGTGAAAGTGACTTGACTTCCAAGCTAGTTTTACCCCTCAAGGAGATTTCAAATGAATTCTTGGTCAACATAAGAATTGTTCCTAATTGTCTTAGCTTTCTAGAATGGTATATCATGCCCTCATATGATGTGGAGAACTCAACTTATGGTCTTGGCAAGCAAAGGGTATTTTGGGCATTTGTGAATTACAGGTCATTTTAACCTATGTCCAAAACTCATACAAGGAGGCCTCAAATGGAAAAACTTACAACATCAAACTTGCTCCAAATGGGATTTTAAGTCTAGAAAGAAGGTCACAAATTGTTGGAAAAGCTCATAACATGAAGTTGCATAATTGGTCAAAATTTGAACTAAAATGGCTTATAATTTGAATAAAGTCAAAGTGAAAAATGGTTTGGGAGATTTATAAGTCCAAATGGGGACTTCCAATATATGATTTTGAATGGAAAAAACATTTCAAAGACAATGGTTCAAACACTTTTTTGAGTTTAGTGGAATATTTCAAAGTTATCCTTGGTTGCTTGCATTTTAAGAAACATTTCAAAAATGGATCAAAGTTGGAAGGCAAGGGAAATTGTAAGATGGATCTAGAATGTTCATGTGAGCCCTATATATTCATGAAATGAAGATTGATCAAGGGTTGGATCCATTTTTCACAAAAATCTCACAAATTCTCTCATTCTTTTCTCATTGCAATTTCACTTCAATCTCACAAAATCTTCATCAATTTTCATCCACATTGATTCTCCTACATTCAATCATCATCCTGGAACATAATTGAAGCAAAGATTTGGTGGTTAGAATCCATTTTCGTGCACTTTCTTCAAGAACATACAAGCTGCAAATTCAGTTGTAGATCAAGATCCAAGCCAAGTTTCATCCAAATCTTGCAAACAGAATCGAGTACATCAAGAATGGATCAAGATTGAAGCCTACAAGAGCCTGGATCCACGTGATTACTCAGCCTCCATTAAAGCTTGCTCAAGGTGCAAATCTCTCTAACTTATGCAATCTAGGGAGATTTAGTTAGTTTTACTAGTATATTCATGGTCCATGCTGTTAGGAGGTTAGTTTAGATGAATTTGAGGCTGAATAGAGGCAATTCATAGCAGGTGCACCAAACTGTTAGGACCTAGAACTCTTAGGTTAGTGCATCATAATGTTAGGTTGTTAGCGCAGGATGATCACCATTATGCATAGAGTAGTTTAGTGTAAGTTTGATGGAGAATTGTGTTGGTGAGTTGCAGAGTGTATTCATGGTAACCAGAACTTGGCTCGATCGGGTTGAGAGTTGTGATGAGTTTCAAACCAAGCTAATGCCATAGGCGTGTAGAGGGAGAGATTTTGAGTGTTTTTCGTGTTGGCATCGTGTTGATTCATGGCCTGTAGAGTGAGAACCGATTGAGGGAAGTTTGCTCGTGCATGAGGTTTCATGGCAGAAACCCTAATTCATTGATTCATTGGAGAAGACACAATCGTATCCGTCCATTTCGTGTTGGACCCTTGACTAAGAAAGCAATCCTAGGGCTCTCATTTAATCTGATTTTGGAGGGAAAGGAGTTGGTGCCCTAAACGCACCGTTTCATTAATTGAAACGGGCGGGCCTAAGAGCGAGTGATATCCCCACCCCCCAGTTACCAAGCCCAATCAGTTTTGAACGTAGAAACCCTTCTGTTTGCACCCCTGCTTGTTTTTTTTAGTTTTATTGTTTCTGACTTGTTTTGGGCTCAAGCCAAAGTGCTACGCGCACCCCACCAATGCCTGGCCCATCCAATTATTAACTGAGCGCGTTGCTTATTGAACCCCCCTGGCTATTTCTCTATTCTTTTTATTATTTTCTTTTCATGTTTTTTCATTCATTTTAAAAATTCATAATAAATACATAAAAAATAATTTTTAATCCATTCTTTTTACATCATTTTCATTAGAATGTGTAGAAAATTTTCATTAAATAAAATTTCATTTTTATTTTTATTTCATATTTTTTCCATATTTTCTAAATAAATGTCATTTTAAATAGTTTCATTTCATGCATGATTTTAGTAATTTTTGTTCTATTAAATGCTTTAATATTTTTTGTTCATTCTTTTTAGGATGTTTAGATTAGATATTGAACTTGTAGATTCAATTTAGTTCCCATTTTTAGGAATTAATTTTAGGTGCTTAATGTAGGCTTGAACAACATGAACAAATTAGGGTTTTTAGGTGATGACTTAGGGAGTTTGATTCTTTCCCTTAGGACTTAGGATTTAACTAGATTAGTTATGGGACTATAGGGGCTATGGGTAGTTATTAGATCCCCTTAGAAAAAGTCAGGATTCCCCTACTGCTATTAATACTGTCTGTATATCTGATTGTCTGGTGTGGTGTGCCCTCTGGGGATTATTGCTTGCTTGCTTGGGTATTGGGATTGTCTGGGGATTTGGGAGAGCTGAAGACTTGTGAAGATGAAGACCATTGGAGATCCAAAGATTGAAGATCAACTGCCAGAGTTGGAGAGGAGATTCTTGCTAGCAGATGCTGAGGAGACTAGGGTTTAGGAGCTAGGCAGAGCTCTAGGTTAGAACATTTGTTTCTCAAACATGGATTGCCTTGTCTGCATCCATTCTTCTCTGTGATTCAGAGTCTCTCTAAGACACTCACCCCCTTCCTTTGGAAGGCTTGGTGATAGTGTCTATGAGATAGAACTCTTGAGAGAAAATGTCTCTTGTGTTAGAAGCAGTCTGTTCACCACCCTTGGTAGTCAACTGATTGCTTAACACCCAATTCACTCTTGTGACTGATCCCTCATCCTGGAGGTTTGAGCTTGAAGAAAAGCCATTGCAGATAGAAGATAGATGATCAAAGCCCTTGCCTGAAGGCCATGGAGATGGAGATTGATGCTTGTTGAAGCCTGTAGCTGATTGGAGATTACTTGAAGCCAGATGTTGATTCAGAGCTGCTGATGCTGTTTCTTTTGCTGTATTTCATTTGTTGATGTATTGATTGGTTTTCCTGGACTGTATTGTTTGCTGTTTACCCTGCTGGGTTGAAAGTGAAGCCTGTTCACTTTTGCCTATTGTTTTCCAGGTTCTAGGTTGAGTGGGACTCCCTTGCCTCGCTTGTGCTGTTGCATCCATGCATTTTATTGCTTTACTGTATATATCTGATATTGTTTCTGTTTCTGCCTATCCCTTAGGATCTCTGTTTCTCTCCGCGCAAGAGAGGAGCATGATAGACACTAGGTCTTAACCCATGCATGATAACATTAGGTTAGTTTGTTTCCCTTCGCAACCGTAGGTTAGAGTTCTGTCTCTTTCTTTCTCAAAACAAACAGAAAAACACATAAAGATTTCAAACACAATAAAAGACACTTCTTCCGTAAAAGAATGTGAACTCATCAAGACGTCATTTTTGTCCGCTTGGACTGGTAATCAAGAAAACCTTTTTCAGAAGGAATAAAATCAACCAAGACAGACCTGTGTCCTCCGTTGCCCGAACTACGTTTGCTCTGATCTTTCATGCTGTATGAAAGTACGTAGGCATAGGATGCGATATCCTAGCGAGCAACCTTCCCCTCCTTTCCCGTAGGTAGGCGAACTACGTTGACTCTGATTTCTCGTTCCAGGCGGGAATACGTAGGCATAAAGTGCGATACTTTGCCGAGTCATTTTTATTTTTCATTTTATTTTCTTTTTAACCCTTGACCTATAGTTTAGATAGAATAACAATCCATACCCGAAAACAAGCGTGGATCCCGTCGAGTACGACGGACGTGAGGGGTGCTAATACCTTCCCCTTGCGTAACCGACTCCCGAATCCAGGTTTTGGTTGCGACGACCATACCTTTCCCGTCTTTGCGAGGTTTACTCTGAGCGTTTCCTTTCCCTCCCGTGGGATAAATAACGCACGGTGGCGACTCTTCTGTTCAGCCGGCGCCGATTTTCGCAGTAGCGACAGCTGGCGACTCTGCTGGGGATCCAACGTCCCCTGGCTGCTAAGAACTGCGATGGTTCTTATGCATTTGGGATCCAACGTCCCTTGAGAGAGTCAATCCTAACGCTTGTTTTCCCGTCGAGGATTTTGTATGGAGTTATTTTATATTTCTAACCTTGTGTTTTCAGCTCTATATATTGATTATTATTGCTGTATTTGGGGTGTGACGGGTGTTCTGATATTGAGAGATAAGCCGGACCTGGGCTTGAGTGCACCTAGAATTAGAGTAGAAATTAGTGGGCGCCCGCTTGCTTTGCTTGCTTTGGTGTCCCATGAAATCTACACTCAGACGAGGTTCCTCTGGTTGGCCTCCTGCCCCTTCCTTTGGTTGGCGTGGGTTGCTGGTTAGTTGGATTGTCGACTCTGGGGACCGATCATTTGGAAGTTGGCTAAGTGAGGCCTCTTCAGGAATTGATGATGCCACTCCTTCTGGGAATCGTATCATCAACCCTGAAAGTCTGTGACGCCGACGACCGCATAGGATGCCGTACCTTGTGCCAGTTATAGGGCCACCCACCTGTGAGGGGATTCAGGGTTATGCAGGTAACTAGACCTTCAGACCACCGGTTATTTCTTGATCAGAGATCCTGGGTATTTATGGAGATGTGTTCTGAGGTCTGTCAGAGATCATTTGGAGATGTGTTATGAGGTCTGTCAGAGACCAATTAGAGATGTGATTTGATGTCTATCAGAGACCAGTTGGAGTTATTGGTTTGAGGTCTGTCAGAGACCAGTGTTGGAGTTTTATTTTAGGTCTATCTGAGACCAGGGTTTGATAACTTCTGGATGGTCTATCTGAGACTTTTCTTGATTGGGTTCAGGCTATTCAGCTACAGCTTTGGTCCCTGGTGCATGTTACTTGCATTGCATTGCCTGCATATCCATTACCATTTGCATTTCACTAACGTGTGTCTGTGCTGCAGGTGCATTTGCATTTCCCTAGTTCTAGTGCCCAGACTTCTGAGTGTTTGATCATGACTAGCTTAAGGAGAACGGTTGCTTACAAATTGCCTACGCCTAATATTGTCCATTTACTGGGGTTGATCTCTCTTGCTGATGAGGGTGTTCGTAGGAGTTTCCGGATGAGCTATGGTAGATTACTGAGATTGGTGTGCAAACCTACAGAGGTAGAGTTAGACGGGCTGTATGCTTTGATGCAATTCTATGACCCTGCTTTGAGGTGCTTTACGTTCTCTGACTTTATTATGGGACCAACCCTGGAGGAATACGCTGAGTATGTTGAGCTTCCCGTGCAGAACCAGGTCCCATTCATTCATTATGGCGCCAAACCCAAGCCGGAGGAATTGGCAAAAGCCTTGCATGTTGATGCTTCTGAACTTGTGACTACTGTCTCCCGTGGAGTTCCAGGCTTCTCACTCCAATTCTTAGTTGGTAAAGCCCAAGAGTATGCCAAGAGCGGGTGCTGGGTTGCTTTCAATGCTGTGTTGGCCTTGTGCATTTATGGCATAGTATTGTTCCCCAATATACCAGATTTTGTGGACTTCGACGCTTTCTACTTGTTTGCCGCTGGTAATCCTGTACCTACCTTACTCGGAGATCTCTACCACTCACTGCATTACAAGAATGAGAAGGGAAGAGGGAAGAATGTTCATCTGTGTGTACCCTTGTTAAGCATGTGGTTTGAGAGTCACCTTCCTAAGAGAAGATCTGTTGCAGAGACTACAGTCCCAGTTGGCTGGCCAGGGCGCCTGATGAGGCTATCGTCGGAAGATATGGAGTGGTTTGATCGAGACCTGTTGGGATCTGAGCTCATCTTCAGTTGTTCTGGGTACCCTAATGTGCCGTTGATAGGAAGAAAAGGGTGTATCAATTACAACCCTTCTCTATTCATTCGCCAGTTCGGATATGCGCTGAAGAATCCACCTCAGGAGGAAGAAGTACAGGAATCTCTGTACTTCACCGGAGACGTGAAAGGGGAGTTATTAGCCAAGCTGCAACGTGCCTGGACGCGTATTAACCGCAGAGGGAAACCATTGTTAGGAAAGAATGATTGTCAGGCCTATGCACCTTATAGAGTTTGGGTTCAGGAGAGGGCTAGTCAGTTGAGGATGCCATTTCCAGATGCACCAATTCTCGTTCCCGTTCCGGTAGAAGAGCCAACTACTGTTTCTAGGGAAGTTTACGAGCAAGTTGTGAAAGAAAAAGAAGCCTTATTGAAAATTAACGAAGGGTTAGAGCAAGAGTTAGCCCAGGCACGCAGCGAGAAAAACAAGGCCGTATATGCTTTCCAGCAACAGATCGAGCTAGTAAACCGACTAGGGGCTGAGTTGACTGAGGAAAAGAAAAAGCGTGAACGTCTGGGGCAAGAGTTCAGAAGTTCCCATGACATGCTGGAAGCCAAAAAGAAAGCGCTCGACGCAGCACACCGAGAGATATCCTCTTGCAATAAGACTTGGAATGCTACACTCACTAACAATAAGAAAAGGGAAGATAAGCTGAAGCAGCAAATTTCCGACCTCGAAGAGAAGTTGAAGTCTAGCATCAAGAAGTGTGAGGAGGAAGTGATGACCCGGTATAGTGTCCAGCATGCACTGAACAAGGCAATCAAATCCAGAGATGAAGCAGTGTCTCAGAAGCGAAAGTTAGAAGATTGCTTCGGAGAAGCAACATGGGAAGAAACTGCTGAAGACGTACGCCGTGTCCTTAAGAGGAGAAACCAGCTTGTTGAAGGGCTGCTTGATCGACCAAGCCATCCGGAGACCAAGAAGTTGATAGAGGAGTACCAGACTTTTGGGAGGATTTGATCATTTCATGTAGTTATTTGTATGCTTTATTTGCATAGTGCTGACCATCACCAGGATTGTTGGTTGAGGTCATGCCTTCTTTGTACTCTCAGCGATATTGTACCCTGGGCTTATTGATTCTCTCTGCAATATATGAGGCTTTCTATGATTCAGCTCCGATATTCCTATTGTCAGCACTGTCACTGCACCGGCACCTTCGCACTAGAACTGGGGGAATGAACTTCCCTAATGCACAGACACATTGCATTGCATTCATATTCATATTGCATTACAGGTAATCTTTGAATGGTGTCTTATTTCCTGCTCTGTATCAGGTACTTAACAGGATTGCAGATCAGCACCCGCACCGCTATTCTACACGCTCCAATTGTCGAAAAATCATGGACCAAATGCAGAACGAAATGCAAGATGTGCGTGAGAAGCTCGCCCTCTTCATGCAGACCATGGAAGCTATAGCAAAAGGGCAAGAGAATTTGCAGGCCATGGTCCAGCCTCTGTTGGCTCGCAACGCTGGTCATGGTAATGAAGATCATCAGTCTGTCCGGGTTGATACTGCTCATGAAGACGGCACTCCCACGCCAGTGGCTCCGCCTGTGGTCAATATACCTGCTGCTAATGTCAACAACGCTACCGCTGCTGTGAATGGTAACGTCGGAGTGGGGAATGAGACTGCTGTCCAGAATGCTGGGCTGGGTGATGTCAATTTGGGAGATAATCTAGGAGGCAATGGCTTTGTCAATACTGGGTTCGGATTCAACGATCAGGGATTCGATAACACTGGCAAGTATGGCTTTAATGCTCAAGGCTTTGGGCAAGATGGTTATGGTATGGTCAATCAGGGTTACGGAGGCTTTGGAAACGGAAACGGTGCTGGATTTATGGCTTTTGGTCCCGCTGGAGGTGTTCAAGGGTACGGCAACAGAGGCCGAGGTCCGGGGATGAATCAGATCAGAGCTGGACGTAATAATGCATACGATGGGTACGGGGCTGGAAACGGTATGTGGCAAGAGGATCAGCAAGAGGACGCCTTCTCCGGAGGAGGTTTTGAAGGGCCGATGGATGATTCCCAAAAGATTAGAATGCTGGAAGAGCAGATGAAGGGAGTCCTAAACCAGAGTGCTGTGGGATTGGACATGGCAACCATGGGCTTGGTACCTGGCTTGAGGGTGCCAATTAAATTCAAAGCTCCTGCGTTCGACAAGTACAAAGGAGACACATGTCCGAAAGTGCATGTACGAGCTTATTACCGAAAGATGTCTGCATACTCAACTGATGAAAGAATGCTAATGCATTTCTTTCAGGATAGTCTATCGGGCCCTTCCCTAGAGTGGTACATGGGGTTGGAGCCAACTGATATCAAGACATGGAAGCAATTAGCAGAGGCATTTGTAGCCCATTACAAGTATAACAGCGACCTGGCGCCCAATCGGGTCCAGTTGGCCGGGCTGTCGCAGAAGAAGGGGGAGAGTTTTAAAGAGTACGCGCAAAGGTGGCGCGATATGGCTGCCAGGGTCCGTCCTCCTGTGGAAGATAAGGAAATGAATGATATGTTTGTCGGCACATTCACAGGGCTGTTTCATGATATGCTGTTTCATACGTCTCTGGCCATTTTTTCAGACCTGATTCTGATGGGGGAAAAGATTGAGCGTAATATTAAGCAAGGAAAGTTCCAAGTCGAGGAATCAACTGCATCTGGCAGTAATAGGAAAGCTTATGGTGGGCGCCGTCAGGGCGAGGCAAGCGCGGTATTTGGAGGCCGAGGCCGAGGCCGAGGCAGGGGACGAGGTCAATATCGTCAGCCGCAGCAGGTGTCGAGTGTTACTATTCCATATCAACAACAACCACTCCAGCAACAACAACCGGTTCAGCAACAGACAATGCCACAGCAGCAGCAGCCTCAGCAGGGGGCACAGCAAGCTCAGCGAAGATTCCAGGGTAGTAAGCCGAGAAGAGTGTTTGAGAAACCTCCCTCAACCTATGCTGATTTATTGCAGACATTGTTGGGATTGAATCTGGTAGAGAAAAGAACTCTGGCGCCGATAACGGGAGCTCCCCCGTTCGGCTACGATGCAAATAGGCACTGTGAGTTTCATTCTGGGGCCCCGGGTCACGATATAGAAGGTTGCCATGCTTTTAAGCACGTTGTGCAGGATCTTTTAGACAACAAAACTATCAACTTCGGAACGGCAGGTCCGAATATAGTCCAGAAACCTATGCCCAATCATGGGGCAAACGCCGTGCTGACTGAGGAAGGTATGAATCTGGTTCTGAATGTTGAAGATTTAAAGACGCCACTGAGCGAGATAAAGAGTCGACTGTTACAAGGAGGTGTTTACCCAGGATGTAACGAGTATTGCTTAGACTGTTGGACCCTAGCTGGGGGGTGTGAGGATTTGAAGAAAGGCATTCAGGCTTTAATTGATGAGGGCATATTGCAGTTTGATCGAGCGGCAACTGACGAGCCTGCAAGGGCAGTAGTGGATAATCAGAGTGATGTGGCCACGGTGACGATTCCTCGGAAGACGATCACTATTGCAGCACCAGCTCAGCGACCACCTATCACCATAACTAAGGCCGGGCCAATCCCGTATGAGAACACGAAAGCAGTCCCATGGTCATATGGGTTAGAGGTGTATTGTGACGGGATAAAGATTGATGTTAACAAGCAGTCAGCGGAGATTGTGGATAATGTTGTTGGCTCAGGAGGCATGACAAGGAGTGGCAGGATCTTTATATCTCCTGAAGTGGAGGCTGAAAGACTAGCGAAAGGAAAAGGGAAAGCGGTTGAAAATGTTTCGGTACAGGCAAGTGAAAAAGAAGCGGCATCGAAGGATGTAGAAGAGTTCATGCGCTTAATTCGAAAAAGTGATTATAAGATTGTGGAGCATCTGCAGCAGACACCGTCCAAAATATCTATCTTGTCATTGCTGTTGTGTTCGGAAGCCCACAGAAATGCTTTGCTGAAAGTCTTGGACACCTCTTTTGTACCTCAAGACGTCTCCGTGAATCAGCTGGAAGGAGTGCTGGCACATGTGAATGCAGGCCACAGCTTGGGCTTTACCGATTTTGACTTGACTCCGAAAGGGAGAGATCATAATATGGCATTACATGTGTCTGTTGAGTGTAGAGGATCGGTAATGTCGCACGTTTTGGTTGACACCGGATCATCTTTGAATGTGCTGCCCAAGAAGGCGATGATGAAGCTGGACGTTCGAGGAATTTTGTGTACACCCAGCGATTTGGTAGTCAGAGCGTTTGACGGCACGCGGAGAACAGTCTTCGGATCGATTACTTTGCCTCTGCAAGTGGGGCCGGAAGTGTTTGCAACGGAGTTTTATATCATGGATATACAGCCTGCGTACAGCTGCTTGCTTGGAAGACCCTGGATTCATGGGGCAGGGGCAGTCACGTCTACCCTGCATCAGAAGTTAAAATATATGGTTGGGGACAGTGTAGTCACCGTGTGCGGAGAAGAAGACATCCTGGTCAGCCATTTATCTTCATTCAAATATGTGGAAGTCGACGGGGAGATCCACGAGACGCCATGCCAGGCGTTCGAAGGTTTGCGCATCAAGGACAAAGGTCCCGGGCCGAGCAAAGTGCCAGAGATAGCTATCTCATCGTATAAGGAAGCTCAAGCTCTAGTAGAAGCAGGAGAAGCCAAGGGCTGGGGCAAAGTGCTGGACATTCCTGTAAAAATGGACCGGTTCGGACTGGGGTACCAACCGTCGTCATCAACTCCTTCCGTGGGGGCCCCCCGTTTCAGAAAGTCAATCACCATCTCTGCCAGTGGAGTATGTCATGAAACTGTCAATGCTGCTTCGGAGTCTGATGAAGGAGACAGCGATTGTGATATGGATGCCTGGATTCAGCCAAGCACGCCAGGACAAGGACTGTGCAACTGGTCTATTCAGGAGCTTGTTCCTGTGACTTTTAAACAGTAATGCTTTGCTTTATTAATTGTTGAATAATCTGATGTCTTGCCCGGGGCATCAGGATTTGCTTAGGGCCATGTTGTTATAAACATTGCGTGTTAATCATTAAATAAATGGCGTTTTTTCATGTGCAGATACTGTAATCTCTGTCTTTCTTGTTTTGTATTTTTCAATAAAATGGCAACGTGGTTATTCGCTTTATACGCATTTTGAAGCACTTAACCATTCCTTTTGCAGGATAACATTTTCAGATGACATCCTTGAGCCACCTATGACTCGTCCCGACTTCGATCACCCGGTATTCCAGACCGAAGAAGAGGTTGTCGAAGATAGCGACGTTCCTGAAGAACTGTCTTGGTTAGTGAAGCAAGAGGAAAGAGCCATTCTGCCTCACGACGAGGTCATCGAAATTATCAATTTGGGGTCGGAAGGGGTTGAGAAGAATATTCGTATCGGAGCCGCACTGCAGAGTGATATCAAGCGAAGACTGGTTGAAATGCTCCAAGAGTATAGTGATGTATTCGCTTGGTCATATGAAGATATGCCAGGGCTCGATACAGATATGGTTGTGCATCGCCTGCCACTGAAAGAAGATTGCCCACCGGTCAAACAAAAACTTCGCAGAACTCGACCAGATATGGCAATGAAGATCAAAGAGGAGGTGCAGAAACAGTGGGACGCTGGTTTCCTGGCTGTGACGAAGTATCCCTCATGGGTTGCCAACATCGTACCAGTGCCAAAGAAAGATGGCAAGGTTCGGATGTGCGTGGATTATAGAGATTTGAATAAAGCAAGCCCAAAAGACGATTTTCCACTTCCTCACATTGACGTGTTAGTTGATAATACTGCTCAATACTCTGTATTCTCCTTCATGGATGGCTTTTCAGGCTACAATCAAATTAAAATGGCGCCAGAGGATATGGAGAAGACTACTTTCATAACGCCTTGGGGAACATTTTGCTATAAAGTGATGCCCTTTGGTTTGAAAAATGCTGGGGCAACATATCAGCGTGCGATGACGACTCTTTTTCATGACATGATGCATAAAGAGATCGAAGTTTATGTTGACGATATGATTGCCAAGTCCCAGACGGAGGAAGAGCATCTGGTGAATCTGCTGAAGTTGTTTAAAAGACTTAGGAAGTTCAGGCTGAGGCTGAACCCTAATAAGTGCACCTTCGGGGTGAGATCGGGTAAACTGCTGGGGTTTATCGTAAGTGAAAGAGGAATAGAGGTCGATCCTGCTAAAATAAAAGCGATTCAAGAAATGCCGACGCCTAAAACAGAGAAAGAGGTGCGCGGGTTTTTAGGGAGGTTGAACTACATTGCTCGGTTCATATCTCACCTAACGGCCACGTGTGAACCATTATTCAAGTTGTTAAAGAAAGATCAAGCTGTGACGTGGAACGAAAATTGTCAAAAGGCGTTCGATAAAATAAAGAAGTATCTGCAGGAGCCTCCTATTTTGATACCCCCGGTGGCAGGTAGACCCTTGATAATGTATTTGACGGTTCTTGAGGGAAGCATGGGTTGTGTTCTCGGTCAACACGACGAGACGGGGAGAAAAGAGCATGCGATCTATTACCTGAGTAAGAAATTTACAGACTGTGAATCTCGATACTCAATGCTGGAGAAAACTTGTTGCGCGCTAGCCTGGGCCGCCAAGCGTTTGAGGCAGTACATGCTGAATCATACAACCATGCTCATCTCGAAGATGGATCCTATCAAATATATATTCGAAAAGCAGGCGTTGTCAGGTAGAATTGCCCGTTGGCAGATGGTCTTGACTGAATATGACATTCAATACGTCTCGCAAAAGGCTATAAAGGGGAGTGTGCTGTCTGAGTATCTGGCGGAGCAGCCTATTGAAGAGTACCAATCGATGAGGTTTGATTTTCCTGACGAGGATATCATGTACTTAAAGATGAAGGATTGCGAAGAACCGTTGCCAGACGAAGGACCAGAGTTGGGGTCCCAGTGGAAGATGATATTTGACGGAGCTGTGAATGTTTACGGTAGCGGAATAGGGGCAATTATCACTACGCCGCACGGGTCGCACATCCCGTTTACTGCCCGATTGACCTTTGTCGTTACCAACAATGAGGCCGAATACGAAGCTTGTATAATGGGGCTTGAAGAAGCCATTGATTTGCGAATCAAGCATCTAGACGTATACGGAGACTCAGCTCTGGTAGTGAATCAGATAAAAGGGGAATGGGAGACACGGCAGCCCAACTTGATACATTACATGAATTATGCAAGGAGATTGTTGCCTTTCTTTGACAAAGTTGAATTGCATCACGTGCCGCGGGCAGAGAATCAAATGGCTGACGCCCTTGCCACTTTGTCTTCCATGTACAAAGTCAACTTCTGGAACGAAGCTCCCCAAATCACTATCTCTCGGTTGGACAGGCCAGCGTATGTATTTGCTATTGATGAAGCATCTGATGACAAACCGTGGTATTTTGATATACTTAATTTCCTGAAGAATAAAGAGTATCCAGCTGGGGCATCCAGTCAAGATCAGAAGACTCTCAGGAGATTAGCGGGCAATTTCTATTTGAACCCGGATGGCGTCTTGTACAGAAGAAACCACGATTTGGTGTTGTTGCGTTGTGTAGACGAGAAAGAGGCAAAGCTTCTTATGGAGGAAATTCACGAAGGTGCCTTTGGTACGCATGCTGGTGGGCATGCTATGACGAGAAAGCTGCTTAGGGCAGGTTACTTTTGGTTGACGATGGAAACTGATTGTTTCAAGTTCGCAAGGAAGTGCCACAAGTGCCAAATCTATGCTGACAAAATACACGTGCCTCCGAGTCCTTTAAATGTGATGTCATCTCCATGGCCATTCTCGATGTGGGGAATCGATATGATTGGAAAGATCGAGCCGACAGCTTCTAATGGGCATCGGTTCATCCTAGTAGCAATCGATTATTTCACCAAGTGGGTGGAAGCGGCGTCTTACGCGAATGTAACGAAGCAAGTGGTGGCCAGATTCATCAAGAGAGATATCATTTGCCGATATGGGATTCCCGAGCGGATAATCACGGATAATGGTTCAAATCTGAACAACAAAATGATGAAGGAGCTCTGTCAGAATTTCAAGATCGAACATCACAACTCCTCCCCTTACCGACCCAAGATGAATGGCGCTGTTGAGGCGGCCAATAAGAATATCAAGAAGATCGTTCAGAAAATGGTGGTGACCTATAAGGATTGGCATGAAATGCTACCTTTTGCTTTGCACGGTTATCGTACGACGGTACGCACATCAACCGGGGCAACTCCGTTCTCGTTGGTATACGGAATGGAAGCGGTATTACCATTAGAGGTTGAGATCCCTTCTCTGAGGGTATTGCGAGACGTTCAGCTGGACGAGGCAGAATGGGTAACGAATAGATTGAACCAACTGAGTTTGATGGATGAGAAGAGGCTAGCTTCTCTGGCATACGGTCGTTTATACCAAAGACGAATGAAGAAAGCGTACGACAAGAAGATACTTCCGCGAAGCTTTCAGACGGGCGACCTTGTGCTGAAAAGGATTCTCCCGCCGCAAGCAGATCACAGGGGCAAGTGGACCCCCAACTACGAAGGGCCATACGTCGTCAGAAAGGTCTTTTCGGGAGGAGCGTTATTGTTGTCCACCATGGACGGAGAAGACTTTGCGTCACCTGTGAATTCGGACGCAGTGAAAAAATATTTTGCTTAAAATAGACCCGCTGGACAGAAAAAAGAGAGTCCAGGCAAAAATGGGGCATCCCGGCGAACCAAAAACAGAATGAAAGGTTCGGGCAAAAGTTAGGGATAAAATTGAAAAAAATGTGCACCCGCGAAGTTGAAAACCTACACTGGGCGGCTTCGGCAAAAAAGGGTATCCCGGTGAACTGAAAACCCGTAAAGGGCGGTTCACGCAAAAGTTAGGGATTTGAAAAGCAAATGACTGCGGTCCGAATTTGATATTACAATGAGCATCAATGCGGGAGAATACATTTGAGGAGTCAGTTATCGGATACAATCTCTTCAGAAGTGGGGATATCGGGAAAGCATTAGAGTCGGACGAGTCATGGGAGGATCAGTTCGTGGTGTTCATCTGCATCCCGTTGCCGACATGTGTACAAAATTTAATTTGTCAAAATATTCATGCTTCTTGTGCATACTTATGTATTTGCTTTGCGTAGCTTCCTCTTTTCAGGAGTTACATCCCGTGTACAAAAACTCCGCCCATTCAGGGGCCCAATCAATGAAAATATGTTATTCAGTACTTGATGCCTGTTCTTTACTGTTTTTGCGCATGATAAAACGCCTAAGTTTAGTGAAGCTAGCAGGAGTATAACATCACTGACCCTTGCCAACAATTGTTAAAGCTTTGGATTAACTGAGTGTAACGTCACTAACCTGAATTGATTTGGTTGCATAGGCTTGTCTTGTTTTGTTTGTGTTGTTGCAGGTTTCATAACCATACGAGGAAGATGATCAAAAGATTGCGATAACGAAAGACTTGATCCCCGCGCAGGTCATGCGTGTTCTTCCTGAAGAAGGATAGAATTTCCCAGCTAGCCGTAGCTTACTCAAAGGGAGCAGAAAAGTTATTCGTCCTCAATAGAGTTTGGCGATTCTAAGATCATAAGGCCGTGTTCAGACAGGTTCATCTTTCCCCGCAGGGTCATGCACTCTCCCAGTGGAGTCAGTTAATTTTCCCCAAGAGAATCATCCCATCCCCAGCGGAATTCTCTTTGCAAGTGTTTTTCATTCCTTCCAGTGGAACTCGAAGATCAAGACTCTCCAAAGCAGAGTTGATGGTGGGTCCTGTCATTTATTTTGTCAGGGATACTGGTAATATCAGTTCACGTTCCAGCGGAAAGTCCGATCATACTATGCGCATCTGCTATTCCCCAGCAGGGGGTTACCTCAACAGGGTGTTTGGTTTGAGTTCCCAATTTCCCAGCAAGGTTGACTTCACCCTCCTAGCATTTATTTTGCTGGAATAATTCTGTAGCATCTGGCTATCCCCGGCGGAGTCGGCATTATCCTTCCAGCATTTATTTTGCTGAAGCAGTGCCTGTATTCTAGCTCAATTGAATTGCCAAACATTCAAGATCTCGGCATGAGACATCCAATGATAATGTCAGTTTCGGCAGTATTCCCCCACAGAGTTAGCATGATGAGATTCTCTTTGTCTCTAACAGAGTCATTTATGCAAATGTCTCTTATTTTCCCCGCCAGAGTTACCAGGATAAGTTTCTCTTTATTCCCAAGCAGAATTAGTTGTCATCAGGGGTTCCATGAGTCAGAATTCCAGAGGCCACCGCTGGTTATCAGAACAGGCGTCCGATAGTTTGGTTTCCAGACATCCCCAGTGGAGTCCGTCTCAAAGTCGCTGTCACGTCAGTGCTAAGAAGTTTGTGAGTTGGGATCAGTGGAGAACTAAGTCCTGACGCGGACAATTTACTCCTAGATTGACGGGATTTCTTCAGAAGGGGGCGTCCTAACGTGGACAGGTTTATTTCCCCGGATTGGTGAGGTGTGTTAGTCCTATCGTGGGCAGATTCGAGTTCTCGAAATTAGTGGAATGGGAGGTCATGACGTTGACAAAAGTGATGACTCTTTGTGTTGGTGTCCTGACGCGGACCGATTAGACCAGTGTGAGTCCTTACGTGGACAAATCTTATTTCCTCAGCGAGTCGAAGATGCCTGAGTCCTAACGTGGACAAATCAAGACGAGATCAGTGTCCTGACGTGGACAAATCAAAGAAATTATTATTCCTAACGTGGAGAAATGGGTCCTAACGTGGACGATGTAGTCCTTACGCGGACATATCAACAGAAGTGATTCCTGACGTGGAAAGAGGAGCCTTACGTGGACAGATTAAGACTGTGTTCCTGACGTGGAAAGATGGAGATTCCTTACGTGGAAAGATTGAGTCCTTACGCGGACATATTGAGATAGATTCCTTACGGGGAGATAAGTGCATTCCTAACGTGGAAAAGTTTAGTCCTGACACGGACAGATGGAAAAGAAGTTGATTCCTGACGTGGAAAGAGAAGGTTATTCCTTACGTGGAGAGATTAAGTCTTCACGCGGACATATCAAGATTGATTCCTGACGTGGAAAGAAAGAGTGTATTCCTGACGTGGAAGAGTTTAGTCCTGACGCGGACAGATCAAAGAAGTTATTCCTAATGTGGAAGAAGAAGATTTACTCCTTACGTGGAAAGATTGGGGTCCTTACGTGGACAGATTTAAGAAAAGTGGATTCCTGACGTGGAAGAATGAGGTACTCCTTACGAGAAAAGTTGAGTCCTGACGTGGACAGGTTCAGAACCAAAGTTGAATTCCTTACGTGGAAAGATTGGAGTCCTGACGCGGACGTGTCAAGTGGTATTGAAGTCCTTACGTGGACAGATTGGTATAGTTCTCCTTATGTGGAAAGAAGATTGCTTCCTGACGTGGAAAGATGAAAGGGTTAGTCCTGACGTGGACAGATACAGAATAAATGATTCCTGACGTGGACAAGTGTTACTCCTAACGTGGAAGAATTTTATTCCTAACGTGGACGATTCAGTTTATGGAAATGCAGACGAATTATCCCCAGCGGAGTTGCCGAGATTTTTCTGGGTTAACAGCAAGTGGAGTCCTAACGTGGACAGGTTCTAGTTGAGATTTCTTCGTATTGACGACAGACAGAGTCCTAACGTGGACAAGCAAGCAATCTGTTATGACAGAATCCTCTTCAGAACGATGAAGACAATCCCCAGCACAGTCGCACGAGATCAGTGGGTTGCTGTGGCAGTCAGATTCAGCTGATGAATGCCATTCCTCAAGCAGGAGCGCCATTTATTTCTGCGGTTGGCAAATTTCTGGTTTCACTAGTATTCAACCGTCTCGTACCGCGAATGTCTGAAGGCTCCAGGCCCTTCACCCAATCGGGTCCAAGTCGCTTGAATAGGGGCAGCTGTTGCACCCTAAAATTTGCCCAACCTTATTCACTTGGTTTATGTTTCAATGTCATTAGCATTTGCATATAGAGTCATGTACATAGTCCAATCATCTGCATAGCATAAGCATAGCAAGTCATTCAACAGGGGACTAATCATTATTCTCATCTCTAGAAGCCTATCAAGAGGTTATTATCCCAATTCAATCTCATTCAAGTCATCAGGAAAGAATTTGAAAGCAAAGAGTTCAGCAGATCAAGCCTTGAGTCCATCTCCTAGCTGAGGGTATCTGAGGATCAACAGAGGGTTGTGAGCTGTGAGTTGAAGGCATGGAGAGTATCTAGACATTATGAGAGACTTAGAAAGTCATTTAAAGAAGGAGACAAGTCATTGATGAGAGCACAAGAGCTATAGTTGAAGGCAGTCAACTAGGGTTTCATCTGGGTCAACCCTAGGTCAACCCTAGGTCAATTGACTGATTTAAGGGGCATTCAAGTCTAGTGGAGAGATGTGGGGTTCATCATTGAACATATAAAGAAGGATATGGAGATATGCCAAGGAGAATTCAAGAGAAATCAAGGAGAAGAGGAGTTTCTAAATTAGGGTTTCTGTGTAAAATCCCCTAGTTTAGGTCAAATTTCCAAGCAAGATAAGTCAAAATGCTAGCTTCAAATGGCTTCTTGGCCAACATGAAACTTGTAGAGGATCTCAAGACCTTTAATTTGAGTGGTGGAAGACATCAAGGAGATTTATAGAACTCAAGTTATGGTTCTTGCAAGTTACAGGTCATCTGAGGTATCTGAAATTTTGTCTGTGAAAGTGACTTGACTTCCAAGCTAGTTTTACCCCTCAAGGAGATTTCAAATGAATTCTTGGTCAACATAAGAATTGTTCCTCATTGTCTTAGCTTTCTAGAATGGTATAGCATGCCCTCATATGATGTGGAGAACTCAACTTATGGTCTTGGCAAGCAAAGGGTATTTTGGGCATTTATGAATTACAGGTCATTTTAACCTATGTCCAAAACTCATACAAGGAGGCCTCAAATGGAAAAACTTACAACATCAAACTTGCTCCAAATGGGATTTTAAGTCTAGAAAGAAGGTCACAAATTGTTGGAAAAGCTCATAACATGAAGTTGCATAATTGGTCAAAATTTGAACTAAAATGGCTTATAATTTGAATAAAGTCAAAGTGAAAAATGGTTTGGGAGATTTATAAGTCCAAATGGGGACTTCCAATATATGATTTTGAATGGAAAAAACATTTCAAAGACAATGGTTCAAACACTTTTTTGAGTTTAGTGGAAGATTTCAAAGTTATCCTTGGTTGCTTGCATTTTAAGAAACATTTCAAAAATGGATCAAAGTTGGAAGGCAAGGGAAATTGTAAGATGGATCTAGAATGTTCATGTGAGCCCTATATATTCATGAAATGAAGATTGATCAAGGGTTGGATCCATTTTTCACAAAAATCTCACAAATTCTCTCATTCTTTTCTCATTGCAATTTCACTTCAATCTCACAAAATCTTCATCAATTTTCATCCACATTGATTCTCCTACATTCAATCATCATCCTGGAACATAATTGAAGCAAAGATTTGGTGGTTAGAATCCATTTTCGTGCACTTTCTTCAAGAACATACAAGCTGCAAATTCAGTTGTAGATCAAGATCCAAGCCAAGTTTCATCCAAATCTTGCAAACAGAATCGAGTACATCAAGAATGGATCAAGATTGAAGCCTACAAGAGCCTGGATCCACGTGATTACTCAGCCTCCATTAAAGCTTGCTCAAGGTGCAAATCTCTCTAACTTATGCAATCTAGGGAGATTTAGTTAGTTTTACTAGTATATTCATGGTCCATGCTGTTAGGAGGTTAGTTTAGATGAATTTGAGGCTGAATAGAGGCAATTCATAGCAGGTGCACCAAACTGTTAGGACCTAGAACTCTTAGGTTAGTGCATCATAATGTTAGGTTGTTAGCGCAGGATGATCACCATTATGCATAGAGTAGTTTAGTGTAAGTTTGATGGAGAATTGTGTTGGTGAGTTGCAGAGTGTATTCATGGTAACCAGAACTTGGCTCGATCGGGTTGAGAGTTGTGATGAGTTTCAAACCAAGCTAATGCCATAGGCGTGTAGAGGGAGAGATTCTGAGTGTTTTTCGTGTTGGCATCGTGTTGATTCATGGCCTGTAGAGTGAGAACCGATTGAGGGAAGTTTGCTCGTGCATGAGGTTTCATGGCAGAAACCCTAATTCATTGATTCATTGGAGAAGACACAATCGTATCCGTCCATTTCGTGTTGGACCCTTGACTAAGAAAGCAATCCTAGGGCTCTCATTTAATCTGATTTTGGAGGGAAAGGAGTTGGTGCCCTAAACGCACCGTTTCATTAATTGAAACGGGCGGGCCTAAGAGCGAGTGATATCCCCACCCCCCAGTTACCAAGCCCAATCAGTTTTGAACGTAGAAACCCTTCTGTTTGCACCCCTGCTTGTTTTTTTTAGTTTTATTGTTTCTGACTTGTTTTGGGCTCAAGCCAAAGTGCTACGCGCACCCCACCAATGCCTGGCCCATCCAATTATTAACTGAGCGCGTTGCTTATTGAACCCCCCCTGGCTATTTCTCTATTCTTTTTATTATTTTCTTTTCATGTTTTTTCATTCATTTTAAAAATTCATAATAAATACATAAAAAATCATTTTTAATCCATTCTTTTTACATCATTTTCATTAGAATGTGTAGAAAATTTTCATTAAATAAAATTGCATTTTTATTTTTATTTCATATTTTTTCCATATTTTCTAAATAAATGTCATTTTAAATAGTTTCATTTCATGCATGATTTTAGTAATTTTTGTTCTATTAAATGCTTTAATATTTTTTGTTCATTCTTTTTAGGGTGTTTAGATTAGATATTGAACTTGTAGATTCAATTTAGTTCCCATTTTTAGGAATTAATTTTAGGTGCTTAATGTAGGCTTGAACAACATGAACAAATTAGGGTTTTTAGGTGATGACTTAGGGAGTTTGATTCTTTCCCTTAGGACTTAGGATTTAACTAGATTAGTTATGGGACTATAGGGGCTATGGGTAGTTATTAGATCCCCTTAGAAAAAGTCAGGATTCCCCTACTGCTATTAATACTGTCTGTATATCTGATTGTCTGGTGTGGTGTGCCCTCTGGGGATTATTGCTTGCTTGCTTGGGTATTGGGATTGTCTGGGGATTTGGGAGAGCTGAAGACTTGTGAAGATGAAGACCATTGGAGATCCAAAGATTGAAGATCAACTGCCAGAGTTGGAGAGGAGATTCTTGCTAGCAGATGCTGAGGAGACTAGGGTTTAGGAGCTAGGCAGAGCTCTAGGTTAGAACATTTGTTTCTCAAACATGGATTGCCTTGTCTGCATCCATTCTTCTCTGTGATTCAGAGTCTCTCTAAGACACTCACCCCCTTCCTTTGGAAGGCTTGGTGATAGTGTCTATGAGATAGAACTCTTGAGAGAAAATGTCTCTTGTGTTAGAAGCAGTCTGTTCACCACCCTTGGTAGTCAACTGATTGCTTAACACCCAATTCACTCTTGTGACTGATCCCTCATCCTGGAGGTTTGAGCTTGAAGAAAAGCCATTGCAGATAGAAGATAGATGATCAAAGCCCTTGCCTGAAGGCCATGGAGATGGAGATTGATGCTTGTTGAAGCCTGTAGCTGATTGGAGATTACTTGAAGCCAGATGTTGATTCAGAGCTGCTGATGCTGTTTCTTTTGCTGTATTTCATTTGTTGATGTATTGATTGGTTTTCCTGGACTGTATTGTTTGTTGTTTACCCTGCTGGGTTGAAAGTGAAGCCTGTTCACTTTTGCCTATTGTTTTCCAGGTTCTAGGTTGAGTGGGACTCCCTTGCCTCGCTTGTGCTGTTGCATCCATGCATTTTATTGCTTTACTGTATATATCTGATATTGTTTCTGTTTCTGCCTATCCCTTAGGATCTCTGTTTCTCTCCGCGCAAGAGAGGAGCATGATAGACACTAGGTCTTAACCCATGCATGATAACATTAGGTTAGTTTGTTTCCCTTCGCAACCGTAGGTTAGAGTTCTGTCTCTTTCTTTCTCAAAACAAACAGAAAAACACATAAAGATTTCAAACACAATAAAAGACACTTCTTCCGTAAAAGAATGTGAACTCATCAAGACGTCATTTTTGTCCGCTTGGACTGGTAATCAAGAAAACCTTTTTCAGAAGGAATAAAATCAACCAAGACAGACCTGTGTCCTCCGTTGCCCGAACTACGTTTGCTCTGATCTTTCATGCTGTATGAAAGTACGTAGGCATAGGATGCGATATCCTAGCGAGCAACCTTCCCCTCTTTTCCCGTAGGTAGGCGAACTACGTTGACTCTGATTTCTCGTTCCAGGCGGGAATACGTAGGCATAAAGTGCGATACTTTGCCGAGTCATTTTTATTTTTCATTTTATTTTCTTTTTAACCCTTGACCTATAGTTTAGATAGAATAACAATCCATACCCGAAAACAAGCGTGGATCCCGTCGAGTACGACGGACGTGAGGGGTGCTAATACCTTCCCCTTGCGTAACCGACTCCCGAATCCAGGTTTTGGTTGCGACGACCATACCTTTCCCGTCTTTGCGAGGTTTACTCTGAGCGTTTCCTTTCCCTCCCGTGGGATAAATAACGCACGGTGGCGACTCTTCTGTTCAGCCGGCGCCGATTTTCGCAGTAGCGACAAACCTCACGGACTGGTTTACGACCCTGAGATAGACTGTCAAGATACCATAGGATTCTTGAATACAAATAACACCTATACCCATTTTATCAACCATTATCACAATAGGAACACTACCACTGTCGAGGCTGAAGAACATATAGCCTTCTTGGCCATGTGACTGTCTCGTTGTGTCTTTTGCACTAAATCTTTGCAGGTGGCGCAGAAGTATCTTACTTTGGCCAATCAGCTACACCTGAAGAGAGGCATTTTCTTAAGCGAGATGATCCTGGCCAGTCTTTATGAAGCTTTAAGCGAAGGTGCTGGCAAGCTGAAGGACAAGGAAAGCCATGAGAACCTTCTATTATCAGGTCCTTTATGGTTGCTCTAACTGTGGCTCAATGCTACTTTCGAGAGTAGCCTCCCAAACAAAGGATAAGTCGACGAGGATTCACCCTCTTCCACTGAAAAGAGAAAAACCAATAAGAGATCGCCACCAATGAGAAGAACATTTCATGTTGGGAGCGAAAAATCAAAAAGCTTTGAAACAAGATATCGAAAGCTAAGAAGAAAAATACTTAATTATCTTCCTTTGATGACTCCACTTTATCAACTGAGCTCGAACATGCCATCACCTTTATTGAGGAGGCCCGACGTTTGGAAACAGAGGTTGCTCAATTGGAATTAGACAAGACCTTGTGTCAGAAACGCCTTGAGCACCAAAGGTCAAAATATTTCAAGATGCGGGAAAATCTCCCTTTCTAGTCCATTATGACCTTTTTTAATGCTTTATTTTTGCTGACTTTTGTGAGCCATAGTTTTAATTTCATGTTTTAATGTACTGAGCCATTTTGGCATATTATATTAATACCATTTATGGCTTTTTGTTCTACATTTAGCATTACTCTGTTGATATTTTCACCTCCTGAAGCGCAGGCTTGTATTTTTTTCAAATACTTGCCATTTACTTTTAATACTCTCCTATCTTCGTTTAGTTCTTCTACTTCATATGCTCCATTGAAGAAAACCTTAGAGACTTGGAATGGGCCTTCCCATTTTGGGGACCATTTGCCTAAAGACCTGACCTTGCGATCCATAGGGAGGATCACCCTCCACCCCATATCTCCAACCAAAAAGGTCTTAACCTTAACCTTCTTGTTATATGACTTCTCTACTCTTTTATTTTGCCTTCTCAAAAGTTCCAGAGCCTTAAGTCTTTCCTCATCTAGATCCACCAACTTATCAAGCATCATGTCCCAAGAAATTTCACGAGGGATTTCATGATGTCTCTAAATCCTAACCGACTGTATGTAGATCTCGATATGCAGTACTGCATCGTGCCCAAAAGTCAGTCGATAAGGAGTGCTATTGGTTGCTTCCTTGGGGGATGTTCGACATGTCCATAGGATCTAGTCCAATGTTTTATGCCAATTTTTTGGTTTACTCCCCACCTGCTTTTTTATCAAACCAATTACTACCTTGTTCGCTGCCTTGACTTGGCTATTCGCTTAGGCGTAATAAGGTGTCGAGGTTAAGAGCTTGAATCCCATCTCTTTGGCAAACTCTTGCATCTTTCGACCAGTGAACACTGACCCTTGATCTGTTGTGACTGTTTCTGGCAGCCCAAACCTATAAATGATATACTTCTGAATGAAATCAATGATTTATTCTTGATCTACTTTTGGCAAAGGTATCACTTTGATCCATTTCGTGAAGCAATATATTCCCATCAGGATATACTTTTGGTTTTTGGAGGACGTTGGTCAAATCTCCCCAATCAGGTCCAAGGCCCATCCTCTGAAAGGCCAAGGCTTGACTATAGAGTGTAATTTGCTTGTTGGGATGTGTTGTATGCCAGCATGGACCTGACATTCCTGGCAACCCTTGGCGAACTCAATGCAATCCTTTAACATAGTAGGACAATACATGCCGTGGAAAAATAATAGCCATTTCATCTTGTGGCCTACTTGGTGTGCCCCACACGTTCCACTGTGGACTAAGGACAACACCAAGTATGCCTCAGATTCACTAAGGAATTTGAGTAGAACCCCCTCAGAGGTTTTTTGAATAATTCGTTGCCTAGAAGAACATAGCTTAGTGCTTGATACTTAACTTTTTCGTTCTGCAGACGCTGAAGGATTTCGAAGGTATTCGACCAAAGGTTTCTTCCAATCTTTGTCCGTCAAGCCCTCCACTGTAAAGATTTCGAAAGTTTCTTCATCAGCATAGCCAAATTTTGTCGCTTCTATGTCTGATGGTCTTAGGCCCACAGACGCGACCTTACCTCTAGCCTCGATTACTTTCTGCAGGTCTTCTTTCGAAACCATATATCAAGAGGCAATTTGTGCCAATTCATTGGCCACTTGATTCTTTAGTCGTAGTATATGTCGAACAGTTGACACCTCAAATTTCTTGAGTAACCTGTTGGCTATTACAAAGTATATAATAAGATTCTCTTTGACACATTTTTACTCTTTTGTTAATCGTTTTATAACCAACTCCGAGTCTCCCATTATTTCGACTCGGGTAGCCCCCAATTCTAACAAAATTTTAAGTCCTGCTATTAAGGCCTCATATTCAGCCTCATTATTGGAACACAACCCTACGACTTTGTACTTAAATTTTGTTGGAATTTTATCAAGCGAAATAATCAACAGACCTATGCCTGTTCCATTCTTATGGTTGGAACCGTCGAAGTATAACT
Organism: Lathyrus sativus; assembly: GCA_963859935.3. Lineage (NCBI taxonomy): Eukaryota > Viridiplantae > Streptophyta > Magnoliopsida > Fabales > Fabaceae > Lathyrus > Lathyrus sativus. Next base: position 147,213,304 of record OZ012737.1, on the reverse strand, counting down.
TCCAAGGTTCTAGCTCGACGTAATTTAGGACATTTTCGTTTATATAGTGGTCGACAATAAAGTATGCCACTATTTGTGCCTTAACCGCCTTCAGCGGTTTGTAAGTCAAAGAATACTCAGTTAAAGCTAATGCCCATTTACCAATTCGACTATACAAAATAGGCTTAGACAACATATGTTTGATGATATCAAAATGCGAAGAAACATACACATCAACTGGTTTTATATATTACTTTAACTTTGTACATGAGGAATATAAACATAAACATAACTTTTCTATCTCACTATATCTAGTTTCTGCATCATTCAAAACCCTACTAAGGTAGTAAATAACCCTTTCAACGCCATTCTCATCCTCTTGGGCTAACAGGCTCCCTAGAGTCTTGTCTGATGCTACTATGTACAACCTCATGCTCTTGCTCCTACATGGTGGTGAAAGTACTGGAGGACGAGTCAAATAGTCATTGATTTTGTCGAAAGCCTCCTGCTGATCTTTCCCCCATTCGAACCTTTCTTTAGTAACTCGAAGCAATGGTGAGAAGGCCTGTGTTTTGCTGCTTAGGTTCGATATAAATCTTCTTAAGAAGTTTATTTTTCCTAGTAGCGATTGCAACTCCTTATTGTTCAATGGCGCTTTCGCTTCCACGATGGCTTTAGTCTTATTTTGGTTGATTTTGATCCCCTTTTATGGACCACAAAACCCAAGAAATCTCCCGCCTACACAAAAAATGCACACTTTAGAGGATTCATCTTAAGACCATATTTTCTCATCTTTATAAAGAATTTTCGAAGATGGTCCACATGGTCTTTTCCTGACACTGATTTCACCACAATGTCATCAATATATATTTGCATGGAGGATTCTATATAATCATGAAAAATTGAGTTCATTGCCCGCTGATATGTTGCCCCAACATTTTTTAGACCAAAAGGCATCACTACCCACTCATAAGTGCCTAAGGCCCCAGGACAACGAAAGGCTGTTTTGGGAACATCATCCTCTGCAATGAAAATCTGATTATAACCAGAGTATCCATCCAGCATGCTAAGGTACTCATGGCCCGCAGCAGAATCGACTAGCATCACCGCCACAGGCATCGAGTATTCATCTTTAGGAGTCGCTGAATTTAGATCCCTAAAGTCTATACAAACCCTTAAAGATCCATTTTTCTTAATGACTGGAACAATGTTGGCCAGCCATTCAACATACCTGGTCGTGCGGATGAACCTTCATTGGAGGAGTCTTTCGACTTCCTCCTTTTTTTTGGAGAGAATTTCTGGAGCGAAATGCCTTGGGTTTTGTTTGACTAGCTTCTTCCCAGGCTTGATTGATAGTTTGTGTTCGACCAGTTCCCTCTTCAAACTAGGCATCTCATCGTAATCCCAGGTGAAATAGTCTTTGTATTCTCATAGCAATTGGACAATTTTGATCCTGAGTTGAGAGTCAAGATTGGCACTGATATATGTTGGCCTTTTGACTATACCTTCTCCTAGATCAACTTCCTCCAATGGATCCTGCGCTAGCATTTTGACGTCGTTCGCCAGTGGATCTTTTTCGAACCCCAGACGCTCTTAATTATAAATAACATCGAGCCTTTGGTCTTCGTGTTGAATCTTATCAGGTGGTTCTGGGTCGAAGTCTTTTCCAGGACCTACTTGACAGGATTCCAAATTGGTCTTTTCAGTCATCTTGTTGTTGGCATCCTCCAAGGCTGCTTGTAGTTTAGTTTCGGCCATGTAGGCCGAAATTCTTTGTAGCGCTCCGAATTCAGTCATCATCACCGAATTCGCTTCCCCACGCTGTGGGGTACACTGGAGCTGCACCAAGGTATGGGAGTCTCTCACTTGGCACCTCCTTATCCCAATGAATACCATCGACAAGATGCAAATATAATGAGCAGTATGTTTCCTCGTTTGGCGCAAACTCGAAATCTGTCGGAGCACATGGACCTATGCTGGCCAGGCGTTTGTCGAACTACCTCCAGTCGAGGTGGTTTATGGGCGCCTTAAAGTACCCTTGGTTAGCTTTGATGTTCTCAACGATGTCGTCTGGTCTCCAAATCGCCATTTGTTGGTGCATTGAAGATGGTGCGGCACCAATGCCATGAATCCACTCCCGCCCGAGCAATAGATTGTAGTTGACCTTCGTTTCCACCACCATGAAGACGGTAGGTCGTGTTATTGTTCCGAATGTTAAGTCCACCTGTATAACTCCCATGGTCGAACCTACTTTGCCTTAATAGTTTGACAAGACCATGTTGTGTGGTTTTGTATCAGTATCATATTTACCGATTTTATTTAACAAGAAATGTGGCATCAGGTTTACTGTCGCGCCATAACCAACTAGAATTTTATTAATTGGCACATTTTCCACCTTCCCTGTAATGTAAAGGGGTTTCAAATGATTCTTCATCGCTTCTGTGGGCCATTCGAAAAAAGTATTTTGTTCTTCGACACAACCATTATTCATAACATAGTAGCACACAGGCCTGTGTGCCGCCATTTCTGCCTCTGTGTAGGCATCGAGATTTTCGACTTCTGAAATTTTGTCAAAATCCCTTGGCATTACTGACACTACATTGACCAGTAACTTCAAAGAATCGTCAGAGCCGGAATTGAAGTTGTCGATCATTTCGTCATTAGCTTCGACTGGCTTTTTCTGCTCTACTACCTAGGCAGGGAATAATATCTGCCCCATAGGTGCTTTCCCAATTATCTTCGACTGTCCCCCTTTATTTTCAATAGGGGCATTAGTACTAGACTCTGCTTGATTCTTCAGTGAGTCTTCCCTGTGGGTTTTCCTCTTGCGCTGCTCCCGTCTCCACTGTGATCGAGACATGGGATTCTTCCTTTTGTAGTTCTCAGATATGTGGGCGGTTTTGGAGGACTAAAACTCCTTTCGATAGGTAACTGAAGACCCTCGAGTGACCTCGAAGTTTGTCCACTTCTGCCGTCTTTGTTGTCTGTCCTTGTTAGGATTCATCCATTTGCCATTAGCAGTTTCAGCAACGGGTTTGAAGCTAGTGGGTATAGCTCTTGCAGCCCTGGTGTGAGGCTCAGACCTTCTTGGGAGATTACCTCGAGAGTCGAACCTGGGTTTCTCCCTACCTTGTTTTAATCTGCGCGTCCCTTCCAATTTCTGGGCAGCTTTCCTGTCGAAGATGGCGTTACACCTAGGACATAACATTACACTGGACCCTTTCCCTTGGCAACGATGAAGAAAATCGACAATTGACTCTTCGTGTCCTGGATAAGCTACTTCATTGAGTTCCTCCTGACAGTTTGATTCGCTATCTCCTATGGTTTCATGCTGAGTTATTTCCACCATATTGACGTCGACACATTCGCCCAGATCGAGCTTTACCAAGTCCAACTCTAAATCCTTGGTGGCCTGGTTCATATTGACCAAGCTATCAACAGTTTCCTTAGTCACTATTACCAAACTTGGATTCTCCATGTCTTTTGAACCTGGATCATCAATAATTTGGTCGAGGCCATCAGTAGCCACTCCTCACACAATTCTCTTGTCCAAAACCCATAACAACCTTCGCCATTACAATCCCATCCAAGAGATTATCAGTAACCTCTAACATATTGATCGAAAAATTGTAGCCATCAGTAGCTTCGACCATGTTGGTCTCCGTAGGCTCTGTATAATGGGCGTCTGCCACCTGCAGGGGGTCTGTATCGACCTTCATCTGACTGCTGGCTTTCTCCCCAAATTTCAGTCTTCCTTCTTGGATTGCGTTTTGAACCAGATCCCTGAAAAGAAAACATTGAGACGTTTTATGACCCAAAAAATTATGGAATTTATAAAACTCTCTTTTTTTCCTTTGCTCTAAAGACGAAATTTTAGCACCAGATGGCACTATGATTTGCCCATCTTTAACTAATAAATATAAAATTTCATCATATTTCGTGATGTTGAAAGTATATGTTTTCTTTGGGAAACTGTTGTTCTTTTCATGTTCGACGAAAATTTTTCCCAGTGGGGGAGCCAGTACTTTGTAAGCATAAGGGGGACCTTGTTTCAGTTCAGCAAGATCTACCTCACTTTCGTCGAAATATAAGGGGTCATCACGTACACCCTCAATGTTTTCATTATATTTGACAAAAGCTACTTTCTTGCTTTTGTTGAACTTGGCCTTTTCATCTTTAAGACGTTCCAGCTGTCGAACTCTATTGGCTAATTGAGCCATGTCCCTTAGGTACTCGGTGTCTAACTTCTTTCTAATGGAATAATCGAGGCCCCTTGCGGCCCTTTCGACCAACTAATGTTCAGGCACCTGGGTGAAACATCTAGTCTTGAGCAGTCGAAACCTATTGAGGTACTCTTCAATTGGCTCAGAAAATATACGTTTCACACTAGCAAGTTCCTTTAGACTAATCTTGGTTTGGCCCATATAAAATTGTTCATGGAACAAACATTCCAACTGGGTCCAATTACACACTGAATTAGGGGGTAGCATTGTAAACCAAGTGAAGGAATTTTTAGTGAGAGAACTTGGGAAATATTTTATTCTAAGGTTCTCATCATTGGCTATCTTTTCTGCCTCGATTATATAATGAGCCACATGTTCGACAGTAGATTTCGTCGTATCTTCTAAGAACTTAGTGAATTTGGGCACTTTCGTTCTAGGAGGTAACTCGGCCTGAAGGATGTAATCCATTATTGGAGATGTATAGTTTAGCCTAGTGAACCCAGTGTTTACACCGCTTCGAGCCATGATTCTTTCGACCATGGCCGCTAAGTTGTTATCGACAGCTATGTTATTACGTCAAACCTGCTGGATAACATTGTCTGCGTCCTGGTTACGATTCACTATGACTACTTCTGGATCCCTTTCCCCTGGGATTGGTACCTGGTCCCTTAGGGGTTCGACTCTGTTTGGTTCAGGCCAGGGGAGTTTGACTCTCCCTTGATTCTCTAAATTGGGCTCAGTTGGGTTCCCTAAATCCCGTCGTGGCAGGTTTTCCACTAGGGCCTGGTTCCTAACCACAGGAGGTACTCCCATAAATTCAGCCAACCGTGTCAACTGCGCTGCTAACTATTGATTGGTTTGGTTGGTGTTTTGTATTAATGGTTGAAAGATTTCACCCATGGTCTGGGACAAAGTTTGAATCATTTGCAAATTACTCTCATCCATTTGCTGTCTTAAACACGCCACCGAAGTATTGGTTAAATTAGGGCTTTGCGTCGAATATCCCAGGCTTAGACTTTGGAGATTTCAACCAATGTTCAACCTAGACCCTGATCCTTGCAATGGCGAAGCCATTGCATTATCTAAGAATATTTGAGGAGCATTTTGGAGCCCTTGCATTACAGTTGTGGGCATACCGTACGAGGGGATTCTCGGTAATTGCAAAAACCCAAGAGAAGCAAACTGTCTAGACGCCAAATTTCCTCCCAGTGGTGTTTGGGGATTCGACGCTTGAGGTCCAATAGGCTCCAACACTGGTTGATTATGATTCCTTACGACTGTCGACCCAAGCCCCAATACTGATGGTACTGGTTCCACTCTTGTCGGAGGCACTATTTGCTCTTCGGTTGAAGGTATCGAAGGCGAAACTACATTGTTTCTCGGTCCTTCGTTAGAACCGTCTCCTTGAGAGTTAGGGTTGTTTGGCTGATTTATATCTATCGCGATATTCCTAACGCTTCGTCTTGTTAGTCTCTCTTCATTTACAGTGGCAATTTTACCACTTCTCAGTAACATAAAATGAAATTTTTTATGAAAGACCAATAAAAGTTGCAATTCTGCAAGTTTTGCTTATACTAGTAAAAAAAAACTTTTAGCACTGTCCCACTGGGCGTGCCATTTTGTTTCCCTTGAAAAATGGAAAACAACCGCTGATCTTCCAAACCTAACTTTGGTGACTCACATGATCGACCGGATTGATCCTAAGACATGTGCTAAAGATTCTTTATTTTGGAAATCTATCTAAGTTTCACACTTCGACAACATTGCGGTAAAAAGGTTTTAAGAAGTACCTATTCGACTAAAAGAGAAAGGGAAGATAAAGTTTTAGAAGGGAAGATATAGAAGTCTTAGAAAAGGATTGAGGACGAAAATAAAGTAAAGTGCATAGAGGAGAGGAAGATTGCAACAAAAGTAAAGAAAACTTTGTAAAGTTAAGCAAATAAAGTAAACTTCATTGAAAAGTAAAGATGATGTGTTTACATCACGTACATTCTCCTTGATACTCTTTTCTCTACACTCGGATACTTTGAGTAAACTTAGGAGTGACTTGCACAAATAGTAAATTACAACACACTAATTTTATCTCTAAAAACTCCTCTTTATAATAGTAAAAAAATAACTAACAATAACCACCTAAAGTCATCATCTTCCGACACATGTCACCGTGCATGAAGTCCTTTACCCAACGGGTGCCACTTGTCCTTCTTAGTCATCAGGAAATAAAACTACTCCCTCTATTATTTGAATTTTAAATACTTAATTGATCTCCAAGTAGTATCTCGGTCGAAGGCCAATCTCTCAAAAGTTCATAATTTTCTCTAACTCCCCAGAACATCTCAACTTCCTCTTTCGAAGATCTCAGGCCTTTCGACAGGCTCTTTACCTCTAAATTAAAAGACTTTAATATTTTATTTAAATATCTTAATCCATAAGAGGCGTCGAATTTATGAACTAACACCTGCATAAATGTGTTTTGATCTAAGTTGATTGTGATTAGTACCTTCCTGTCAATCCCTATCGCATCATTTAAGGACAGGCGATCATTTAAGTTTAAGGAAGTGATAATCCATTTTTAATGTGTTATTATCATCCCATTTCATTTATGTTTTTGTGATGAATTTAATGTTTATTTTTTAAGTTTTTAGTGTTTTTATTTTATCTTGCTTGGAGCACAATAGATGCTTATTTTGTAGTTTTCATATGTGTGTTAATGAATTTCAAGGCAGTTTAAGGCAAGCTGAGGCATGACTGGTCTAGGCAGAGTTTGGAAGAGAGATCAAAAAAGAAAATGAAAATTCGCTGAAGTTAATAAGAAGATAATGGTCAAGAGCATGAAGTGTGCAAATTTCTAGGGTTTGCGTGGCAAAATTGTGCTTGGAAGAACTAGAAAATCAAATGGATAAGATGAATTGCACAAGAAGTCAAAGAAGTAGTACGATGAGGACCACCACTGCAAAAATGCATTATGCACCAAAACATTGCGCCGCCTCCACCTCTGCGCATTACCTGTTGCAGTAGCATGCACCGGACGCCATGCCCCTCACCACTACCTGTACCAGAATGCTTGTTCACGAAGAATGGAGGACAAAAGAGAATATGCTAATTTGAATATGGACTGAACCTGGTTTGCAACAAAAGCCCATGATCCGAAGCCTACCGTTTTTCACATCCCTACTTGTACTTATAAAAGCTGACCTTAAAAATTGAAGAGAGAGTTTCACACACACACACACCAAGAAAGAAGTTTAGGAATTCTAGTAGTAATTTAGTTTTACTCATTGTGAGAAAAGATAAAGTTCTTCTTCTCACCCAATCGTGTACTTAGTGCTAAAAGCTAGCGCGACTGGAGTCTTCACTTGCTATTTATCCAACACGAGCGATCTCTAAGTTACTAATAAGTTGTCATTTCCTTTACATCTTTTGTTTAAGCATGTTCCCTATCAATTTTAGTTCAATAGTTTGTATTAAGCTCACTATGACCTAAACCTTTGTTTGTTGAGCAATGTGAAGTTAATATAATGTTGCCTTTATGTTAAGATAATGTGATGTTAGTGTATTATTTTATTGTTTTTATGCTATAAATCTGTTTCTTTGAATGATCAACTTAGAAAAAGGTAAAAGCTTGTTGTTATGAGAGATCCAACAACAAGTGAATTTCATAACAAAAGTGGTTAAAACAAGTAGGATATAGATATTCACTTAATTAGCTTGCTTAGAGATAAGAATCTATAACCATAAAAGATTTTCAAAATATAAATCAAACGTATTCTAGGGTCATAAGCGAGACTTAAATACTTGTTCCCTTTCCCTATTAATGCATGTTTTGATGTTATAGAGATATACATAAGGGTCACGTTCTGACCTTTTGTGGCACGACACAACTCATCATATACACATTTTGTCTACTATGAATATTGAATCCACACACACACACACATGCGCGCGCGCACACACACACACACACACCAAGAAAGAAGTTTAGGAGTTTTAGTAGTAATTTAATTTTATTCAGTGTGAAGTTTTTGTGAGAAAAGAGAGAGTTATTATTCTCACCCAATCATGTACTCATTGTCGAGAGCTGACGTGACTGGAGTCTTCACTTTTTATTTATCCAACACAAGAGAACCAACCCAAGAGTCTTCACTTGTTGTTTATCCAAATCAATGTTTTTTTTCAATCGATTTAATTTATTGTGAAAAAGCTTTCGAAGCGTTCTTGATTAAGCAGAAAATACTTGATGCTGATCAAGTGTTTAGTTCTTTTAAAAAAAAAGTTGGATTTTATTTACCAAGGTGAATGGATGTTAAACAATTGTTTTTATTTGGAAAGGTTTGGTTTGATTTTGAAAATATACTTGATGTTGATTAAGCAACTTTAATTTTAGTATTCTTGAAAGGTTAATTTTAATGGTCATTTTATCTATTTAAATTAACAATTATGCATTAACTAAAAAAATACAATAAAATAAACTAAAAAGTCAAATAATAAAAATAAAAGTACTAAAAGAATAATAAAAGAAAAATGGACATATTATCAATACAAGAGGTGAACGGAAAAAAAAGAACTCTAATTCTAAAAGAAGGACAATAAATAAAAATAAATAAAATAAACTTCAAAAAATAAAACAATAAAAATATAAAAGAATAATAAAAGGGAATGAGATGCACTATCAATAAAAGAGTGTGAAAAAAGTAAGAAAAATGGACTTAAAGCCCTTATATTAAAAATAAAAACAAAATTGGTAAAGTACCAAAATTCATGACCATTTTAGGTTTTTTTTCATTTCACAACCATGAAAGTAGAGCTGTCAAAATTAGGGGTGACAAAATGGATGGATTGGATGAATATGGATTGAATTGTTAATGGATGGACCAAAATAATTCATTATCCAATCTAATCCATCTGTTAAGAATAAAATTCATCCATTAACATATTTTTAATGGATGGATATCCATCCATCCAACTTTTTTTTTTGAAAAAATAAACGTATTTTTTTTATTTTTAAAAAATCGATTTTATTTTATTATTGAAAAATTCATTTTTTGTATTTTAAAAAAACATTGTTTTTTAATATATTCATGAAAAAAATGAATTTTTTTATTTCAAAAAATCATTTTTTTTTTGGTATTTTCAAGAAAAAAATTGATATTTTAATTTTTGAAAATTATCGGTTTTTTTTTAAAAAAAAGTTGGTTTTTTTGGAAAAATTTGAATTTCTTGTATTCCAGAAAATTGATATTTTAATTAAAAAAAAATGGTTTTTTTTTGGGAAGAAAATATGTTTTTGTTATATATAAAAAATCGGTTTTTTGTTTTGAAAAAAAAGTCGTTTTTTCCGGAAAAGAAAAATCAATTTTTTTCGAAAAAAATCAAAATTTTTTCGAAGAAAAATTCGATTTTTTTTTTGGAAAAATTTTGATTTTTTTATTGTAAAAAAATCAATTCTTTTCTTTTATAAAATTTATTTTTAATTATTTTTAAAAAAATAAATCTAACAAAAATAAAAATAATTCATTGGATCTTTAAAATATGTTGGATCGATTGAATTCATCTATGCATATAAATGGATGTATTTAATTCAATTCATTAACTTATTTTTTATGTAGTAAATGGATTGGATGAAATTTTTGATGGATAAATTAGATGGATTTTACCTTAATAGATCCAATTGACACCTCTAGTCAAAATGAGTTAACCCATCAGATCCTAACAATCATAAAGTTTGGGGCTTAAAATTAGAGTACATTTTTTTTAGAGATTTTTTAGCCTAACTTTAAAAAATCTGTTACCCATTAGGGTTAGTTCATATGAGCCATGGATAGTCCATTAGACCCTTATCATTATAAAATTTAAAAAATTATATTAATCTTTATATTGTCTTACTCCAAAATAACATATTCATTTTTATCATCTCACTAAATTTTATCTCTATTCTATTCAAACTTTCTCTTTTAAATATTATACATTAATATAATCAACATTTTTTTTCCGTATTCTATTAGTTTCTCTTATGTTAAATATTCGAGTATTATTTTATATAATTTAGATATGTATAATATTTAAAAACACATTATAGTATTTATAAAAGTTAATATAATACTTAAAAATCTTGTTTAAAATAATATAATTTTTAATTTTATTTAAAATAAATATTATGACAATTTTATTTTAATTTTTTATTTAAAAAAAAATCTGATTAAGGTCAGATAGTTCAAAGTCCATTTAAAGACGAATTCAGATAGTAATTTCTAAGTCCATGTTAGAGAGTTTTTTGGCTCAGTCCTAAAAAGTCCGAGCTCACGGTCCGTTCTAAGTCGGATAATTCATTTTGACCGTTCTAAGTCGGATAATTCATTTTGACAACTCTACAGGAAACAATCATGATACACGTGTCACTTTCTTATTGGTCCACCCAACATGGTTTCAAAGCGCAGTAAAATTTCCCCAATTTCAAACCCTCCTCTAATTCTCCATCATTAATTCAGATTCACATACAATACACCGCACAAGATCATTTCTCCTCTTCGTTACTCAAATTTCTATCTTCGCTCCAAAACGCGCCACTGCAAAACCTCTTCCACTTCTGTTTCACAGTAAGTTACGCTCCAATGCCATTTTGATTTATTTTCCTTTTTCGTGAACCAAAACGCAATGTTGATATATCTAAGAGTTTTATGTAAGATTTCATAATTGATTTTTCTATCTAATTTTGTTTTCGTGTTGTATTATATGTAATGTAATAGAAGTGGAGTATGAGTGCATCTTAGGATGAAAAATGGGGTTAGAGAATTTAGTAATTCATAGTAAGATGAATTTATATGGTAGAATACAAGTTATACAACAAATTTTGAAGTGTTAAAAAGTGTTTGATAGAGCAAATTTAAGCAATTTAAATGATTAAGTTTGATTTGGTTGATGTACTAAGTGAAGATTTAGGGTTTTGGTCCTGGCTTTTTGTAGTAGAACTGTGTAACTGATAAGCCGACGCTATTTTAGAAGAGGCAAAAATAATTTTAGACTTATAGAGTTGATTTTGAATGGTTTTGATGTGTTTGATTCTTCAAAAGTAGAATTGATTATAGAATTGGTAGCTTTTGAGTTTAAATGTGATTTTTACACTGAAATTTATCGTTCAACTCACTTTTACATAAATGTGTCCAAACATAAATCACTTTTATCTTTAAATCACTTTTACAGAATTGATTCACTTAAAATTAGTTTTCGTCACCGTAAAACCAGACGCACACTAAGTGAAAATATAGGGCTCTGGTCATGGCTTTTTGTAGTAGAACTGTGTATCTGATAAGCTAAAGGATTCCAATTTGTTTTCTCGATTTTGTGTTTTACTTTATTTTTTCTGTTTAGTTAGAGTTTATCAAATTGCTCATGGATCCCATCAAATCATGTGGGTCCAAAATAAATTTGGTGAGAACCAGATGAATTTTGACCAATAAAATGTATGAGAAGTCTTGTTAATTAGAACTATAGAAGTGGATAGCTTATTTGTTGGTAATTCATGTATACATTTGCAGAATAGGTTGCTACTTTGCTCTGCATTTTGATATAAACTCAATTATGGCTTTAATGGTTTCAAATAATGGTATCGTTGTTATAACTTGCAAGTACATTGGCCTGAAAAGAGTAAGCTTAGGGCCTGTTTGTTTCGTTTTTTTAAAAAATGATTTTTATAGTATTACGTATTTTTGTGTAAAAGAAATTTACAAAGAAAAGTTTCAAATAAAAATTTGGTTTATGGAGGAATTATTGGAAAACATTGTTTGGACTCCTAGACTGTGGCGCCCTTGGTGCTTTCTCTAGGAGTATATGACAATTAAAGCAAAGAAAATGTCAGATTCTAAAAAAAGAAATATATATAGAAAAGAATACTATTTCCCTTTCTAACTAGAGTGAGTTTACTCTATTCGAATGACAACAATAATTTAATAGAGTTTAAATTCTAAATTGGATTTTTTATAATGAAATTCAACTATTCATTAGTTTTTTTTATTTTATTACAAACTTGTCCACCTAAACCGGAAGCGGTTATAGATGCTATAACAAAACTTCATAAGAAAATATCTCGAGAAATCTATGAAGATCCAATTAGTTATCAACGTAGGTGTTTTACTACCAACCACAAATTTGATGTTGGACACAGTACTCATACCGGCAATTCTAATCAAGGATTATTCTATCAACCATCATCTATTTCCGAGATAACCTCGGACACATTTTGGAAATATGTTATTTTAGGTATTGTATCATTTTATTGAAACTTTTTTTTGGATATCAAAATTTCAAAAAATCACTTAATATTGAAGCTATTTCAAATAAATCATTTTTGAAATACAACATTTTGAAAAAATTGCGATTTCGACTATGTTTTGATCTTCAATAATATATGTGTATGTTATAGGATGTCAAAATTAGTCTTTCAATTTAGAAAAAACGAATTAAAAAAAACATGTAATATTTTGAAAAATGTTTTTATAAAAATTATTTTTGAAAATACAAAGAAAAAATTACTTTTTTAAAGCTAAAACAAAGAAGCCCTTAATTTGGTTTAAAGAGAAGGATTAGTGGTTCATAGCTTTTAATCATGAATGGTTTTCCAAATACTGGGGCTTTTTAATATGTAGAATCTTAGGTGAGAACGAATATGGACAGGTGTGGAACTTGTCTAACCTTTGTGTGTGTGTCCATGGATCTTGCTCTCTGCAATTTTATGTGACATTTGCAGTGGGGATCTGAGCATACCCTTATATGGAAGCATTGTTGTTGGAATAGTTTTACCTATTCACTAGTTATAATATACTCACATCCTGCTTTTTTCAAGTTAATGCTGGAATACAAAGAGAAGAATAGCTTGTAAGTAGAGATATGCTGAAGAAAAGAAGATAAAGGAAATTAATAACTCAACTTTTATTATCATTGGCTAATGGTTTCTGCTTAGATATGATAAACTAATTAAAGCAACTCGCTTTGATGTCTGATTCCATATTTCTTTGGACTAATAGGGTTAGTTTTTCTTACCATTTCTTTTATAATTTCTTTCAACTTTTAGGTACTTCCATTTGTGGCACTTTATGTAAATACTTTAGTTGGCTATTGAAAGTTACACGGTATCTTGGTCGCCACCAAAGGGAAAGAGGGATGGATGGGCCTGGGTGGGGAAGAATAGAATACTTTCCAACATAACTGTGCTAACAGTGACCAAATTCGTGTTCTAATACACTTTTTTCTGAAGAAAGGATAGACATAGACCTTCATCTAGAAACAATTTTGAGGCCTGTAGAATCTTATACAAACAGGTTATTATTAGTTATGGGCAGTAATCTTGTTTTGGCACTATTGTTATTGTTAACATGATATACTTGTGGTAGTATGACTGATATATGAATTTTGACTTATCTTAAAAATGCAATTCATTATACTGTTCCTTGTTTTACCCTCTCCTTTTGGCCGGTCCTATGTATCAAGCTGTTATGTAAGTTCTGTTTTATGCAGCCCAGCTGATAATAAATAATAACCTGCTATCGTCACTTTAATTGTAATTTTTTTGTCAACTCAATAAGCATTAAGTGTATCTACTCTGATGCTTATTCTTTATTTCCTCAAGTGTTTTTGGTTGATTGAGTATATATGCACCTGTGAATTCTGAAACACTGAATTTTTACATATCAAAGTTCACGACTATTTAAAAATGTAATAATGTATATCTTGATATAATAAATTGGGCAGATTTTTATGGATTTTGTGATAGTGGATTCGGACAAGGGAAACGAGGCAGATCGTGGCTGTCTAGAAGAGAGTACAAGTATATTTGATGGAATTGAAGTTCAAGAGCCTTATGTGGGCTTGGAATTTGATTCTGAAGAAGCGGCCAGGGCATTTTATGTTGAATATGCGAGACGGGTAGGATTTGTTGTACGCGTTATGCAACGTCGACGTTCTGGAATAGATGGCAGGACTCTTGCTCGTCGACTTGGATGTAACAAACAAGGATTCTCACCCAATAGCAAGAGAACACTGGGGCAAGAAAAAAGACCGATGCCCAGTGCCCGAGAAGGTTGCAAGGCAACAATTTTATTTAAGATGGAAAAATCTGGAAAGTGGGTTGTCACAAGATTTATAAAGGATCACAACCATCCACTAATTGCTACGGCTAATGGTTTCAGTACAGAGGTGAGTTTCATGCTTGCTTATAAATTTTTTACTCTAACTTTCCACTCTTTTAAGTAAATCTTCATTGGTTCTTAGGCATGGACTTTAGCATATACTTTGTTTTAGTACAGTGGTGAGAATAAATGTTTTTTATTTTCACACATCTGCCTTGCAAGTGACTGTTTGGCCTACAGAAGAGAAGTGTGGGTCAAAGGTACATCCCAAGATATGGAAGGTTTACACCTATATGCTGCACTGTCAGCTGTAGTTAGAGAGAGAGAAAAGTGCAATGTAACTGCTTTCTAAGTTAAAAAAGGGAGTGGATTGTATAGTGGGTATCTTTTAGAGTCATTGAATTAGTTGGAATGAAGAGTTTTCCTCTTCTGTAAATTCCCCAATTCCATGAAAGAATACCCAGATTTCTTTCTCACTTGTTTTACTATTCCATTGCGGTGTGTTGGTTCTTAGTTCCTATCAAAATGGTCTGACTTGCGGCCTATGAAGCACGGACACTGGAAACACGACACCGACACTGACATGTCGACAACAATAATAATTTGAAAAAAGGCATAAATTGAACGTAATCACAAGTGCCGGTGCCAATTTTGGACATGGAAGCCTTTTTTTTTTAGTTGTCCGTGCTACAAAGCCTGCGGCTGCTTGAGGTAAATGCCAGCAAAGAAGAAGTGATGGATTGAGGCTACCGTTGCGGCAATAGAAGCAGGGTTATTGGAGGTTCGTTCTGCCATGGAAGAGGTGCAGAGCACAACAAAGAAAACAAGAACAATTTTATCTCCATGTTGGAGAAATGCTTAGGTTGATTGCTCTAAACGAAGCCGGATGGGAGTGAGAATGAAGGATCTAGACCAAAGCTTGGCGGATAGGTGAAAACAACAATGGAAGTAAATCCACTTTGAAACTGTAATGCTTCTTGGTCTGGGATTGTGTTGACACAGTCCCAGACGCTTTAGAATTTTTCCCTTTGACCAATGGTGAAGGCAGAAGTGGGCTCATCCTTGACAAAATCTCTTGAATTCACAAGTTTTTTGATTATTGTTATTGATGTTTTTTATTTCCAATCTGAATGCCTTTAAATAGGCATATTAGAGTATAGTAGCAAGTCTGTAATTGTTTGCATATAATTAGCAAAACAGAATTACAGTTAGAAAGGAATCAGTTAGAAAGCTTTAGAAAGCTCTACAAGGTTGTTACAACAACCATATGCTGAGCTGTAACTGAGTGTAACTAAGTCAGTTCAGACTCAGACAATTATAAATAGCAGTTAGCTATTTCATGTAAGCTAACATTCAGTTTCTGTTAATTCATAACAGAATTATAAAACAGAATTCTCTCTTCTCTCAACCCTAACTAAATCAATATGAACAGTCATTCCTCCCTTCCATTTTTCTATTAAGGCTAAAGTAGAAGAAGATTACTAATTCGATTCCGGCGAGGCCAAGTAAACTTGCCGGGGGAATGCTCTAGATTGGGTCTAAAATCTAGATATTACCAAGTGAGGGTTAAACCTGAATGTCACGAGGTCATTATGGGTTCCTAGTAATGTCTTTGGGCTAATGAACACTCCCACTACCTTCCAAACAATGATGAGTGAGCTGTTTGATCCGTTGTTGAGGATGTTTATGTTGGTAATTTTTTATGATATACTTGTTTATAATAATGACTGGCAGGAGCATTTGATTCACCTACGTTCAGGTTTAGAGGTGCTAAAAAAGAACAGGCTGGTGGCTAGTCAAAAGAAGTGCCTCTTTGCTCAATCATATACAGATTAGTTGTGTATTTAATTTCTGGCGCAGGGGTAGTAGTAGACCAAGTTACATCAATAGTGTATTCAAAATTGGCCTATACCAAAGAATATGAAAGATGTTAGAATATTTTTGGGTTGACTGGGTACTATCACATGTTTATTAAGGACTATGGGAAGATAGCTCGGTTTCTAACCGAGTTGATGCAAAAGGATGGGTTTTGATGGAATCCTTTGGCTCAGCAACCTTTTGAGACACTAATGGAAAAGTTTACTACTATATCCGTTCTTGGACTGCTCAATTTTGAAAAAGAACTCCTCTTGGAGTGTGGTGCATATGACATTTGTGTTGGGGCAGTCCTCTTGTAGAAAGTGAAATCTCTAGCTTTTTCAGCAAGGCTTTGGGCACTAGAAATTTGTTTAAGTTGGTGTACGAGCAAGAGTTGATGACACTGGTCATGGCTATCCAACATTGGTGTCCTTGTTGGGACAACTTTTTGAAGTATATACTATCAGAAGAGTTTACGACAACTGTTGCAACTTTGCATATCCACTACTGACCAACAAAACTAGATTTCAAAATCATTGGGCTATAGCTTTGACAAAGTGTACAAGCCGGACGTCAAGAACAAGGGGCTGGTGCGCTCCCTCTCTCAGGTCAATGAACTAGCTGAACTGAGAATTTTTGTATCTTACCCGCACTCCCGCAGATGGAGGAAGGCTCACAGCCGCTGGATGAAGTTCACAAGGATCCTTTGTTACTCAAAATAATTGGGTGTAATAAAGGATACATGGAAAGAGGGCTGGGTTCACATACAGGCAAGGGGTGTTGTATTATTAGGGGCTGTTAGTAATATTAGCCCGGTCTAAAATAATTCCCAAATTGCTGCAAGAGTTTCATGCAGCTCCTCAAAGGAACATTCATGATTTTACCGAACCTATCATCATTTGGCTGCCAATGTTTATTGGGTCGGCATGAAGGGAACCGTTCAAGATCATGTGAGGTCTTGTGATATATGCCAAATGCAAAAAATACCATAAAAGTTATAGTGGTCATTACCACTTCGTTTACCGACCAAACAAAATGCATAAAATACCTTGCCACTTTTCTTGGCAGTCTTCTTCAACCCCTAACAATTCCAAAAATGGTATGGGAGGAAGTGTCGAAGGATTTTATAACGGGCCTTCCGAAGTCTAGAGGAAATGATGTTGCGTTTGTAGTGGTTGATTGGCTTTCCAAAGATAGCCATTTCATCCACTCAAATATCCTTAGACAGCCAGAACCATAGGAGAGGTTTTTGCAAAGGAAATCATTAAACTTCATGGAAAGCCAGCTGCCGAAGTTAGTGATAGAGAGCCTCTGTTTGTCAACAACTTTTGGAAATAATTATTCAGGTTGCAGGGAACCCAACTTAAGATGAGTTGGGCCTATCATCTTGAGTCGGGTGGACAAACAAAGATTGTCAACTTCTCTGTGTAGACTTACCTGAGGTGTTCTATATCAGATTTTAACCCAAAATCTGGCCACGTTGGTATTGGTTCAATATAACTTAATCATGCAGCTACAGGAAGAACCCCTTTTTAGGAATCTGCAAAAGGAAATCTCCAATCCAGGCATTGCTAGGCTCATGCAAGGAAAAATGAAGCCAAAAGCAGTTTAGCTGGAATTAATTGAGCAAGACGAAACTTTCAGAAGGACTAGGATGATGAACAATTGATGCAAATATCTGCATCCTTACTTCCTCTTCATTTTTTTGTGCTTGTTTGTAGGTTTGTCAAGTTATTTTGTTGTTATTTGTGCATATATGACATGAATAAAACGATTTCACCAGAAATTTGATTCTGAGTAAGATAAACGGTGGTCACATTGATGATTCTCAGTTCAAGTTGAATTGGAAGTAGAATATGAGTTTAGATAGTTTTAGAAATGTCTTGGTCCGTTTATTGTATTGAAATGAAAGGTCATGTTCTTTCTACACGCAATTAGTGTACTCTAATCTCTACTGTTATTGGAGTTGCATATGTGCAAGCAGGCAGAGATTAATTATTTTTCAAGTTGACAGAGAATAATAATAGTAATGATGTTAAAATGTAAAATAGTTAAATAGGAGATGTATTATAACTAAGATCAACCTTTAGTCATGTTTGTGATCCCTGTTGTGACCAGCATTATATCAGTGGAAGACCGAAAGCCAAAAATCTGTCACAAAAAGCCAGGGCCCTGCAATCCTTCACAAAAATGCCATGGTTATAAAAAAATCCACCATGGCTGATATTTGACTACACTGGTTGCAGCCAGCTGGATTGGGACAACCGGTATTTTCTTATTCGAGATACAAGGGGTGGATGATTGGGAAGTAAATAATGTATTTGTGGAGTTATGAATGCTTTTAGATATTCTATTCATTAAAATAATGTATTTGTGGAGTTATGAATGCTTTTAGATATTCTATTCATTAAATGGATGCTTGGTATATAAAGGTGCAAAGAAAGTTAAGCATATGATCGTTAGAATTGACTCTTCGGGGAACAAATGTTTTGCCACTTTATACCTGTTTTTGATTATATTTTATCTTTTAATTTCCAATTCTACTTGATCTGTTGATCCTTACCGTTTCAATTTAATTTTCCCTCTATCTGTAGGACGATAAAGATAAGAAAATTGCTGAACTTACTATGGAGTTGGAGCGCCAAGATGAACTTTGTACTGCATATAGAGAAAAGCTACTCAGCTTCATAAACAATGTTGAGGAACAAACAGAGGAAATGTCCACAAAAATTCAACTCACTATTGAAAATATAAGGAGAGCTGAGTCTGAAATGCAAAAAAGTTCCCAAAACAGAAAGCCTCAGGACTGTACATGAATGTATAAATGAACAAATATATAGTATATAATTTCACCAACTATAGTATTCTGGGACAGGGTGAGTATATAATTTCACTAATTATAAATACGGACACTTATTTTGAGACAAATAATTTTAGAATGTGTTCCTCTCTCTCCTCATGAGTTGAGGGAAAGGAGATGGGTAGCACATTAAATAGCATGCAGCTGTTAATACATGCTTTATTCCAGGGTGTTAAGCCATAGGGTATCTATCAAGTTTTGAAGAAAAAGAAATGAAGTACTAGTAGGTATCATATAAATGTCAATAGTTCTAAACTCTTTTAACTTTAGTGTGATTATTTTGCTGGAAACTTAATCAATGCTCATTTAGTCATAAAAATATTTTGAAATTATATTATGATGAATACAATTTCCTTTCATTTAATACAAGTTTAACACCCAGAAACTAATTCTTCAGAGACAGGTCTCATCTCATGGATATTACATGACATAGAAATGACAATTGTACCCATATTCAATAGATATCCACAAAAAATATCCATAATAAGTAACGTAAAAATTTGTAAAAGGATTCAGGTGCAGATAGGGATAGTTATTTTATTAAAATATGCGAGTATGGGTTTGCCTCATACTTATTATAATGTATATTTATATATTTTGATTTATATTATCATATAAAAAATGTTTTTATTAAAATATGCGGGTATGAGTTTGCCCCATACTTATTATAATGTATATTTATATATTTTGACTTATATTATCATATAAAAAATGTTTGTCTCTTTAAAAGAATACATCACAATTAAATTATTATACATTTTAATATAATTGTATAATTGTTTGTTTTTTTTATAATTCAAAATATTTGATTTTTTTTAAAATTTAAAATGATATAATATTTTAAAAAATGCTAAGAATACTTTTTTTAACACTTTCTACCACTCACTCTTTTATTAGATAAAACACATATAAATCTCTTACTTTTATTTTAAAATAAATCCTACGTGAAATTGTAGGATCCACATCTAATTAAAAAGGGAGTGTTAGAGTGACTATTAAAAATAAAATATTTTAAATATTTTTTAATCAATAGATTTATTTTTATTAAAATTGCAAGTACGAAGATTAGGACGCACGTGAATATATGCTGAGAATATAGATTTTTTAAAACTACTCATTTAGAAAGTATCCAATTCATACCGGACGGCTCTAGCTATTGCCATTACATATTAATAATTCTAGTAGGTAACAATAAATAGATGACATTGGTCATGGCGGCGATGATCATGAACACAATGAGTTGATCATTAAATTCGATAATATTTTCTCTATTATATTTATAACATATTGTCTCTATTATAACATCCTGTATAGTGAAAAATCAACAATTCTCTATCATAACATATTGTCTCTATGGTATAGTGAAAATTCAACAAATTCTCTAATCATTAAAGTGCTTTTGAAATTTAAGTGTGATTTGATTTTCTTTTTTCTTTCTTTGTAAAATATAATATTTTTATATAATAATTTTTATTATTAAAAACAGAGAATTAACAATATTTGTCTCATAAGAAATGCATTCTCAAATATTCTTTGAAATGAATACTTTAACAGTGTGGTAACATGGAGAAATTATATTTACTTAATGTTTGTGACAGTTTCACACCAATATAAATTATGGTTTTGTTGTCCCCTCTTCGTAACCACTATTTAGTGAGGACATCTCTCTTCATAACCACTATTGATCGAGGACATTATTAATTGCACCCATACATTATTCACTTACTTTAGCAAAATTTCCAAAATTAAGATACTTCTCGGAGGTGTTTCTCAATTTGAGAGGGTTTTAACATAGTTGAAAACGTTAAAAATAATGTTTTAAAAATTAGACCGATTATTATGTTAAGAGTATTTGATTATTGATTTATTAGTCGAACCACTAAATTATTGGTTGGTAGTTGAAAATATTGAAAATAGTATTTTAAAAATCAAATCGATAATCAAACTGATGAGAGTACTAGATCACTAATTTATTGGTCGAACTATTAAATTATTGATTGACAGTTGAAAACATTGAAAAAAATATTTTAAAAATCAGACTGATAATCCAATTGATGAGAATACTAGATAATTGGTTTATTGGTCGAACCACTAGATCATTAGTTGAATTGTATAATTAAATCGAATTAAATTGAATAATTCGATTGAATAAACCGATATCTATAACAAAACTAGTTATTAAACCAATTAAAACAAATGACTTGTCTCTAAAAAAAAGTTACAACACCTAAAGATAAAGAAATAAAAAAATTAAAAATAAATATTTTCTAAAGATTATATTTATAATTAACTTAGGAAAGAAAATTAACTTATAAATATTAGAATTAAAATTTAAAATAACATAAATATTAGTTTTAATAAAATGTTAATTTAATATAATTGAGACATCTAAAAGAGATTACAAGACTCCAAAAATCTAGCATTTTTAAAAAGCGTGGCAAATTGAAGGAAAACCTCCCGTAAATATTTAGATTTTAAAATTCAAACAAGTCTATTTGTGTATTTGATACGTAAATTGTAACTCTTTTATAATATGCGGTGTATTCAAATTTCAAATATTCACATGGTATTCAGATTAAATAATTTGGATATTTTTAGATGTATTTGGTGTGTGTTGCGGTGGAAATAGGATCACAAACTATTAATGAGTTTGAATCGCAATTCAATTCACAACCGCTCTTTGATTTATCCGAAGGAAAAGGTCAAAAAGGGAAAACCTATTTTGCATCGTAAACACAATGCGGGGAAAGATCTAGGGTTCGGGGGTTGGTTAAATTAAGGGAAGGTATTAACACCCTAAACTTCTGTAGTACTCTACGGGAACCTTTTGTTCAAATGTTTACTATTTGCTTTATTTATTTGCTTAAGGTATATGTACAAAGGATTTAAAAAGTGAGAAAAAAAGACCTAAGGGGTTAATTCTAAGTTTACTCGGCAAGACATCGCATCTTGTGCCTACGTATCCTTACGGGAGTGGAATCAGAGTAATCGTAGTTCCCCTCAATAGGGAGGTTAGAAACTTCTTGACTGTGGTCAAGGTCTCAAGGGGAATAAACGCGTCTTAAGGACACGCTTACGTGGAGTGTAGAAACTCCAAATCTCTACGTTGAAATGTTAAGTTGTAATTAGGGTTAAATTAGGGATTCCACGGCGGGAAACCCTAAAATGAGCGCGGCGGCTCTTTGACCTAATGCCAGGGGTAAAATTGTAATTTTGCCCGTGGCGAGGCATTTGTGAAAATTAGGGTTTGTAAAGGTGTAAGGGTTAAAGTTGAGGTTGAGGACTATTGACACGGCGGTCAAACGGCTAGACCTAATTCCTTCGGAGGAGTGAGATTATTGGTAAAGACGCGATAAACATACAATGGCAGAACATAAAGTGCGGAAAGATAAATGCGACAATTGTCTCGCAAAATTACATCCCATAAGCAGTTACAAATATGATAATTGAATATTTAAACTGAAAATAAAATCAATTGAACTTAGTCAGCTGCAAAAAACCAAAACGAACCGAGACTGTTATTATACGGGGTTAGACAAAAAATTAGACGGGAATGTTAGGAATTTAAGTAGAAAATTATAATTAACGAAACAAGAAAAAAGGTTAGAAATTTGGATCTTAAAAATGAGGATGTTAGCGAAAAATTAATAAACAATGAAAATTAATATGCAAAGAAGATGGCGATAACATACAAGTGATAATGGAATATGAAATAGCAACGATGATGTTAGATTATGTACAAATATAAAAATAAATACAAAAATAAATAAATAAATATTAGTGAACAGGTTCATGGATAATCAAGAATACTGTTAGGAATGAAGGATGAAAATTGGAATTGACGATAATTAAAATTTAAGTGATGAATGTTTTGAGACGGTGAGAATTTAGGTAATTAGAAAAGAGTTAGAATGGAATTAGGTTTTTTTTTGTGAGATTTGGAAAAGTTAGAGTTTTTAATGTGATTAAGAAAAAGAAAATAAATTAAAAGTTAGAATTAAAAGTTAGCAAAAAAATTAGAACTTCGAAATTTGATTTTTAAAGAAAAGGTTAGAAAATAAAAATAAAAGTTTGAAAATAAAAGAGAAAAGGTTAGAATTTTAATAAAAAAAAGAGTTAGAATGTTAGAATTTTAATTAAAAAAAAATGGTAGAAATTTTGAAAAAAAGATATAAAAAAGATTAGAAATTAAAAAAAAGAAGAAAAAAAAAGAAGAGTTAGTTACTTTTGATGAAGACTGTAAGAGTTTTTGATGCTTGTCGATCCCCCCGTTTTGTTGCTCCTGAGGGTCCTTTTATACTTGATTTTTTAAAATCTTTTCCAATCTCAGATTTGATTTGAATATCTCAATCTTTTTCAATCTCTGATTTGATTTGAATGAATTTTTATGATGATTTCAGATTTGATTCAATGATGGTGATGTTGATATTTAGATCTGATTTTCTTATGATGATGATATGATCTGATTGATTTGATTTTGCTCCATCTGGAATTCATTGGGATTGGATTTGATTAAAAAAGTGTTGGATTTAAATTTAAAAAGTTAGCAAAGAAAATAAGAGTTTCAAGTTAAATAAAAATTAGAATTTTAAGTTTCAAAAAAATGAGTTAGAATTTTAAAATAAAAACATTTGAATGTTGATTTTAAAAATTGTTAGAATTATTTTAAAAACTGTTAGAATTTCATTTTAAAAGGAATTTAGAATTTAAAAAAAAAAAAGAAAAAGAAAAGGGCGTTAGAATTTAATTTTAAAAAGAATTTAGAATTTTAATTTGAAAAATAAAGGTGTCAAAAAAAGATTTAGATTTAATTTTAAAAAAAGTTAGATTTAATTTATAAAAAAAAGGTTAGATTTAATTTTTAAAATAGTTAGAAAAAAAAGATTTAATTTTAAAAAGAAGTTAGAGAAAAAAAAGATTTAATTTTAAAAAGAAGTTAGAGAAAAAAAAGATTTAATTTTAAAAAGAAGTTAGAAAAAAGACTTAACTTTAAAAAAGTTAGAAAAAAAAGATTTAGTTTTAAAAAAGTTAGAAAAAAAATATTTAACTTTAAAAAGGTTAGAAAAAAAGTTTTAATTTTAAAAAGTTAGAAAAAAAGATTTAGCTTTAAAAAAGTTAGAAAAAAATATTTAACTTTAAAAAGGTTAGAAAAAAAGTTTTAATTTTAAAAAGTTAGAAAAAAAGATTTAGCTTTAAAAAAGTTAGAAAAAAAGATTTAGCTTAAAAAAAGATAGAAAAAGATTTAACTTTAAAGAGGAGTTAGAAAAAAAGTTTTAATTTTAAAAAGTTAGAAAAAAAGATTTAGCTTTAAAAAAGTTAGAAAAAAAGATTTAGCTTAAAAAAAGATAGAAAAAGATTTAACTTTAAAGAGGAGTTAGAAAAAAAGTTTTAATTTTAAAAAGTTAGAAAAAAAGATTTAGCTTTAAAAAAGTTAGAAAAAAAGATTTAGCTTAAAAAAAGATAGAAAAAGATTTAACTTTAAAGAGGAGTTAGAAAAAAGATTTAAAAAAAGTTAGAAAAAAGATTTAATTTTAAAAAGAAGTTAGATTTTTATTTTAAAAAAGGTATTAGAATTTGATTAAAAATGTGTTAGAAATTAATTTAAAAAAGGTTATAAAAAAAATTTACTCTTAAAGAAAAAAAAAGGTTAAATTTTAATCTAAATCCTAAAAGTTAGTAAGAAGAGTTTAAAATGATTTAAATAAATAAACTAAATAGAAAGAAAAAAAAAAGTTAATAAAAAACATTAGTAAAGTTATAAAAAAAATTTAATTAAATTATTATTAGTTAAAAAAACAAGATTTAAAAAAAAGGTTAATTTATTAAGTTAATAAGAATTTAAAATAAAAATAAAAAAGAAAGGGTAAAATTTGGGGTATTACAGTTGCCCCTATTTAAATAACTACACCGGATGATTTGAGTGGCGGAGACTCGAGGAATCATGGTGGAGGGATTTAAATATAGATAACCGAAAATTTTGCCCTTATATGTGGCGATATGCAATGTTATAGACAAAACGAGGACAGACTAATGCAGACAATGCCATGAATATGATATGATGCGTATGTTGAAATGATGAATGCGAAAATGCTGACGAATACGACGACATAGGGACAGACGCTACGAGAAGAACACACTGGGGAAAACGACGCGCTGGGACACAGCACAACACCGGGGAATTCTAAAATGATGGTCAACTGGTGCGAACACGACCAATTGTCATTTTTAGAACGGGAACGAGATTCTCAAATGGAGATGGCACCTGTGAGACGGCCTCCACTGGGGAATCTAAAAGTAAAACTGGATCATGTACGACTGCAAGATCGATTACAGAATGCTGGAGCATTGAACAAAGAATAACATCCAAGCTTCTGTAAACTATCTCTCGTGACAGGATCAAACGGACTTTTTGGGAATCCGTAGCAAATATACAGGGTGAAAAGAACCGGCTGTATGCCAAAATAAATGGACTTTGAGAATAAGATCCTTAAATGGAGATGGCACCTATGAGATGACCTCCACTTGGGAATGTCTAATAATAACTGGATCTACACGGTTGCAAGATCGATTACAGAACACTGGAGCATTGAGCAAAGAATAACATCCAAGCTTCTATAAACTATCCTTCGTGATGGGATCGAACGGACTTTTCGGAAATCCGTATCAAATATACAGGGTAAGGACCGGCTGTATGCCAAAATAAATGGACTTTAATGGGAAGTGCCCTGATAAGCTTCTCGCGGGAGAACTGTCACTTGGAAGGGACTTATGTGCCAAAATGGATAAGCACTCAAATAAAGAGGCTGCTGCTTATCTGATAAATAAGTCTTCTCGCATTTAAGGTCGGCGCCTGGAATACGATTCTGACTCTCTCTTACTGAAGGATAAATAAACTTCTTCATGTTTCAAGATCGTGCTCTCCTGAACATGAAAAGGGTAAACTGAACTTCCTCATACTTCAGAATCGTGCTCTCCTGAATATGATTCGGCTCTTTCGGGTAAATGAAATTCTTCATACTTCAGAATCGTGCTCTCCTGAATATGAAAAGGGTGAACTAAACTTCCTCATACTTCAGAATCGTGCTCTCCTGAATATGATTCGGCTCTTTCTTGTAAATGAAATTCTTCATACTTCAGAATCGTGCTCTCCTGAATATTATTCGGCTCTTTCATACTTCAGAATCGTGCTCTCCTGAATATGATTCGGCTCTTTCTTGTAAATGAAATTCTTCATACTTCAGAATCGTGCTCTCCTGAATATGAAAAGGCTAACTGAACTTCCTCATACTTCAGAATCGTGCTCTCCTGAATATGATTCGGCTCTTTCTTGTAAATGAAATTCTTCATACTTCAGAATCGTGCTCTCCTGAATACGATTTGGTTTCTTCTTTTACTAAAAGATAAATGAACTTCTTCATACTTCAGAATCGTGCTCTCCTGAATATGATTCCGCTCAAACCTCCCCGTACTTCAGGATCGTGCTCTCCTGAATACGATTTGGTTCAAAACCCCCCATACTTCCAGACGACAGGTAAATGGAAGCCCAACTGCTCCATGGAGATGGCCATTTGCTGCGAGTCATAACGAAGATAGGATCGGCTTCTTAGGTGAGAAATGTTGTATATCGATGTTGTAAGGTGTAGAATTGTAATAATAAATTATCTAGGCATGAACTGGCATGTATCTGTAAAGGATTGTAGTTGATTTTCTTGAAAGATAGTGCAAAATAAATGCACGTCCGTGTACAGTGATCAACTTCTCGGGCAAAAACATGCCGCGTATCTGCCAAGGCATGGTGAAAATCTTCAGATGGTGCAAAATAAATGCACGTCTGGTTGGGATTGACGACCGACAAGACTGAGATTCAATCTAGGATCGAGCTAGAAAGAAAACTGGTAATCAAGACCCGATCGAGGGAATGAACTCGAAGGGTAGATATCTTATCCTGGCGAGGAAAGATAGCTGAAGTAACCGTCATCCACGAGGATCGAGCTCTGTGGGGAAACTGGAAACAAGTAAGTATTTTATGCTTAGGGCTGACAATCTATTTGGAGAGAATGGACAAACCCCAGTTACTCGGCGGTAACGACCAATGATGGAGACACAATGAACCTGTGCATGTTAACGCGTATGTTAATGAATATGTTAATATGAATGTATGTTGATGTCTATGTATGTAAATATGCAGGATGTTATGAAATGAGTATGTAATGAGTATGTAATGAATATGTAATGAATATGTAATGAATATGTAATGAAATAGGCATGTGATGCTTATGCCCTTGCGTATGCTGACGAAACAGACTAGAGACGGGACGAGAGATGAAATAAACATCTCGACGGAAATACCCTGCGTTCTCTGCAACCAATACGTCAATCATGGGTAAGAAAGATCAATGGTAGAACCAAATCTGGTTTTAAAGTTCTGAATTCTCTGGGGAGAAGGTAATCTGCTTGGGTGTACAGTATCACGTCTTCACATGGGGAGAAGAAAACCTGAGGGACACTTTTGAGTTACCCAAGAAAAAGTTGTTAGCTTATAGTCTCTCTGGGGACTATGATGAGGCAATAGCTTAGGAGCCTGTTGCAACACTGAGATTTACTGAGGAACGAAGGCCGCCGTGAGTAAAATCCGTCGGGTGCATGAAGAAAAGTTGTGAAACCACATGGCCTTGATCTTGAAGGACCTTATAGTAGTCGCCATTTGTTTCCTTTAAAAACATGGTGCCCCAGGATACTTGCGTTGCGAGGTAGGGTCATCTCAAGAGGATTTTATAGAGAACACCGAGTCCGGTTGCCCCATTGTTCTCAAACTCTTTGAGAGATTTGTCAGGTCTCGACGTAACTGGCACAAATTAATCGTGTTACGATGAAATCTTTGGGAAATAGCTCTTAAGAACGTCAGACTCGCGTTGGTAAGCGAAATGGGAAACTGCCTGCCCCTGTTCAGCAGGATCTTCAAGTTCCACGGGTTATGTTCATATGTAAATCTCTAAGATATCAAGCAAAGTTGTCATGCCTGAAATGCCTATCCTGAGCTTGTCAATGTACACATATATTTGTCCTGAATTTTTGTTTTGAAAAAAGATATCGCGATAACTTGTGACCGAAATCACTAGTCAGGATATAAGTTTTAATTATAATGCCAACATGAATTTTTTTCTGAGCATAGCTCGTAGGAGTCAGGAAACGTGATCTTGTCAAGTATGCTTTCAACCGAAGTCCTACTTCAATTAGGTCTTTTAAAGGTTGTATCGTGGCTCGGTTCACGGTTTAAGAAACAAAGGATAAAGGCTCAAAGTTATATTTGTACCCACCCATTCTTCGTGATGTTCTCCAATCCTAATTCAGTTAACCGGATACGAACGCTCATATCTCAAGCGGATTTGCTATGGTTGAGAACTTATCAAGGCTTTGGCCATGGCAGTCACTCACCTATTTCTAATGGCAATTGGTCACACGACTTTATTCTTTGTTGTTCTTATTCCCTAACTTTTGCCTGGACAACGTCTTTTGACCTGACTTTGGAGTCCAGCGGGATGCCCCAGTTTTGCCTAAGTCTCCTTCATAGGTTTTGACCTAGCGGGCTCTTATTTTTTTGAATATTCTTTTATGCACAAGTCGTGTAAATCTTTTGAAAGGCTCGTGACTGCCCCACTCCTTAGGTAACTGGGGGATAGTCATTGTATTGGACTTCTTAAGATGCTAAGGATAAATTCTCGAAGGTTTGCTCTTCCTTTTTAAGGATCTAAGCGCTCGATCGGTTTAACTGAAACCTACCCTGCCCCAGGCTAGGATGAAGGTTCTTAAAAGAAAGAAAAACTCCTACTTCAAGGCTCAAAGAGGTTAACGAGGGATTAACATCCTTATATCTCCAGTGTTTGGGATTTGAAACAATGCCTTACATCATCAGCAGGTTTTAATTGAAAGCATACGACAAGAAATCTGACGTTTTAGGTTCGTCATCCTCCTCCCAATTCTCCATCAGAACAAGAGATCGGGTAAAGTTGGCATTATGATTTATGAAAATGTTTTTTTGAATGAGTGAAACGAATGGATTTATTCAAGACAAACATATGCGTTGCATTAATTAATCAAAGATAAACAAGTTCGTGCATGCTAAATATGATTAATCGAAGAGAAATACATATAAATAAACAAATGAACTGTCGGAAAAATCCTTCTAAATGTTTATGAAATCTTGCATTCAAGAGTAACAGTTTCCTTTGGCGGAGCCTCAATGGAAAGGACGTCTGGTTCATGATCACTGTGAGTCGTCATGGCTTACCCCAGTTATGCTGGTCACATCTTCAACAGTTTTCAGTCGTTGCTTCAAAATAAATTTCCCAGATCCTTTGTTGATCCCGGTCATATCACCTTGAGGGTTACTGAAATGAAGCGGGCTAGGCCTTTGAATAATTACTGGATTCGGCTGATAGGCGTAGCATGCTTTGCAGAATTCGCACTTGACGAGTGAGGAACCCCGAAAGGAGTCTCGATCTTCAGCTGAGCATCGCCAAAAGACAACTTCTTCGTTTCTAGCAAATTTCTGACAACTTTCTTAAGAGCATAGCAATTCTCTAGATCATGGCCGGGCGCACCCTCATGAAATAAACAATGAGCGGTAGCGTTGTAACTTGCAGGTAATGGATTAGGTGGAGGACCCAAAGCACTGGTGGTAATCAGACCTTGTTGTACTAAATGGGGGTATAACTCAGTGAAAGTTATCGGAATTGGAGGACAAGGCTTATACTGCCTCTTACGGGGATAAGGAACCTGATTCTGTGATTGTTGGTGAACAGGAGCGTTGGGCACTCGTTGACTGTCGACAGGAACTTGCATGGGCGGATAACCGGAAGGTTGTTGATGAATCGGTGCTTGATATACCGGAGTTGACTGTACAGGCTGGCATGTAGGAAACTGCTGATCGAAAGGAGGTGCAACAGTAGCTACATAGGGTTGTTGAACATATAGAAACGGATAACCTTGAACATAACTCTGCTGATATTGTAAAGGTTGAGGAGTAGCCTTTTTGCGGTTCTTTGAACGTGTAGGTCCTTTACCATGGTCGGAGTTAGGAGTTTTGCACTTTGGAGGGGTAGCTCGTCGAACTGGTCGAGCACTGGGAGGCACCAAACCGAATTGAAGACCGTGAGGAGGTACATTCTCGATAGTAACAGCTGGTTGAGGTTCCATAACGGTATTAGTCTTAGAAACAACAGTAGACTGAGCATCCACCTTCACACTAAGAGCTCATAACATCTCCAAAATCTGCCCTACACTTCCTCGAAGATCTTCGAGTTCATGGCTGACACGATTGATCTCTTGGTTTTGATCTTCCATTCTTTTGAAGGGTCGTATTGATGCAGAGAACTCAGGGTGACGAAACTGGAGGGTGAGAGAACCGAGTATGAGAAATCGGGAGACACATGCAATGCAAAAGTATGATGCTAAAATGTGAATGTAAATGAAGATTTCATGGAATTCAAACATTTACGAATGTCGTGGGGTACCAAGGAAATCTTTTTCTTGTTTTTTCATTTTATTTTTTTATTTATGGTATCCCGCGATATCCATAAATGATGTTTGAACTCCATGAAATACAATGCAATGAGATGCTTTATGGATGCAATGCATGAAAACACACAAAGTCCTAGGTTAAAGGAACGTGAGCGGAGTCAAGGTCTACCCATCCCAAAAGGAGTGTACTATAGGTTAGTTGTACCTGCCGAACAAGGTTCTACAAAGTGCCCAAAGTCATCAGCCCATCTTTCGGATATTATCAACCTTCCGACTGACTCGGGGGTGAATAATATTCTCAAGAGAACCTCTTTTGAGTGTAGTATCGCGTAGCAGCCGTTGTAGGATTACTCCCACATAGCTCCCGCACTACGTCCTAAATAAGGCCAAGGTGGTGTTAAGGTACTACGGTCCCCAATATCACAGACTCCAATCGACCATGGAAAAAGTTTTTACGATTACTCGTTCAACCGAACCATTTTCGAAAAGGTCTCAACTGAGCGGTGATTCTCGAATCAGCTTGGTCGGGATTCACTCCCTATAAGCCTCATCGAATATATCCCCATCCTATAATAATGTCATTAGTCCGGGCGTAGGACTTATCTCACAACACAAGGAACAGTCCCACAATCAAAGCACAAATATATACATGCAAATGAATAATAACACAGATAGTAATAAATATGAACAAGTTAGGGATAACCCTCAAAAGTTAAGAGATTCTCCCCAGTGAAGTCGCCATTTTCTGTTGCGGTGGAAATAGGATCACAAACTATTAATGAGTTTGAATCGCAATTCAATTTACAACCGCTCTTTGATTTATCCGAAGGAAAAGGTCAAAAAGGGAAAACCTATTTTGCATCGTAAACACAATGCGGGGAAAGATCTAGGGTTCGGGGGTTGGTTAAATTAAGGGAAGGTATTAACACCCTAAACTTCTGTAGTACTCTACGGGAACCTTTTGTTCAAATGTTTACTATTTGCTTTATTTATTTGCTTAAGGTATATGTACAAAGGATTTAAAAAGTGAGAAAAAAAGACCTAAGGGGTTAATTCTAAGTTTACTCGGCAAGACATCGCATCTTGTGCCTACGTATCCTTACGGGAGTGGAATCAGAGTAATCGTAGTTCCCCTCAATAGGGAGGTTAGAAACTTCTTGACTGTGGTCAAGGTCTCAAGGGGAATAAACGCGTCTTAAGGACACGCTTACGTGGAGTGTAGAAACTCCAAATCTCTACGTTGAAATGTTAAGTTGTAATTAGGGTTAAATTAGGGATTCCACGGCGGGAAACCCTAAAATGAGCGCGGCGGCTCTTTGACCTAATGCCAGGGGTAAAATTGTAATTTTGCCCGTGGCGAGGCATTTGTGAAAATTAGGGTTTGTAAAGGTGTAAGGGTTAAAGTTGAGGTTGAGGACTATTGACACGGCGGTCAAACGGCTAGACCTAATTCCTTCGGAGGAGTGAGATTATTGGTAAAGACGCGATAAACATACAATGGCAGAACATAAAGTGCGGAAAGATAAATGCGACAATTGTCTCGCAAAATTACATCCCATAAGCAGTTACAAATATGATAATTGAATATTTAAACTGAAAATAAAATCAATTGAACTTAGTCAGCTGCAAAAAACCAAAACGAACCGAGACTGTTATTATACGGGGTTAGACAAAAAATTAGACGGGAATGTTAGGAATTTAAGTAGAAAATTATAATTAACGAAACAAGAAAAAAGGTTAGAAATTTGGATCTTAAAAATGAGGATGTTAGCGAAAAATTAATAAACAATGAAAATTAATATGCAAAGAAGATGGCGATAACATACAAGTGATAATGGAATATGAAATAGCAACGATGATGTTAGATTATGTACAAATATAAAAATAAATACAAAAATAAATAAATAAATATTAGTGAACAGGTTCATGGATAATCAAGAATACTGTTAGGAATGAAGGATGAAAATTGGAATTGACGATAATTAAAATTTAAGTGATGAATGTTTTGAGACGGTGAGAATTTAGGTAATTAGAAAAGAGTTAGAATGGAATTAGGTTTTTTTTTGTGAGATTTGGAAAAGTTAGAGTTTTTAATGTGATTAAGAAAAAGAAAATAAATTAAAAGTTAGAATTAAAAGTTAGCAAAAAAATTAGAACTTCGAAATTTGGTTTTTAAAGAAAAGGTTAGAAAATAAAAATAAAAGTTTGAAAATAAAAGAGAAAAGGTTAGAATTTTAATAAAAAAAAGAGTTAGAATGTTAGAATTTTAATTTAAAAAAAATGGTAGAAATTTTGAAAAAAAGATATAAAAAAGATTAGAAATTAAAAAAAAGAAGAAAAAAAAAGAAGAGTTAGTTACTTTTGATGAAGACTGTAAGAGTTTTTGATGCTTGTCGATCCCCCCGTTTTGTTGCTCCTGAGGGTCCTTTTATACTTGATTTTTTAAAATCTTTTCCAATCTCAGATTTGATTTGAATATCTCAATCTTTTTCAATCTCTGATTTGATTTGAATGAATTTTTATGATGATTTCAGATTTGATTCAATGATGGTGATGTTGATATTTAGATCTGATTTTCTTATGATGATGATATGATCTGATTGATTTGATTTTGCTCCATCTGGAATTCATTGGGATTGGATTTGATTAAAAAAGTGTTGGATTTAAATTTAAAAAGTTAGCAAAGAAAATAAGAGTTTCAAGTTAAATAAAAATTAGAATTTTAAGTTTCAAAAAAATGAGTTAGAATTTTAAAATAAAAACATTTGAATGTTGATTTTAAAAATTGTTAGAATTATTTTAAAAACTGTTAGAATTTCATTTTAAAAGGAATTTAGAATTTAAAAAAAAAAAGAAAAAGAAAAGGGCGTTAGAATTTAATTTTAAAAAGAATTTAGAATTTTAATTTGAAAAATAAAGGTGTCAAAAAAAGATTTAGATTTAATTTTAAAAAAAGTTAGATTTAATTTATAAAAAAAAGGTTAGATTTAATTTTTAAAATAGTTAGAAAAAAAAGATTTAATTTTAAAAAGAAGTTAGAGAAAAAAAAGATTTAATTTTAAAAAGAAGTTAGAAAAAAGACTTAACTTTAAAAAAGTTAGAAAAAAAAGATTTAGTTTTAAAAAAGTTAGAAAAAAAATATTTAACTTTAAAAAGGTTAGAAAAAAAGTTTTAATTTTAAAAAGTTAGAAAAAAAGATTTAGCTTTAAAAAAGTTAGAAAAAAATATTTAACTTTAAAAAGGTTAGAAAAAAAGTTTTAATTTTAAAAAGTTAGAAAAAAAGATTTAGCTTTAAAAAAGTTAGAAAAAAAGATTTAGCTTAAAAAAAGATAGAAAAAGATTTAACTTTAAAGAGGAGTTAGAAAAAAAGTTTTAATTTTAAAAAGTTAGAAAAAAAGATTTAGCTTTAAAAAAGTTAGAAAAAATATTTAACTTTAAAAAGGTTAGAAAAAAAGTTTTAATTTTAAAAAGTTAGAAAAAAAGATTTAGCTTTAAAAAAGTTAGAAAAAAAGATTTAGCTTAAAAAAAGATAGAAAAAGATTTAACTTTAAAGAGGAGTTAGAAAAAAAGTTTTAATTTTAAAAAGTTAGAAAAAAAGATTTAGCTTTAAAAAAGTTAGAAAAAAAGATTTAGCTTAAAAAAAGATAGAAAAAGATTTAACTTTAAAGAGGAGTTAGAAAAAAAGTTTTAATTTTAAAAAGTTAGAAAAAAAGATTTAGCTTTAAAAAAGTTAGAAAAAAAGATTTAGCTTAAAAAAAGATAGAAAAAGATTTAACTTTAAAGAGGAGTTAGAAAAAAGATTTAAAAAAAGTTAGAAAAAAGATTTAATTTTAAAAAGAAGTTAGATTTTTATTTTAAAAAAGGTATTAGAATTTGATTAAAAATGTGTTAGAAATTAATTTAAAAAAGGTTATAAAAAAAATTTACTCTTAAAGAAAAAAAAAGTTAAATTTTAATCTAAATCCTAAAAGTTAGTAAGAAGAGTTTAAAATGATTTAAATAAATAAACTAAATAGAAAGAAAAAAAAAAGTTAATAAAAAACATTAGTAAAGTTATAAAAAAAATTTAATTAAATTATTATTAGTTAAAAAAACAAGATTTAAAAAAAAGGTTAATTTATTAAGTTAATAAGAATTTAAAATAAAAATAAAAAAGAAAGGGTAAAATTTGGGGTATTACAGTGTGGTTCTAAGATTGGATTTGTTGTGTTTGGGGTTTGTCTAGATTTCAATTTCGAACAGTGCGAAAGAGCAATTTCGGATATTCATAGGATTTGAGAGTATTGCATAAGTTTATTGAACAACCCCTTTATTAGTCTTTATCGATCAACATCACCACCACAACAAAAAGGGTCGTGACACAACATCATTAAATGAATTATGCGCGTTTGACACAACAATCTCCCTTTACTTTAATAATTTTGAATATAATTTTTAATTGATTTTTAATTGAGCCCGTAATGTTTGCGTTGTGGTTGACGTGACACCCATAGCGGCTGTTATAACGTAAATATCATTTGAGAAAGATTTAAAATACACAATTAATATTAAGGTTTTTTAATACACCAGAAGAAGGTTAAAATTAGAAGTTTTAAATTTTAAATTTTGGCTACAAGAATGGAACAAACATGACTAAACTCGTTTAATGTGGTTTTGATGCCATTGTAAACATGATTTCAAATAACACCTGGTGGTCCGATGCCTTTGTGAAAACTATGATATCAACGTTATCACAAACACAATTATAGATGCAAAGTGTAATTTTAAAACAATGGGTTTGAAGAAGGAAAATTGGTGTGACCAAAACTATAGAGACCCCTCTTACATGGATTTTTATTCTTCAAAGCCTTATACTATATTCTCAATGTTGGTACTAGACAAGTTTTAATTAGATTGACCATTGCCTCCCATTTCTTATGCTTCAAAATTTTAACATTTAGTTTTGCAACAGTGTAGAATTGAGTTTGTTTAAATAAATGTCAATATTTTTAAACAATTAGAGTTTCAGGACGAATAAATGAAGAAGAAGAAAAAAAAAGAGAAAATTTTATTGTGAAAATAGAAAATTCTATTAACTG
This sequence comes from Lathyrus sativus, assembly GCA_963859935.3. Taxonomy (NCBI): domain Eukaryota; kingdom Viridiplantae; phylum Streptophyta; class Magnoliopsida; order Fabales; family Fabaceae; genus Lathyrus; species Lathyrus sativus. Next base: position 147,177,669 of record OZ012737.1, on the reverse strand, counting down.
TAAAACTGTATTTTGAATTACATCATTTCTATTTATAGGCAACCTAGGCCTAAATTCAAAACATACAAAATCACATTTCTCTTCAACACAACAAATACATCCTGTATTTGACTCTGTCGAATACAACTAGCTTCTACTTCGACTAGGTCGAACACACCTCAGCCGAGCAAAATTTCTACAAAACACTGAATTATAACTTCTAACACACCATCTAATTTATGTTTTCTAGACTTCTCAACCCAATGATTCTCTTCAACTCATCAAATCTGACTTTCTTTAGGGGTTTGGTGAGTATATCAGCTAGTTGCCATTCTGTTTTGCAATGCTCAAGTTAATGTTTTCCTTCACTAACTTGATCCTTCCAAAAATGATACCTCCTTTCTATGTGCTTACTTTGGTAATGACATATATGATGATTCACCAGGTCGATAACTGACTTGTTGTCAACAAACAACTTCATTTTCTCAAGTTCCATTAACTTGAGCTCTTCGAGCAACATATTTACCTATGTTGCTCGACATGCTGCGTATACAAATCCACAATGTTTTACTTTCTTAAACTCCATGATAATGGTACGCCTCCAATCATGAATATATGTAGCATGCAATACTCTTCTTCTCGTCTTGATCTCCACTGAAATTTGAATCAGTGTAACTGTGTGCTTCTGCATCTGTATTGGTATCATTTGGCATTAGTACACCATGACCAATCATGCCTTTGATGTATCTTAGCACTCTTTTGACTACTGTTAGATGAAATTCTTGTGGATTCTCCATAAACATGCTCAACAATCCGACACTTTGAAAAATGTTTGGCCTAGTATTGCAAAGATACCTTAAGGATCCAATGATTTATTTGTATATTGTTGCAATTACAAATTAGTCATTTGTTTCCTTTCTCAACTTTGTTCCACTCTTCAATGATGTAACAACTCATTGCTTACTCATCTTGAACCTCTTTAAGATGTCTTGGGCATATTTTGTATGCTTGATCGCGACTTTCTATGTCTAATACAACCTAACTGCAAGTGCACAGTCTATCGCGTAGTAATAAAAGATATCGATCCCACAGGGACTCGTAATCAAACTAGTGTTCTCGGGAGTTACTATGTTTAGCTAGGTAGATAATGTTTAAGGGAATAATTGCTATTACTAAAAGGGAATTAAAAACATTGCTTAAAGTATAATTGCGCGAATCGACATGCAATAATTGTGTTCTTCGGGGATTTGACAAGTTACCGGTATATAAAATATTTTCAGAATTTATTTAAGAAGAAAATAGTGATCTAAAGACCTTTGTCTCACGATGGTTGTTGACGCTAGTCGCAACTTTAAGGCGGAACGTATGCTGTCGCTATCCCGTTCGGGGTTAAAATCGCTTTTTGGAAATCTCTATGTTCTAATCTATTTTAAAGTGCTTTCGCTGTTATTAAAACAAATGCCTAGTGTTTACTATCTGGTCCTAGCCGCAGCTGTCGCTTGTTGGTTCGTACCTTAATTAATTTCCCACGGTCGTGGCAAAACTACTTTTAAATAAGTTCTCGCTGTCGCGACGAACGTTTATTTAGGAAATAAGTTTAAACACTCAGGCCATAAACAACTTTTGAAAAAGAAAGGTTTTAACCGGTTATTATCAAATCCCGTCTGAATTATTATTACATACCGATTGCTCTGGTTTAGCTAGACATGGATTTGGAACAGGTAAAGTGTAAATAGAAGCAGAAATTTAGAACATACATACTGCTGGGAATTAAAGTTACAATTAACGAAATAATAAAAACTTGTAGAGTATCCAATTGGATTTTGGCCAAATCCCAACGATGTCGGCAGGATTTTGTGTCTTCAAGCCAATAGAGCGTACAAAGGAAATTGTAGTAACAGAATACAGGAAAATGCAAGGAAAACAAAAAGAAGACTTAAACTAAATTTGCTCTGGATAATAGTTGGGCAACACTTCGTTATCTGAATGCGGCTCCCTTTCTCAGCTCCCCTCCTTCCCCTTTTATAGAGGTGAAATGCTAACGGTTATAATTTTGCAGTAGGTGGACTTGGAGTCAGAGAAAATAGGAAGTAGCGGTCCATTATTTTGGGACTTGGAACTGATTTTTGCACATTAAATGAAGTTCTGCGTTTTTGCCTGCATGACGGTCGTCATGGATGTGTGACGGTCGTCACAGCAGCAAAATTCGCATCTGCTGTTTTTCATGTTGTTTTCATCTGATTTTCGTCCATATTTCATCTGTAATTGCTTCTTTTCTTCATATTGCTTTGTTTGGACATGATCTTCAAATACCTGCAAAATATCAGACAAATAACCTGGAAAAACCCGAAATCGGATTGAAACCAGTCAAATATTAGTTGAATTATACGTCAATATATATATACGATTTCGCGTTATCAAACTCCCCTAAGCTTGAATCTTTGCTTGTCCTCAAGTAAAAAGTAGGAAGAATAAAAGTCGGCAAGCACGCAACAGCTTCCTCGTTCAAAAAGTTGGGAAAAATCGGGATTCTAAATTGGAACAAAACGAGTACGGTAACGACACTGGACTATAAGTCTTCGGAGGTCTCTTTTTTATGCAAATCGGTCCCAATCATGCTACTGCAGCTTGGTATCAAGGTTCTCGCGTCAAGTTTACCCTGTTTGTTCTAGCGCAATCACATTAAGCCCATTGTCCATACACTTTCATGGCAAGTCAACCTGTTAGAGAATATGATCTCATTGCTGTTTTGATCTTTTCATTGCTCATAAGCTTATACTATTGATTTTTCAATGAGTTTTTGTACCGTTGGGCTAAATGCTCGGGTGAGGAGCACCTAACTTAGAGGGAACATGTCTCTATACTTGGGCTATATGGCTTTCTTTTCATGATTTTTCATCTTTTTAGAGATCATACACTTATTTGCATTGGTCGCTCGCTTAGAAGTGTTTAGGATGGTGCTGACTGCTTGTATAAACTACTTGGGGCTGAGTTTGCGTAGAAACTTGAGACTTTGGTACAAGTAGGTAGTGAAACCGACTCGCATAAACCGGAGGTCTAAGGTGTCAGGACGGTACTGGTTTTGTTAGAATTTTCGTCTCGGAGTTTCAAAACTTGGTTTGAACTTTGGCGCATTCTCGTGATGCTTTTGAGGAACAACTGAAAAGAATTTTGTTTATGTCGAATAAAGTGGGGGAATTTGCGTAACGGAAAAAGACATATAAAAGAGCTTTTATTTGCTAAAATGGGAAAATGTTTGAATTGAAATTACTGAATTGAAAGTACAAGGAAATGGGAAATAAACGCTCCGCTCTCACACTATCTCAATCAGTGTCCTCACTGATTCGAAAGAATGCGAGAGGGAAATACAAGGGAAATGAAAATACAGGAAACGGGAAATACAGGAAACAAATAAAGAAAGAAAGAACTAATCACGGCCTCTGCCTCAGTCACGTCCTCTGTCGCGACCTCTACCTCTGGCCTGTTCGACTCGGGCCTCAAAGTTTAGAGCTCCGGTGTGATAGACATAATCACGGAGTCCTTCGAATTGCAAGGTAAGATTCGCCAAGTTCTCAGTGATGGCTTCCTGGCCAGTTTGGAGCTATTGCATCGTGGTTCTATGCCAAGCTTCGTATTGCTCTGCTCGCTGATTTTGTTGCTGCATCATGGCAAGTATCTGTGCTTGTTGGTCGAGGGATCGGCGGAGGTCTTCTTCAGAGAAGTCGGGCTCTGGACGGTGGCGGCGGCGACGGTAGGATGTGCCTTCAGAAGGAAGTGGTTGCGATGCCTCAGGTTGCTCAGTTCTGTCCAACTCATCTTGCATTTTGTCAACAGACCCTTGGGTATTGGTTTGAGTTGGGGCAGTGGTAGCAGCAGGGGCATTCAGGTCAAAAAGCCAGTTGGCACGATCCTGTGGGTGCATCCGGGTACGTGACGACATGATGATACTTCTGATGGTTTTGCCACGCACGACCGGATGGTACTTTCCATCGGACCTGGAGCGGATGAGGTGAGAAGCTCTGCAATGGTCGGTGTCGAGAAATACCGAAGGAATTGTATGGAGATTCTGGAGTTGGTTATCGAGGTTCAGGCCTAGTGCAATGGAGGTAACAATCCCGCCAAAGTAAAATGGCTTAGAGCCACGGTTGCAGTTGGCCTGAATGTGGGCTAGGAGGAACGGAGCGGCGTTGATGGGTTCGGAATTGAACACGCAGCGGAGAAAGAAAAGTTCTTTGGAGTTCACCTTGTGGTTGCTATCTCTTGCGAAGATGGTATTGCTCAGCGCTCGGTGGAAATACCGGATGGTTGGGTTGTGGATGTGTGTTGCATGCAGAGAATCCCAGCTGTCGGCATTGATTCCGGTCAATTGGAACCAAAGCGCAAAAGCTTCATGTTGAAATTGTTCGGTAATGCGGCGGTGAGCATCATCGCCGCGAGGGAAATGTAGGATGTCGGCAATCTGATTTTGATTCAATTGGTAGTTCGTGCCGAACATACGGAAGCAAGCGGCACCAGAATGTTGGCTAAGGTCGCCGCTGGAGGTGAAGTAGCTGAACGAACTGAGGAACTCAAGGGTGAGTTATTCGTAAGTGGGCTGCGGATTTGTGCACAGATGCCAAATGCCGACTCTCTGGAGCATCCAAGTGATGCCGTCAAGGAGGCCGAGTTCCGTGAGAGATGGTATGTGCGGATAGTGGGTCCGTTGTAGCGACCGTTGATGGAAGGCGACGTAGTTTGCTCTCTGTTTCTCTCCGGAGTCGCCTTCGCTGAAGTTGATATTGCTAAGGTCAGGGGTTTCATTGTTTCTTGCCATGGTTGGATGATGTTGTTGAATTGGGGAAGAATGTGGTTTCTGTGGAATGAGAAATGTCACAAAAGTGGATTATGAAGATGAAATGGGAGTTGGGATTATATGTAGTAAGGAGGGAAAACGAAATATTGAAGTGGGGTTTGGATGTGTGGTGATGGGAAGTTGATAAGATGGGAGTGGGGGAAAAAACATAACCTCTGTTATAGCAGATATCAGGTTTTGGACTCGTGACGGTCGTCACACATCTGTGACGGTCGTCACCCGTGTGACGGGCGTCATGCTTCTGTGACGGTCGTCACACCAGCAAATTCTGCAGAACGCAGAATTTTGCTACAGGGGTGCTTTTGACATGGTTTAAAGGCTTGTAATTGATATCGCAATGTAATAAATCAACCAAGAAGCATATGATAACATAAAAACAGAATAAAGGACTAATGAATAAAATTGAAATAACATTTAATTAAAATAATTGTTTTTAATGTAATACATAAGCGAAACGAAACAATGCGAAAATAAAAATAATTGAAAACGTACGGAAAACAGGAAAAATAAACTAAACGAAAGCTAAAATCTCAGTCCTTTTGTGCCTTAAATTCGTCAAACTTCCGGGCGTAGTAATCGAGCTGGTCACAAACTAAGTCCATGAAAACTGCTAATTCGCTGTGTATGCTTGTTATTTCTTCTCTTACAATGGTCAGAGCTGCGTCGAAGTTGTCTAATTGGTTCAGAACAGTATCCATTTTGTCAGTGGTTTCGTCAGGAATGGGCTCAGGATAGGTGTTGTAATGCGGAGGGGTCTCAGGGTCTACCTCAGCTTCTGATACAACATCCTCATAATACATATAATCATGTGCTTCAGAGATGTGATCACTGTCGTACATGTAATCTTGTGGTGTGGATTGAGGTGAAAGAGGTCCCATAGGCTCATCTAATTCATAAACCCAATTGTCCGTGTTATGGATACTAGTCATCTGATGATTTGGCAATGTGAATAGCTGGGCAGGTTTGTCATTAATAAGGTACTCGTAAGGTCCAGGTCCCATGGTTCTTAAAATGCGCTTGTTAAAGCAAAACTGGATATTCATGGGTCGGACGGTGCCAAAACTAGTGCTTGCATTTAGGTGGAATCTAAGGCCAAGCTCGTGGGCAATCATTGTCACGAGGCCTCCTATTAGAATAGGTGATTGTGGTTCCTGAGTGAGGCGTAGGAAGGATATCATCATAAAAGGCACGACATTCACCGGACGGCCCTGAGAAGCACAGAACAAGATAAATAACTCTTCTTTAGATACTGTAGTAATGTTTTCTTCTTTTCCGAAAAGGGTGTGAGCTAGGATCTTATGAAAGTATCTGAAAGCGGGGTTATGAATCTCATCGTTATACAGGCCATTTGGGTCAGGGTGATAGTCGCCTGTGATTTTACCCTAGAACTGGTTTAGTTCAAAATCAAGATCGTCATCTTCGGCACTGATGAACACATGTGGCCCGCTAGGAAATCCTAGGAGGTTAGCTAATGACATACGGCTATGGGTTTGGTCAATTCCAAACATTCTAAAGGTTATCAACTCTGTGTTTGATCCAAAACCATAGTTGGGTAAGTACCTGAAGGAACTAAGGAATTCGTAGGTGAGGTCCTTATAGGTAGCAAAACGGGTTTTCAAGGAGGTGTTCTCCCAGCCTAATTGATTAAACAGGAATTGAATGCTATCAGTAATTCCTAGCTTCTCCATGGTAGACTTATCATAATACAGTGTTAAGGCTATGTCTCTCTCAGTTAATGCTTCAAATCTTGCCTTTTGAGCTAATCCTCGAAAATGAACCTTTTCGAAGTCGTACGCGGCCATACTCGCAGGTTAGTCGGAGAAAAACAGGAGGAAGGTTTGAAGGCTTTTAAAATCCTGAAAAGTTTAAAACAGAAATTTTAAGTCAGAATTTTTAGAAACAAAAGGTGGTAGAAATAAAAACAAAGTTTAAATAAAAGAGAAAATAATGAAAATAAAATAGAATAAAAAAATAGTAGCAATTTAAGTTTAAAATTTTGTTAAAATTTCAAAGTAAGATTTCAAATAAAAATGAGAATGAAATACAGTAAAAGGGAAATACGGGAAAATTGGGTTGCCTCCCATTAAGCGCTGTTTTTAACGTCAAAAGCCTGACGATAGCTTGGTGACAAGCTATTCGTGGGTTTGAGCAGGAAGCTCGAGCAATGTTATACTACTGACTTGAGGGTTGTTTTCGTTCTTATTATAATGTTTTAGACGCTGACCGTTTACGATAAACGGTGCATTCGTCTTATCGGTAATTTGAACAGCTCCACTCTGAAGTACTTTAGTTACTTCAAAAGGTCCAGACCACCTAGATTTTAGTTTACCTGGGAAAAGTTTCAATCTTGAATTAAATAGAAGTACAATGTCTCCCACACTGAATTGTTTCCGGACTGAATGTTGATCATGCCATTTCTTAGTTCGTTCTTTGTAGATACAGGCATTTTCGTAAGCGTCCAATCTAAGTTCTTCTAATTCGTGTAAGTTCAAGATTCGTTTCTCTCCTGCCTTAGTGTAGTTGAAATTAAGTGTCTTAATGGCCCAGAAGGCTTTATGCTCTAATTCTACAGGGAGATGACAGGATTTACCGTAAACTAATTTGAAGGGTGTAGTACCTATTGGTGTCTTAAAAGCGGTCCTATAAGCCCATAAAGCTTCATTCAGCTTTGACGACCAATCTTTCCTTGAGGTAGCGACAGTCTTTTCCAATATTTGTTTTATTTCCCTGTTCGAGACCTCTACTTGTCCGCTAGTTTGCAGACGATAAGGTGTAGCTACTCGGTGTCGGACTCCATATTTAGAAAGAAGTTTGTCAAAAATTCGCGATATGAAATGTGATCCGCCGTCACTAATGACGAGTCTGGGTACACCGAATCTAGGAAAGATTATGTTTTTGAAGAGTTTGATTACTACTCGTGCGTCATTTGTTGGAGCGGCAATAACTTCTATCCATTTAGACACATAGTCTACAGTGACGAGTATGTAGTTATTCCCAAGAGAAGACGGGAAGGGTCCCATGAAATCTATTCCCCATACGTCAAAGATTTCTACCTCTAAGATTCCTTTCTGAGGCATTTCATCACGTCGTGAGATGTTGCCAGTTCGTTGGCATCGATCACATTTTAGCACAGCGATGTGAACGTCTTTCTAGAGGTTAGGCCAGAATAGGCCGGCTTGGAGAATCTTAGCGCACGTCTTGGATGTACTGGTATGACCACCATATGGTGCTGAATGGCATTGGGAAATGATATTTTCTATTTCTTCCTCTGGGACACAGCGACGGTATGTTGTCGGCCCCTCTCTTGAAGAGTAGAGGTTCGTCCCAATAATAGTATTTCAGATCGTGGAAGAATTTCTTCTTTTGCTGATAAGTGAGATCTGGTGGAAGCACGCCTACAGCTAGGTAATTAACGATGTCGGCATACCAAGGTAATGTAACTTGGGCATAGACGACTTCTACGGCTTTTTCGAATTCTGGATCTTCTGAGATTAAGTTAGGCACGTCACTTTCTAATTTGGCTATCAGATGTTCGTATGGAAAATCGTCATTTATCGGTATTGGTTCATGTTTAATGCCTTCTATTCGGGATAAGTGATCTGCAACTATGTTCTCGGTTCCTTTCTTATCTTTAATTTCTAAGTCAAACTCTTGTAATAATAGGATCCATCTCAATAGTCTTGGTTTGACATCCTTTTTGCTTATTAGGTACCTAATGGCAGCATGGTCTGTGTATATGATAATTTTTGCTCCTACTAAGTAAGAACGGAATTTGTCAAGCGCAAATATAACTGCAAGAAGTTCCTTTTCTGTTGTGGCGTAGTTCATTTGGGCAGGATCTAAGGTTCTACTGGCGTAGTGGATGGCATGAAGCTTCTTGTCCTTCCTTTGTCCTAGAACTGCGCCTACAGCATAATCACTCGCATCGCACATGATTTCGAACGGTAGTCGCCAATCGGGTGGTTGCATAATTGGTGCGGTGATAAGGGCTGATTTTAATGTTTCGAATGCTTTTAGACAATCGTCGTCAAAGACGAACTCATCATCTTTCATCAACAGGCCGGTCAGAGGTTTTATGATTTTTGAAAAATCTTTTATAAATCTGCGATAGAAACCGGCATGTCCTAGAAAACTCCGTATTTCGCATACGAATTTTGGAGGTTGAAGGTCTTTTATAATTTCTATTTTAGCTTTGTCGACCTCAATCCCTTTATTAGATATGACATGTCCTAGAACTATTCCTTGTCGGACCATAAAATGGCATTTTTCCCAATTTAGGACGAGGTTTACTTTTACGCAACGTTCTAATACCATTTCTAAGTTTTGTAGGCATCCTTCGAAACTTTGTCCACATACTGAGAAATCGTCCATAAATACTTCCATGATGTCGTCTATAAAATCTGCGAAGATTGCCATCATGCATCCTTGGAAGGTTGCTGGAGCATTACAAAGTCCGAACGGCATTCGACGGTAAGAAAAAGTACCATAAGGACATGTGAATGTAGTCTTTTCTTGGTCATCCGGATGAATGGGAATTTGGAAAAATCCCGAATAACCATCTAGATAGCAAAAATATGAATGTTTGGCTAATCTTTCCAACATTTGGTCTATGAAGGGTAAGGGGAAATGATCTTTTCGTGTGGCTTTGTTAAGCTTTCTATAATCAATGCACATTCTGCTTCTAGTCACGACTCTTTTTGTTATTGATTCGCCTTTTTCATTCTTAACTACTGTGACTCCTCCTTTCTTAGGTATGACATGAACTGGGCTGACCCATTCACTATCGGAGATAGGATAGATGATTCCTGCATCTAGCAATTTCTTTACTTCGTCTCTGACTACTGTACTTAGGATGGGGTTCAGTCTCCTCTGATGCTCTCTAGAGGTTTTACAGTCTTCCTCTATTGTAATTCGATGCATACAGATCAAATGGCTTATACCTTTTAGATCGCTTATGTTATAGCCTAACACGGTGGGGTACTTCTTTAGGACTTCTAATAGCTTTACGGTTTCTAGTTGTCCTAAGTCGGCGTTGACTATCACTGGTCTTTTTAGTTCATCGTCTAGGAATTCATATCTAAGGTTTTTGGGTAGTGTTTTAAGTTCTAAAGATGGGTTCTTCGGACCTGGCATATGGTTTGGGGTTAGTGCTAAGCTTTCGCTTAGACTGTCGTCTTTATACGGTTTACGCCAATCATCGTCTTCAGAAATATCGGGTATTTGAATCTTTATTATTTCTGAATACATGGTTTCTTCATTTTCAAGTTCTCTTATGCATTCGTCAATTTCATCTACTAAATAGCAGGTATCGTCTATGGCTGGTGCTTGTAAGAACTTGGTGAGAATGAACTCTATCTTTTCTTCTCCTACTTTGAATGTTAGCCTTCCTTTCTTTACGTCAATTATAGCTCTGGCTGTAGCTAGGAACGGTCTCCCTAGGATAATTGGGGTAACAGAGTCCTCTTTGATGTCCATGATTATGAAGTCGGTTGGGATGTAGAATTGTCCTATGCGTACTGGAACGTTTTCCAGTATTTCGACGGGGTATTTGACTGATCAGTAAGCCAATTGTACGGACATTTTGGTTGGTCTTAGTTCTCCCATATTCAGCTTTTTGCATATAAATAAAGGCATAACACTGATACTGGCTCCTAAATCGCATAGAGCTTTGTCTATTACGAACTTTCCTATGACGCAGGGTATGGAGAAACTGCCTGGGTCTTTTAATTTAGGAGGCATGCGGTTTTGAATAATAGCGCTACACTCTGCAGTAAGTGTAACTGTTTCGTTATCCTCTATTTTCCTTTTATTAGACAAAATTTCTTTAAGAAATTTAGCGTATGACGGCATTTGAGTTATTGCTTCTGTAAAAGGAATAGTGATATTCAACTGTTTAAGGAGCTCTACAAATTTCTTAAATTGTCCTGAAGTTTTGGAGTTTATTAATCTTTGAGGATAAGGGATAGGTGGTTTATATGGCGCTGGAGGTGCTTGAGTTTTTTCACTTGCGGTGTCCTCCTTCTCGTTGTCTTCCTTCTTCTCTAACTCGGATTCCTTTTCTGCTTGTTCAGTTGGTTTTTGTTGCATGGCTGAGTTTTCGGTTCTCGGATCGATCGGTTCGTCCAATTCTTTTCCGCTTCTTAATATGATGGCATTTGCTTGCCCTTTTGGATTTTGTTCGGGTTGTCCAGGAAATGTGCCAGCGGGTGCAGCAGCAGAGGCTTGTTGTTGAGCCACTTGTGATATCTGTGTTTCTAGCATTTTATTGTGGGTGGCTAAAGCATCTACTTTACTGGTTAGCTGCTTAATCTGTTCACTAGTGTGTACATTTTGATTCAGGAATTCTTTGTTAGTTTGAGCTTGGGTTGCTACGAATTTTTCCATCATCAATTCCAAATTTGACTTTCTAGGAACATTTAGAGCATTTCCGACTGGTTTTTGATATCCTGGCGGAGCAGCAGGCATCTGCAATGCGTTATCAGTTTTGTAAGAAAAGTTTGGATAGTTTCGCCAACCTGGGTTGTAGGTATTCGCATAGGGGTTTCCTTGGGCGTAGTTCACTTGGTCTGGTGAAATTCCTGCTAGTAATGGGCATTCAGGCGCATTATGAGTGGAAATCCCATATAACTCGCAATATGAAGCTACAACGGCTACATTGGCTGGTGGCGTTACGGTTAAATTATCGATCTTTTGCATTAAGGCATCTACCTTAGCGTTAAATTTTTCAAGGCTACTTATTTCGTACATTCCAGCTTTAGTTGCGGATTTCTCTGATTGAGTTCTTTCGCCTCCCCATTGGCAATGATTTTGAGACATGTTTTCGATAAGTTGATAGACTTCCTCGTATGGCTTATCCATAAGTGCACCGCCCGCGACGGCGTCTACCGTTAATCTGGTGTTGTATAAAAGCCCATTATAGAAAGTATGGATCGTCACCCAGTCTTCTAGACCGTGGTGAGGACATGTTCTCATCATATCTTTGAACCTTTCCCACGCTTCGTAAAGAGATTCAGTATCTTTTTGTCGAAATCCGTTGATTTGAGCTCTTAGCATAGCAGTTTTGCTTGGCGGAAAATATCTCGCTAAGAAGACGTTCTTCAACTGTTCCCACGTCGTAACAGAGTTGGATGGTAAGGATTGTAACCATGTCCACGCTCTATCTCTAAGAGAGAAAGGGAAAAGACGAAGTCTTATTGCGTATGGAGTTACTCCGTTTGCTTTCACTGTGTCTGCGTATTGTACAAACTTCATTAAATGTTCGTTCGGATCATCAGTTGCATTTCCTGAGAATTGGTTTTGTTGTACAGCTGACAGCAATGACGGTTTTAGCTCAAAATCGTTTCGAGTAATAGCTGGGGCAGCAATGCTACTTATAGGCTCCATCTGAGAGGGTGTAGCGTATGCCTTCAGCGGTTTGTTTTGAGGTCCTTTAGCCATCTTTGGTTCTTCTTCAAATTTGGGAATGTGAGTGAGAGGATCGGGAATGTTATGTTTTTGTTGGTACTCAATGATGCGACTTCTTAAATGTAAGAAGCGCTCTAATTCTGCGACTGAAGGTTTTAAGATATCGCCTTGTGGGCGATTACTTGGCATACAATCGACAGAACTAGTAAAGGAAAAATAAGAATAGTTAACCTAGTCTATACGGTGTAACAGAAGGTTACACTATTGACTAAACGGGTCCCCGGCAACGGCGCCAAAAACTTGATCGCGACTTTCTATGTCTAATAATACCTAACTGCAAGTGCACAGTCTATCGCGTAGTAATAAAAGATATCGATCCTACAGGGACTCGCAATCAAACTAGTGTTCTCGGGAGTTACTATGTTTAGCTAGGTAGATAATGTTTAAGGGAATAATTGCTATTACTAAAAGGGAATTAAAAACGTTGCTTAAAGTATAATTGCGCGAATCGACATGCAATAATTGTGTTCTTCGGGGATTTGACAAGTTACCGGTATATAAAATATTTTCAGAATTTATTTAAGAAGAAAATAGTGATCTAAAGACCTTTGTCTCACGATGGTTGTTGACGCTAGTCGCAACTTTAAGGCGAAACGTATGCTGCCGCTATCCCGTTCGGGGTTAAAATCGCTTTTTGGAAATCTCTAAGTTCTAATCTATTTTAAAGTGCTTTCTCTGTTATTAAAACAAATGCCTAGTGTTTACTATCTGGTCCTAGCCGCAGCTGTCGCTTGTTGGTTCGTACCTTAATTAATTTCCCACTGTCGTGGCAAAACTACTTTTAAATAAGTTCTCGCTGTCGCGACGAACGTTTATTCAGGAAATAAGTTTAAACACTCAGGCCATAAACAACTTTTGAAAAAGAAAGGTTTTAACCGGTTATTATCAAATCCTGTCTGAATTATTATTACATACCGATTGCTCTGGTTTAGCTAGACATGGATTTGGAACAGGTAAAGTGTAAATAGAAGCAGAAATTTAGAACATACATACTGCTGGGAATTAAAGTTACAATTAACGAAATAATAAAAACCTGTAGAGTATCCAATTAGCTTTTGGCCAAATCCCAATGATGTCGGCAGGATTTTGTGTCTTCAAGCCAATAGAGCGTACAAAGGAAATTGCAGTAACAGAATACAGGAAAATGCAAGGAAAACAAAAACAAGACTTAAACTAAATTTGCTCTGGATAATAGTTGGGCAGCACTTCGTTATCTGAACGCGGCTCCCTTTCTCAGCTCCCCTCCTTCCCCTTTTATAGAGGTAAAATGCTAACGGTTATAATTTTGCAGTAGGTGGACTTGGAGTCAGAGAAAATAGGAAAGTAGTGGTCCATTATTTTGGGACTTGGAACTGATTTTTGCACGTTAAATGAAGTTCTGTGTTTTTGCCTGCATGACGGTCGTCATGGTGTGTGACGGTCGTCACCCGTGTGACGGTCGTCACCCGTGTGACGGTCGTCACCCGTGTGACGGTCGTCATGGATGTGTGACGGTCGTCACAACAGCAAAATTCGCATCTGCTGTTTTTCATGTTGTTTTCATCTGATTTTCGTCCATATTTCATCTGTAATTGCTTCTTTTCTTCATATTGCTTTGTTTGGACATGATCTTCAAATACCTGCAAAATATCAGACAAATAACATGGAAAAACCCGAAATCGGATTGAAACCAGACAAATATTAGTTGAATTATACGTCAATATATATATATATATATATATATATACATATATATATATATATATATATATATATATATATATATATATATATATATATATATATATATATATATATATATATATATATATATATATATATATATATATATATATATATATATATATATATATATATATATATATATATATATATATATATATATATATATATATATATATATATATATATATATATATATATATATATATATATATATATATATATATATATATATATATATATATATATATATATATATATATATATATATATATATATATATATATATATATATATATATATATATATATATATATATATATATATATATATATATATATATATATATATATATATATACGATTTCACGTTATCAATGCTGCAGAAACATTCCTTCATTTGTGTTTTTAAATTCCACCCCTAGGAAATATGACAAGTTTCCTAGGTCATACATTTCAAACTCCTGCATTAACTTTGACTTAACACATTTGATTTCAGCCTTATCTGCACCTATAATAAGCAAATCATCCACATACAAACATATAATGACTTGACTAAGACAACTTGCATTGTTGACATACACTCCATATTTTAAGGCATATTTTGAGAAACCTGCATTAAATAGGAAGCTATCTATTCTCTTTCCCCAAGCTCTTAGAGCTTACTTCAATCCATATAGAACCTTCCTCAATCTGTACACCTTCGACTCTTGTCCTTTGAATTCGAATCCTAGTGGTTGACCGCCATAAACTTCTTCTTCTAAAGGTCCATTTAAAAATGATGATTTTGCATCTAGTTATTGTTTCTTCCATCCTTTGTATGCTGCAGTTGACACTATAATTCTGATGGTTTCCACCCTTGCCACAGGTGCATAAGCTTCGTCAAAATTAATACCAGGTTTTTGTAGAAAGCCTTTCTCCACTAGTCTTTCCTTATGCTTGAAAATTTCACTATTTGGCCTTCGTTTCACCTTGTAGATCCACTTCACATAAATTGGCTTCTTGATTACCATTTCGACAAGCTCTCGTGTCTTATTCTTTTCGATTTCCCTGAGTTTTTCTTGTATGACTACTAACAAATTTGAATCATTCATGACTTGATTTAAATTGATTGGTTATGATTCAACCAATATCATTACTTCTTCTAATATGTCACCATCTGCACCGATTGCTTGATATGGGAATCTCTCATATCCAGCTAGTCTTGTCGACTCAGTTCTTGTTCTAGTCGATCTCCTAACATTCTGCTCAGGTGGCTATTCGTTTCGATTGGTTGGAACTTCAGTTTGTTGGTCTTCTTCAAACACAATTATGACTGTACCTTGCTCATATCAAACCGACCCTTGACTCCAATCCCACCCTTTGATTTCATCTTGTCACAGTGAGAATTGGATATCAAGCTATTGATTAACTTGAATCGAAAATCATTATTCACCACCAGTCTTTAATTTGTCCAAGGGAAGGGAAAATGATTGAATAACACAAAATTATGAAATGCAATGCAAAGCTAGAGACTCTAAGGCTCGGGGGTTGGTTATACCTAGGGAAGGTGTTATCATCCTAAGTATCTCTAGTACTCTACAAGACCCTCTTGTTTTATTCGTGTTATTGTTGTTTGCTAATGGTAAGAGACCTAGGGGTTTATTTCTAAGTATGCTCTCCAAGAAGTCGCATCTTGTACCTACGTATCTTGACGGGAGTGGAATCAGAGCATTCGTAGTTCCCTTTAAAGGGATGAGGAACTCTTGACTATGGTCAAGGTTCTCGGGGGAGAGGTTTGTTGATTGATTTTAGGAGAAGAGACAAGTCGTCATCTTAGGGAGAATACTCATCTTTAACCACCATAAGCACGCGGGAGATGGTCTTTGCATCATATTGAGAGAAGGGATCCAACTCGGATATATAATCGACGAGAGTGCCACATACCTCCCTCAAGCGAAAAAGATTCTACATATTTCTCAATCATGTCATGGGGTAGGTGAATTATATCTCGACTACATAGATGAATCATATCTAATTCTCTTGTGGGAGAAACAGGGATTTAACTTGATAAGTTGTCTAAGTTGAAAACCTATGAGAATCTAGCTTGAGGATTAAGGGTTCATCCTAAGCTGATCAACCATAAAGAAATCAGGGATCAAGCAGGGAAAAAATGCAAATGGATGCATTGCGTATAACTTATAAAGTCACACACAGGTTCTTCCCTTGGACATAACATGCAAAATATATTATAAAAATAAAAGCATCAAGCCTTAAAGCTGTAAGAATTGAATATTCAACACATGAGACATGTAGTATAACCATCTTACAAAGCGAGATATATAAGATATCTAATCAAGCGCGGATGAAAGCTAAGAATTCCCAAGCATACAAAGATATGGAAAAGTTGAGTGTAAATCGTAAATAAGGTTCTCTACCTCTATTTGAAAAAGGACATAGACAACTATCAGTCTTAGACCAGCGCAAATATTTGTTTAAATAAATCTGGTTAATCATGAGAAAAAAAGGACAGTTAAATATTAAACTATAAAAAGAAACAAAATTCTGAATAATTAAAACCTAAAGCAATTCTTTTTTTTTAAATAATTATTTTATTTGATTGTAAAAATAAATAAATAAATAAGTGAAGTTATTAAAAATTTAATTAGAACAACCATTTAAATTAATTAAAAGTTGTTTATCTTTCAATAAAAAAACTTTAATGATAGAGTAATAAACAAAACCAAAACACCAAAAGTGGTTCAGTGTCGCAGACGAAAGGAGGGTCCATCGTGGACCCCTGACCAGGAACCAATGATAAAGTAAGAAACAAAACCAAAACACCAAAAGAGGTTAAGTGCTGCAGACGAAAGGAGGGTCCGTCGTGGACCCCTGACTAGGAACCAAACCTCCCGTCTGATTCCAGTGAGTCAATTGGATGACTCAAATCAAGTGGTTGGGAGTGATGGTGTAGAGTAGGTGCGCGCGTACGAGATCAGGCTACTATAAACAAAACAAAACAACTTAAGGACAAGTCATTACCAAACTCTCCTCCTCTCTCATTGTTATACTCTCTCTCTCTCTCTCTCTCTCTCTCTCTCTCTCTCTCACCTCTCATGAGCAAACTCCTAAACAAAAGAAAAACAAGGGAAAAACGGATCAAACACGGTGACCATGAAGAACACCGCGACGACGCCCATAAGTCTCCACGGCGGAGCTCATGAATCCATATGGGCGCTGCCATAAATTATCTAGAAACCGATCAAAGCTATCTCCCTTACCCTAATTGTAACTCCCAAACACGATTCCACTCTCCAATTACACTAATTCACAACATAAAACACCAAAACCCAAATCTGAGACAAGAAACCCTAACCTTCAAGATCCATAAATCAAACCAAAGATTCACGATTCACAGATAAGAAAACCTTTTAAGTGCAAGTAAGAGCGAGTAATGGAACAGACATAGAAGGTACTACCTAAAAGAAGCGAATTGGCTATGAGATAATGCCTCTCTTCCCTTTTTACTGATGTCTTTCTATTGCTGTGTATCTCCTTGTGTAATCTTTTATTATTGTTGTGGTGCTGTGGTAGTATTGTGAACTTTCTCTGTGTTTTGTATGAATTTATTTTCAACCCCCCTTCCTTGCGTGGATTTCTACTAGTTTTATAATCAAAATTTGAATGCCCTAAATGCTGAAGATTTTGCTGCTTTTAATTGCGACTTGATTACATTTCCATTTTTTGATTTATCATGTTTGAAACGGTTTTGGAAGCTTGATTTCGAAATGAATGTGAAAACATTGTTGCGTGCCTCGTCTCGGGTCGTAAGCCACGGACTGGTCTCAGTTTCTTCTTTAATCAAGTATTCAACTTGAAAAGGGTAAAATAAACCTCCCCTCGTCTCAAGTCGTAAGCCACAGACTGGTCTCAGTTTCTTCTTTAATCAAGTATCCCACTTGAAAAGGGTAAAATAAACCCCCCTTCGTCTCGGTTTGTAAGCCACGGTCTGGTCTCAGTTTCTTCTTTAATCAAGTATTCTACTTGAAAAGGGTAAAATAAACCTCCCCTCACTTCAAGGTTGTATGCCATGAACGGGTCTCAATTTCTTCCTGGAATAACGAGTTCTTATAAGAAATCATCTTCACAGGGGATTGGAATTTCACCGGAGATCTGCGACATCCGAGGGAATCCACAACTTAACGGAGATTAAGAAATATCGTTGGGGATCTTCAGAAGAGATGCAGGCCGGTCGATTTGCAAAATATATCTTCTCAAATAAAGAGAAAGATCATCTAAATTTACATCAAACTTCTCTGAGAGATGCCATTTGATGGAAGCAAATTGAATAGCGAACTCACTGGGGAGAACATCTCTGAGGAGCAGTATTGCTGTAATTTGAAGTTGCATTGAAGTAAATGGAGTCCTTGTATCAGGAATTCTCAAATAAAGAGAAACACTTGTAAAGTCTTCAATAAACATCTCTGACGAGTTTCCGAAGAGATGTCATTCGATGGAGGATAAGTTGGTGATATTGATGGAATCATTGGGGATAGATAAACTATCTTGGGGAGACTACTGTCTGTCATCTAGATAGAAAACTTGAGAACGAAACAAAATGCTCAAATAAAGAGTTGCCCCTTGTTATCTAGATATAAATTGCTGAGAGGATGTTGTAACATTGTTGGAGAGATATTTTGTCTTTAATGGTGATCTTCAAACAGATTCTTCCTAGGAGTCAAAGTGCAAAATAAATGCACGCCCAACCCAGGTTCAAAATCCCGGAGATATCCAAAATTATGATTGTCATGGACCAAAGTTCAATTCGGGAAATAACTGAAGAGAAACGGTCAAGTAAGAGTTGATCCAGTGAGGAATGAACTCAACTAGGGTTTATCTTTATCTAAAACTGAACTAAAGTAACCATCTTCCATGAGGATCGAACTCGGCGGGGAATTAGAAAGGATGTGCTTTTCATGCTTAGGGTTGAAGACTCTACTTGGAGGGAGAAGATAAACCCAGTCACTTTGGGGATAAACATAGCCAAAGTAAAAGAACAAAAATACAAAATGCACATATGCCATGTATATCTATATGAATGGATGTATGTCGTGTTATGCTTATGCTGACAAAACAAACAAGGAGAAGTAAACTGGAGATAAAATAAACATTCCGATATGGATACTCGGCTAATGTTCATAAGATAAAAACATCACTGGGGTGAATGGAAAGCCACACGTGGAATCACAGTCTTGCTTCAAGGCTTCAAACTTATCTGGGGAAAAGAGAGCACTCCACTTGAGAATGAACATCATGACTTCTCTTAGGGGACTGTCAAGATGAACCCTGCTACTCTATTGGGGATGAGAAAGATCCATTGGGAGCATATCAAACTCATGATTAGAGAGACTTCATGGAGGATAAAATAAATATCCAAAATGAATTGGAGTATTCTGAAAGGAAGTTGTAATTGGAGATGTCAGAGCTAAGGCCTCACAAGGAATAAAATAAACATCTATTTCATTAGGGAAGCTCAGATTAGATTCGTAGCTGCAGATGTCTGAGTTGAAACTCTATGGGGATGAAATAAACATCTACTTTGCCGAGGAATATTGAAGTTGTAAGAAATTTGTTGAGGAATGAAATAACATTTACTTCACTGGGGAGGTTAAAGCCAAGGAAATTCACTAGTGTAGGCTTAGGTTACCGATAGAGAAAATCTTGCATCAATTCTACCATAACTGCTTGAAATAGAGATTCATCGGGGAATTATCATAACCACTTGAAGTGAAACTTACTCGGGACACGAGTGAAGAATATTGTGAGAACAATGTAGTTATACATTGTTGAACTGTGTGTTAATCGCCATTTCGAACAACAATTGTTGTGAATGGATAAAAACAATCTTCAATTCTAAATTTCCTCAGATCACATAGTTTATAAGAAGTCATTCCAAGAGGATTTTACAGAAAACTTGGCATCCAACTGTTCCAATGTAGTCAAACTCTTAGAGAGATTCGTCGAATCTCGACGTAACTGCCCCAGATTGACTGTATTCTGCACACTGAGTTTTCAAGCTATCCTTTTAGGGATGGTCATATTATGAAATCAACAACTAAGAAAAAATTTTCCCCTGTTCAACAGAGTCTTCAGGAAACATGCCCCTGGGTATGATTATCCTTTTGAACTGATTTGCCATTTACTCATCAGAGTTTCAAGCCTCGAAAGATTGAGCTCATCACTGATGTTTATATGCAAGCTTCTATGATATTAGGCAATGTTAGCAAGTAGGAAAAAAAAGTTGATTCTGAAACTGTTAATGCAACACGCATGTTAGTCTTGAAATTTTTTTTATTAAAAAGATATCACAATAACTTGTGACCGAATCACTAGTTAGGATATAAAATTGATTTATTTTACAAAGCTCATGCAAATTTTGAGCACAGCTCATAGAAGTCAGCAAACGTTATCTCATTGAGTATGCTTTTAAGATAAACCTTGCTTCAATTAGGTCTTTTAAGGGTTGTATCGTGGCTTAGTTCACAGTTTGAGAAACAAAAGATATAAGGCTCAAAGTTTATTTGTACCCACCCCTTCTTCGTGATGTTATTCAGTCCTACATTCAGTTAATCTAACACGAGCATCCATCTCTCAAGGAGAGTTTTTTTTATGTGGTTGAGAAAACACTGAGGCTTTGGACATGGCAGTCACTCACCTATCTCCTTTTAGTGTTTGATCACATGAATTTGTTATTTATTGAGGATTTTTGTGTAATCCTTTGTTTTGTTTTTTTTTTCACATTTCATTCTCTAAATTTTGCCTGGACTGAGTCTTTTGGATTTGACTTTTAAGTTTGGCGGGATGTCTCAATTTTTCCTAAGTCTTCTTCACAGGTTTTGACTTAGCGGGTTTTTTTTTTCACTTTTCACTTTTTTTTTGTGATTTATGAACAAGTTGTGTGACTTTAAGTCATTTTGAACTTTATGAAAGGATTGTGACCACCTCATTCTTTAGATAGTCGAGGGATAATCATTATGAATTTGACTTCCAACCTCTTAAATAGGTAAAATGGATTCTCGAGTGTTCGTTCCTCCCTTTTTCGAAAGTTTGGGCGTTCGATCAGCTTAACTGAAAACTACCCTGTCCCAGGTTAAAATTGAGTTTTTTTCATTTGAAAAAAAAAAACTCCTACTTCAAGGCTCAAAGGGGTTAGCAAGGGATTATCTTCCTTATACCTCCAGTGTTTGGGGATTTGAAGCAATGCCTTACATCATCAATATGGTTTTATTCAAAAGCATACAACAAGAGATCTTACGTTTTCACTTTCGTCATCGTCCTCCCAATTCTCTACCAAAGCGAGAGATTGGGTAAAGTTGGCATCATAAAACATGAAAAAACATTTAATGAGTGAATACAAACAGATTTATTCAAGACAAACATATTCATTGCATTAATCATTCAAAACAAACAAGTTTTTACATACGAATCATGCTTTTACAATCAAAGAAATAACAAATAGATGTAAGCAAATAAACAAACAGCCTGATGAGCTCTGCTCTTGATTTCACCAGCTTGAAAATAACTTTCTTGAGTCTTCATACCCTTAAGCATAAAGGTGTTCCGTTTACAACTAGGCTTCCTCCTTTGAAGGTCAGCACCTCATCGTCGATCATCTCTTGGACTTTTCCTTGGAAAACCTTGCACTCTATAATCGAATGCCCCTATGTTCCATCATGAAATTCACAACTGTTATTTGGATTGAACCAAAGAGGACGAGATTTCATGGATCTAGTTTTTCCGAGTGTGATTACCAAATTTTGGGCAAAACAAAACCATAGTTGACTGTATGTCATTGGGGTTGGATCAATCTTCCTCTGAGCACGACTCTGATGTGTTCTCTGACAAAACTATGATTTACAATTCGGAATTACTGTTGCAAGTAATCACCACTGGCTCTGGCATATTAAAATGTGAATTATGACATTCATCCTTTCTCTAGTGATATGAAGAAGTTTCTGATCCAACATATCTTGGAGATCCATTTTCGCAACATAACATCCATGAGGAGTCACAGGAATGGAATTGACATGGTTTCATAGATCACGGTCCTTTGAAACAGAGTTTGAGAAATATGAGGAGAAATTTGATTTTGGAGTAGCAACGAGAGTTTCAACAAAGCAGGGAGTGTCTCCATACCAGATCCCCAGATTAGTCACTTCCTTACTGAGTTCATGGTTTTCTGGCTCAATGTCTTCATCCTCTTTCATTAATTGGCCTGAGTATCACACTGATGGTTTAGCTTGTATCTTCCGAGGAAGAAGCAAGAGAGGGAACCTGGGATGCAAATAATGCAATGCTAGTGACGAATGCAAAATGCGCCAATGCAAATGAGTTTCAAGGAACTCAAAAGTTATGCTCGCAAACACCATAAAGTGGACAACCACTTTTGATAACTGAAGATCTCATTTTATTGAAAATAGAGTATAATTTCAAAAAATTTAAATTCATGAAACTTTTATGAACATGATGTTTATGAGTGTATGTATGCTCAAATATAGGCAAGCACAAAGATACACAAAGATATACAAAATCAAACAAACAGAAAACCTAGGTTTGTAAGTAACGAGCATGGAGTAAAGGGTATACCCATCTCCAAATGGTGTGGACTAAGGGTGAATGTACCTGTAGAATAAAGGTTCTAAAAAAATGTTCCCAAAGTCATTAGTCCATCTTTTTGATATTATCAACTTCCCAAATACTCGACAGTTAATAATAGTCTCAAGAGAACCTCTTTTGAGTGTAGCCATCGCGTATCAACTATTTTGGGATACTCCCTCATAGTCGTCACACTACGTCCTAAGAAAGGTAAATTGGGGTAAAGGTAACTAAAGGTCCCCAGTATCACAGGCTCCTAGGTCGAAAGTAGTAATTGTCTTCATGAATACTCGTTCAACAATACCATTTTCAAGAGGGCCTCAACTGAGCGGTGATTCTCAAGTCAACTTGGTCGGAATCACTCCCTATAAGCCTTCTCAAATATATCACATTCTATCATAAGTGCACTCAATTTCGGGTATAGAACATTCCTCACCATACAAAGAACTCACCCAAAGCATAAATATATACAAATAAGCAAATATATAAATATACAACAAAACAAAAATAACGTGTTAGGGGGAAACCTCAAGAATATTTTCCCCAGTGAAGTCGCCATTTCTGTTGTGGTGAGAATCAGATGTCAAGCTATTGAATGAACTTGAATCGTAAATCTTTGAATTCACAACCGGTATTTGATTTTATTCAAAGGAAAGGTTAAAGAAATAAAAACCTAATTTGCATTGTAAACACAATGCCGGGAGATCTAGGGTTCGGGAGTTGGTTATACCTAGGGAAGGTGTTAGCATCCTAAGTATCCGTAGTATTCTACATGAACCTCTTGTTTAATGTATTATTTGGTATATATTTGTTAAAGGTATTCTAAAGGTTAAAGGGACCTAAGGGGCTAGTCCTAAGTATACTCGCCAAGAAATCGCATCTTGTGCCTACATATCCTGACGGGAATAGAATCAGAGTATTCGTAGTTCCCTAAAGGGATTGAGGAACTATTGATTGTGGCCAAGGTTCCAGGAGGGAAGTTTGTTTATTAATTCTAGGAGAAGAGACGAGTCGTCATCTTAGGGAGAACACTCGATTTTAAACCACCACAAACGTATGAAAGACGGTCTTTGCATCGTATTGAAAGAAGGGCTCCAACTCAGATTAGATCGACGAGTATGCCACGTACCTCTCTCAAGCGGAAAAGATCCTGCATCTTTCTCGACTATGTTATGGGGTAGGAGAATTATATCTCGATTACATAGATG
The DNA here is from genome assembly GCA_963859935.3 of Lathyrus sativus. Classification (NCBI taxonomy): domain Eukaryota; kingdom Viridiplantae; phylum Streptophyta; class Magnoliopsida; order Fabales; family Fabaceae; genus Lathyrus; species Lathyrus sativus. Next base: position 147,153,811 of record OZ012737.1, on the reverse strand, counting down.
AATCATGTCTAATTCTCTTGTGAGAGAATATGTTTTAATTGTAAGTTGTCTAAGTTGAAATCTTAAGGGAATCTTATCTTAAGAAAGGGGCATAACCTAGAGTAATCAGTTTAAAGTCAATAATCGAAGTATATATAACCTAAGGTAGTTAACCTAAAGGGAAAACAAAGGTCATACAAAGGGTTAAAAATGCAAAAGAGAAATGCGATGTACATGACAATGAAGTCAACCACAAACCCTTCCCTTGGATTTAAACAGGTAATCAACAAGTAATCGAGACATAGTTCAAAAGTCATTATTAATTAACAAGATAGTCAAGCCTAAAATAAGGAAGTAAAAAACATAGGATGAAGTCAAACAAAAGAGAAATAATATGACAAAACGGATGCATGAGTTGGATGAATAGAGATGAGCATAATGAGAAAAAGATAGTCGATGCAAGAATCAAAATCGTAAGCAAAAGGAAACTAAGTTGCAAGTCACAAAAGTTAAAAGTCAAGTAGATTAATGAAAATTAAAATGATCAAAGATTAAAACTTAAATACACAAATTAAAATTAAAAGGATTAATTCACATAATTTATAAAGAAAATATTTTGAGCTTTTTTTTATATGCTAAATAATTTAATAGAAATCTAAAACAAAATTAAAAGATTTTTTTTTATTTAAAAAAAACTTATATTTTTTTTTAAAACCAAAATTGAAGATATGTATATTTTAAAAAATAAGATTAAAACACCCATATTATTCATAATAAATTTTTATTGCTACAAAATTGATATTAAAATAAAAATAAAATAAATTTAAAAAATACTATTAACAATATATATGTAAACTTTGAAAACGAAAAAAAAGTATAGATATATCTTTTTACCAAAGTTAGGATCCATGTATACATGTATATAAACTCACGCATATCTTTTAAGATTCACACTAACAGTATAAAAAAACTAATCAAAATATGTATATCTAAAAAAAGCTAGCAGTATTTAAACAAACCAAATTATATACAAATCAAACTATATCAGCATACAATACTTCATTAACACTAATGGTATGAAATTGCTTTTTCAAATAGATTTCTATATAACTTTTTATTGCCAACTGGACAACCACAATTCAAAATAGTGTAATAAACCAGATCATAATACCCTCTAAATTACAACTACTTTTAACACTATTATCATAAACATTGCAGAACAAGAGAATGATTTTCAAACATTATAAGTAACTGAAACCACAATATAGGCAGCAATACAGTATACAAAACAATATCAGTCCATCATCACCAAACTATCAAAATGCTTACGAAACCGACATTGTATGCAAAAACAAGGCAACGAACAAAATATAAATTAATCAGCACAAACAACAGTAGCATGGAAATATCTGCACTATTACAATGACATTAAAAAAAGGAAGTTGTTGTCGTGTTGCTTGGTGGTGTTACATCGCGATGGATTTTGAGTTAACAACGTGAAAAGAGGGAAGTAGAGATCGGGACGAGTCGTTTTGCGGTGGATATTATTCTGAACGTCACTGGTATTGGTGGTGAAAACAACGTTTCATTTGAAGGATTGATTTGTTTAAAGGTTTAAGAAGAGTGTTTAGTAGTTTGAAAAAGAAGATGATGGATGAAGACATGAAGAGAGAGTCTGTAGAGTTGGTATTTATCCGCTTTTTTCTCTTACAATGGCTGCTGCGATGCTTATATATAGGCCTTAGGAAAGTGAATGCTTTGATGAATGAGGAAAATGTGCTCTGATTTTCTTTCCTCTTTCAATCCAACATGCTGTAACATTGCTTTTGATTTCTTCCATTTTCAGTTTAGCATATTTGGGATATGTTTTGGAAAGAAATCATATCCTTGTTCCCTTGTTTTGCAATGCCATCAATATATAATATTAGGATTTCAAGTGAATTAAAAACTTTCTAAAACTTAGGGAACACATATATTAAAAGGGTTAAAACAAAATGTTTGTATGTTTAAAAAAAAAAAGGAAACGCAATAGTTTAAAAACATTTAATTAAAATAGACTTTAAACTAAAATACCTAATTAAATATAAAGATAATTAAATTAAAAACTAATTTAACTAAAACAATTAAAAGATAATTAAATTAAAAGACTATTTTAATAAAATAATTAAAAGATAATTTAATTAAAAGACTATTTTAATAAAATAATTAAAAGAAAATTAAATTAAAAGACTATTTTAAAAATAAAATATAATTAAATTAAAAGATTATTTTTAAAATAAATGATAATTAAATTAAAGTATTAATAAAAATGAAATATAATTAAATTAAAAGACAATTTTTTTAAATAAATATATTTAAATTAAAAGATTATTTTAAAAATAAAATATAATTAAATTAAAATATTATTAAAAATGAAATAAAATAAAATTAAAAGACTATTTTTTAAAATAAAATATATTTAAATTAAAATACTATTTTAAAAATAAAAGATAATTAAATTAAAAGATTATTAAAAATGAAATAAAATTAAATTAAAAGACTATTTTTTAAAAATAAAATATATATAAATTAAAAGACTATTTTAAAAATAAAAGAAAATTAAATTAAAAGATTATTAAAAATGAAATAAAATTAAATTAAAAGACTATTTTTTAAAATAAAATATATTTAAATTAAAAGACTATTTTAAAAATAAAATATAATTAAATTAAAAGATTATTTTAAAAATTAAAGAGAAATGAAACGGTTTAAAACAAATAAAAAGTCGAACATCAAAGTGCCTGAAAAAGAAAGCACCAAAATAAACAGCGTGATATGCTACGCAGACGATGCAAAACAAGATCTTAGAGTCAAAATTTATGACACTACACAATCAATCAAGGGAAATAGGTACCCAATTTTTATTGGATTCTTGGTTGTGAGTGAAGTCTTGGTTGCATTTGGGCAACCGCTGATAAACACCTTTAGGAACTAAAAACCTCCTAAAGCGACATTTAGCAATGGTATGACCTCTTTTGCAACAATACAAACAAGTGAGATTAACATTGGTATCACTTTTGTTAACTTGATCTTTGATCACATAAGTATATTTTTGATATGGATTAATCATGCTATTCCTAAAATGTGATCTATCAATAGCAAAAGTGATCTGTGGTTCTAGAGATTTTTCAAGTTTGGCTTTAAGAGTTCTAACCTCTTTTTTTCCAAATATGACAAGTCTCACAACCCTAATTTAACCATCTACCTCTTGTCTTCCTCAACATTTACTTTTGTTGCTTCCACCATAGACACTTTGAGAGCCTCTAATTCCCTTTCGGAATCGGAGATCTTTTTCTCTAAATGAGTAAAAATTTGTTTGTTCAAAACCAAACGTTTAAAAGACTCCTTAGCCTCATGGTGCAAAGTATCAAAAACATGTCGTAATTTAGAATGAGACATTTTACTAGAGTTATCGTATTTAGCATGTATTACCTTTTTATTCTTCTTCTTTTGATAAGTGGAAAGGCAAAGGTTAACAAACTCTTCTTTGTCACTTCAACTATCATTACTAGATGACTCACTATCGCTTTCCCAAGCAATCTAAGCTCTTCTAGGTTTGCCTTGTTTCTTTTGTGAATGATTCATTTCCTTCCCTTTATCCTTCTTCATCAATGGATAATTTGGCTTATAGTGCCCAACTTTTCCACAGTTGTAGCAAGACCCTTTTGCTTTACTACTCTTGTTTTCTTCATTCTTGGAAGACCTTGTTTGTCTTCTAAAATTGACGAGATTCTTTTCGGGATGTTGAATACCATTTTTCTCTACATAGCAATTGTATCGCCTTACGAACAACCCCATATCTTCATTCATTTCTTCATCATCATCATCATCATGACTCGATTCATCATCACTTAGCTCTTTTTCATAGGACTTTGAACAAGAATCCTTTAGAGCTATTGACTTCTTTTTTGTATCTTTGGTCCTTTTTTACCCTTCTTCTCAAATTGATCAAGACTAATAAGCACTTGCTCATGTTCTTGGAGCTTTCCAAATATAGTTGTAATTTCCAAAGTCATAAGGTCATTTGCTTCCCTAATGGTCGTGACCTTTGGGTGCCACTCCCTAGTAAGACACCTCAAAACTTTGTTAGTAGCAACGTCATTGGAAATTGGTCTACCATGTGAATTTAGTCGATTGATTAAATGAGTAAATCTCTTTTGTATGTCGATAATTGTTTCCCATTGCTTCATGTGAAAGAGATCAAACTCTTGAGTCAAAGTGTTGATTCGAGCTAGTTTGGCGTTATTAGTTCCCTCATGGAAAACTTACAATGCATCCCACATAACTTTAGCAGTCGTATAATGTGAAACTCTATAATACTCATCAACTCCAAAAGAGGAGATCATAATATTTCTAGCTTTCTAATCGTAGTTATACTTTTTCTCATCTTCTTCATTTCATTGTGCTTCCGGCTTAGGCACAACAACGTTATTCACATTGGTCATGGTAATTTTCATGGGACCATTTTATATAATGTTCCATAACTTTCTATCAATGGAATTGATATGCACGTGCATACAATCTTTCCTATAACTATAATTCTCACCGTTAAAAATTGGTGCTCTATTGTAAGCCCCTTTTGGTTTGTTTGCCATAATCTAAAAAGTTATATGCAAAGCACGAAATAAACCGGTGCTCTTGATACCACTTGTTAGACGATGGCAATGATCTAGAAAGGGGTTCGAATAGATCACTAATTCCTAAACAGAGTCGGTGCTTAAAAGAAATTTGGTTTTTAAAATTTATGCGGAAGTGGCCGAGGAACTAAGGTCGTCTAAATGAACAGTTTTTGAAAAGATCGGATATGCGATAAGCTAAGATGGAATATCGAATCCAATGAGAAAACAAATCAATATTTGAACACCAATCAATACAATTAGGTTCACTTAAGGTTGTGCAATTTCCAATGGCTTGTGAAAATTAAACTCAAATTGAAAAAAACATAAATAGTTTGTGTGCGATCAATTTGTCGAACATTTGGTGTGCAAAACACACCAAGGGAAACTCTCTAAGTAATAGTAGTGCATAACTTTTCCAATTATAATCAAAGTGATTGCAGTAAGTTTTCAAAACACTTTTCAGCACTACACTATACCAGAATTTTTATCGAGCAATTTGATTATACACAAACGTTAACAATTTAGAAATAGAAAAATAGATAAAGAGAGAACAACACCAAATTTGTTGAGGCAGTTCCCCTTTCGTTCTCAGTTGGGGTACGTCTGCCCTCAATTCTAGAAATAGAATTGAGATCCTTATTATCCTGTTGCAAAAGTTTCTACAAGAGAAGAAATAGTAATCACACACTCAAGCCTAGTTCTTGATGTTGAAACTATGTCTTCTCTCCCCTTGATTTAAGTTGAATCAAATGCCTCGAATGTGTTGAATAAACCTCTGATTCCAGTAACTCATCTGAACAACCCAACGGTCTTCAAATCTTTAGCCCGACTGATTTCAATCACACACAATTTGAACCCAAATCTTTCTTCCATAATCCTATGGTTACCGCTACTAGATTTAACAAACCACCCGTTCTTCAATCATCTTCGCTCGACTGAATCTATGAAGAAATGATTTGTGCAAAAACCCCTAAAACCTCAAGATTCTTGGAGGACAAACCCTAACGGTTTTATTCAAGAAAAACCCACCAATCTCTCAACCAAACCCGATACAATATCCTATGTTTGGATGTTATCATCTCAATAATGCAGAATGATCAACAAAAATTGTTATGTGTAGTTGTTGAGAAAATGCATGAGAGAGGATGAAGATGATGAGAGAAAATCAGTGTCAATATTTCACTTTTCTTGTTGTTCGTGAAAGAATGAGCCAAAAAAAGAATATATATATATATATATATATATATATATATATATATATATATATATATATATATATATATATATATATATATATATATATATATATATATATATATATATATATATATATATATATATATATATATATATATATATATATATATATATATATATATATATATATATATATATATATATATATATATATATATATATATATATATATATATATATATATATATATATATATATATATATATATATATATATATATATATATATATATATATATATATATATATATATATATATATATATATATATATATATATATATATATATATATATATATATATATATATATATGAAAATAAGACCCAACAATAACCATAATAGCAATTTAAAAATCAAACATATCAAAAAGTTAGAGTGATTCGAGTGAATGGTCAACCTAAGAAAAGAGGGGGTCGACTTGAACGCAGCCGATTTCAGAATTAACAGTAATGGATAGTCTGATCACACAATCTCCTTCCTTGTCCAAAATGCCAGAAAGTATCTTCCCTAGAACTCATCTAGAAATAGAACATGATGCCTGCTCTGATACCAATTCAAATTCTAGTATACAGATCTCAAATGTCCCAAGAGATGTCGAGACAGTGATCTCTGCTTAACTAAACAAGGACATAACAAGAATATTATGATATCTCAAAGTCATAACAGTGCCATGACAGATGTTTCCAAATCTGTTTGAACATATATTTGAGAGTATACGAATAGCTGAAATATAAAACAAAATAATAAATAACACCAAGATATGATGATCCATTTCAGTGTACAACAACACCTACAACTGAGGGCTACCAAGCCAGGAATGAACTCACTATTAGTATATTAATTCAGAGCTAAACAACTCCGGTTTACAACTCCTCACTTAATCCCTACCTAGTGCGTATTCTACCTAGAACCCCATCTAGATAAGAGAAACCTTTCTCAATTCCTAAATCACATTAGTGATATCTAACAGTCACAACCTCCGGTGACTGTATCAATCTGTTCAATTGAAAGACAATCCTTTCAATATAATATTCAGTCAATACTCATGGCTAACATTACTACTTGAATTTTCTTAAAAGATTCACCCAAGAACAATATACAATTCATAACCTACAGGTTTCTGAATATGAAAAACTATGTTTACCACAACGTATCAAATCTAATACAGAAGGTGACTTACAATACAAGAAAGTCACACGATTCTCAAAACCATAAACCCTTATTTTTACTTTACAAAAGTCTAAACAAGGAATCATAATTTGCTCTAGGTCTTTGTCTTCATTTTATAATCTTAAGCACTTCATGGGCTTCAAAATCTCTGTCAAATCATTCCATGATCCATGTTCTGCTTGCACCTTAAATCTTGGAACAGATCTGCAACAAACTTGCTATATTTGACAAAGATGTTGAGTTCTCAAGATAGGACATCTTGTCTGATATGTTGTTCTTTACATATTTTTTCATGTTAGAACATCTTGTTCAACATCATGTTTTACCAAAATTTGGTCAAATCTTAGAGCCTTTAGTTTGGGATGCGTATTGCACTAAATTCTATGACATAGGAGCGAATGCATCGCAAGATCTCCCCTAAATGGGACATATGCTAAACACTTTAGAAGAAGTAAGGAGAGACTCTGTAACGCCCATTTTAATTATTTTTATTTTCGGTGTTATTTTCATTTTCGGCGTGCTTGCGTGGATTTTGGTTAAGGAGTAAGTTCCATAATACTAGAAAATATGACTAATGATGATAATAATATGATAATTAGTAAGGTGTTACTATTATTAATATTATTGTTATTATTATCATATTAAATAATATTATTAGAATAATAATATAATTATTGGGTTTTTGGAATTAAAAGAATATGAGAATTAATTATTTATTTGGAATATAAGTGATTTTTGGGGTATTAAGGGTAATGTTGGTATATTTGGAAAATAGAAAGTGAAGAAGGGGAAGAATGCGCACGCACGGTTGGGAAAGAAAGAGGAGAGAGCAGAGCAAGATCAAGAGCAGAAGCTTGAGCAAGAAGGATTTTCGTGAGGATTGTGAAGCTTCATCATCATCAGAAGCGCATTCGAGGTAAGGGGGGGATTGATCGGTTGAATTGGTATTTACATGAGTAATTGGTAGAAAGGGAAAATTCCATAATCCCCATAGTTCGATGATGAATGATGTTGATCGCATGTTTATATAGTTGTTATTATTGTGTTGTAATGTGTTAAATTCGTTGCATGTGGCTGTGAGCAATTGTATGAGTGTTTGAGGGTTTCCGGATAATTTGAAGCTTATGCCGGAAGTTGGATGATTAAGCAGAATTGAGGGTTATCGGGCTAAATCGAGGATAAATGCTATAATAAGTTGTGGCACAATGATCTGGTATGATGGGGTTTGGACTGGAGTAGAATCGGCTGAGTTCGGAGCATATGGGCGACTCTGAGCTGTAGTTTTATTTTTCCTGAATACGCAGGTATTCGCTGGGCGAATGAGGGGGCGAGCCTTCGTCGGGCTTCGCCAGGCGAACTGGGCAGCGAATGCTGCCAGTAGCCTCTGTTTGGTTTCGCCAGGGGTTTCACCGGGCGAATGGTCAGCGAGTGTTCTCTGCAGGGCTTCGCCAGGCGAATGCACCAGCGAGCCCGACAACAGTTTGTGTTTTGCTGCTGTTCTGTGTTGGTTTCTTGGTGGTTTTGGACCCTTGTTGGTCATGTTTGGTGATAGGCTTACTAGTGAGCTGTGGTGAGTGTAAGTATGGTGTCGGAACGTGATTTCGTGATATCCGTGTGGTTATGATATTTGCATTGGTGTATGTTATGATGTATGACTGTGATGATGGATGAGATATATTTGATATATAATAAATTGTGATCAGTAGGATCGATACGCTTTATATGCATTGCGTTTATATACTGTTATGTGATGAGTGAATTAGTAGGATCGTTACGCCTCAAGTGCGTTGTGGTGATGTATTGTGATGAGTGGATCCGTAGGATCGACATACTTGGTATGCGTTGTGTTTGTATGTTGTGTGATTAAGTGGATCTGTAGGATCGATGCACTTTGTGTGCTTATGTGTATATGCATTATATGATGCGATGGATCAGTAGGATCGTGTGCACTGTGTGTGCTGTGTGGTTATGCATAGTGTCTTGCATGGCATGTGGACGTGGTGAATCATTGCTCGGTGGAGTGTATGTGATTCACTCACGTGCTCCAAGTGGGGAGCGTGGACATGGTGTGTGATACACTCACGTGCTCCAAGTGGGGAGTGTGGACGGGATTTGGATCGTTGCTCGGATGGAGTGTATGCGACCATCCGTGTTCCAAGTGGAGAACGTTGGTAGGGATAGATCGTTGCTCGGATGGAGTGTATGCGATCTATCCTGAGTTTGAGTCGGTATCGGATGTTGTGGAGTCGAGTGCATGTGTTGCATTATTGTATGTGTGTCGTGTTGGCATAGGACTGTAGGTCCGGATATGTTATATGTATGAAATGATCTTTATTTGATTTCTACCTTTATTTCATGTGAATTTATACCATTAAGATTTGATCGTGAATTCTCACCCCTTTGTTGTTGTTGTGGTCTGTGCTTCTTCAGAAGTACAGACAATCCAGGTGTTTAGCTAGTCTGGATTGTGGCATCGTTGTAGGATTGCTCTGATACGTAACACCGGGGCTTTTTGGGAGTTTTATTGTTTCTTGTTGATTATGTGGGCCGCCGTGGCGTATCTGATTGTTGTGGGATATGTGATGACATTACGTGTATTTTGGGCAGATGGCCGATTGTTGTATATGACGATGTTGATGATATGGATGATGTATATATGATATGTGGTTTATGACAGACCAGTTCTTTTCCCGCTGCAATTTTGCTGAATATTATTTTGAAAAATGATTTGAGGAATTTTGTTGAAAATTGTGACATCCCGTTATGGGGAAAACTCTGATATGTGCTTATTTTAATTGTTTTATTCTATTTTGGGGAAATAGGGTGTTACAAGTTGGTATCAGAGCAGGTCGGTCTGTCCGACCAGTGTAGTGTGTTTTGAGTCTGTCTATAGGATAGAGTTAGTTGTTTTCCGTTAACCTGTTGTTGTGGTTGTTGAGCAGTATGGCGGGGAGGAATGATGCGGCGTTGGCTGCGGCTATGCAGGCTATGGCACAAGTGGCGGCCAATCAGAATTTGGCTGCGAGTGCTCAGTTCAGAGACTTGACACAGTTCCAGAGCAACAAGCCACCAAAGTTTGAAGGTGGGATTCTGGATCCGGTAGCTGCACAGAAGTGGCTGAAGGCAATAGAGAAGATCTTTAGGACCATGGGGTGCAATGACGAGAAGAAAGTGAGGTTTGGCACTCATATGTTAGAGGGCGAAGCCGAGGCTTGGTGGGACAATTATCGTCAGAGGATGGAGGCTTCGGGGACTCCGATTACTTGGGAGGTGGTTCGATCTGGTTTTCTGAAGAAGTATTTTCCAGAAGATATCAGAAGTGCTAAAGAGGTGGAATTTTTAGAGTTGAAGCATGGCAGTGTGTCGGTGGCCGAGTACGCGGCTAAGTTTGAGGAATTGGCTCAGTATTGTCCCCATTACAATACTGAGGAGGCTATGACTTCTAAGTGCTTGAAATTTGAGAATGGGCTGAGGCCGGAGATTAAGATGGGGATCGTGTGTCAGAAAATCAGGAGTTATCCTGAGTTGGTGAGTAGAAGCCGGATATATGACAATGATAACCGTGCGAGGATCGCACACTATAAGACGGTGAATGACCGCAAGGGTAAACAGAGGTTTGGTGGTACGCCTTACAGTGTGCCGACCAATAAGGGAAAGCAGAAGGCTATGACTGATAAGAGGTTCAGAGAAAGGAAAGCGTCGGTGGATTTGAAATGTTATCGGTGCGGAGTCGCGAGGCATCGTGCTAGTGATTGTCCTCAAGAGATGAAGAAGTGCTTCAAGTGTGGGAAGCCGGGCCATGTGATGGCGGATTGCAGGACTAGTATGCCTACTTGCTATAACTGTGGTGAGAAGGGCCATATTAGTACTCATTATGAGAAACCGAGGAGGACTCAAGCACCTCAAGTTAGCGGTAAAGTGTTTGCAGTGGTGGGAACTCAAGTGGCAGACGAGGAGAATTCGATCAAAGGTACTTATTTTATCAATAACATTCCTTTGACTGCTATGATTAATATGGGTGCAACCCACTCGTTTATCTCTGTTGATTGTGTGAAGAGGTTAGGATTGGTGCCGACTACTCTTGAGCGGCGGATGGCTATTGAAACTCCCTCGATTGGTTCAGTGACTACTTCGTTAGTGTGTTTGAAGTGTCCACTGACTATTTTTGGCCGAGACTTCGGTGTGGATTTGATTTGTTTGCCACTTGGTAGTTTGGATGTTATACTTGGTATGAACTGGTTGGAGTTCAACCGAGTGTACATCGATTGTTTTCGGAAAGTGGTATTGTTTTTGACCCCAGAAGAGGAAGAGTTGGCAGATTCCTTGTCTGGTAAGGAATTGAGGACTTTGTTGGAAGATGAAGCTCATGTGTTTGCTTTATTTGAAGCACTGTCTGTTGACAACAAGGCGTTGTTGGATGAGTTAGCTATTGTGAATGAGTTTCTGGAGGTGTTCCCGAATGATATTACAGAGTTGCCTCCGAAGAGAGAGGTTGAGTTTAGCATTGATCTTATTCCTGGTACGAGGCCTATTTCTATGGCGTCGTACAGGATGTCGACAGTGGAGTTGGCCGAGTTGAAATCTCATATTGGAGAGTTGCTGGATAGAAGGTTTATCAGACCAAGTGTGTCGCCGTGGGGAGCTCCAGTGTTGTTAGTGAAGAAGAAAGATGGTAGCATACGGTTGTGCATTGATTACCGCCAGTTGAATAAAGTGACCATCAAGAACAAGTATCCTCTTCCAAGGATTGATGATTTGATGGATCAGTTGGTGGGAGCTCGTGTGTTCAGTAAGATTGACTTGAGGTCGGGTTATCATCAGATAAGAGTTAAGGAAGGTGATATTCAGAAGATGGCGTTTAGGACTCGATATGGACATTACGAGTATGCAATAATGTCTTTCGGAGTGTCTAATGCGCCGGGAGTGTTCATGGAGTATATGAACCGTATCTTCCATTATTATTTGGATCAATTTATTGTCGTGTTCATTGATGATATACTGATTTATTCTAAGTCTGAGGAAGAGCATGCAGAACATTTGAGGATTGCTTTGCAAGTGTTGAAGGATAACAAGTTGTTTGCTAAGTTATCGAAGTGTGAGTTCTGATTGAAGACGGTGAGTTTTCTGGGGCATGTTATTTCTGGTGATGGTGTTTCGGTAGATCCATCTAAGGTGAGTGCGGTGTTACAGTGGGAACCACCGAAGACGGTAACAGAGGTTAGAAGCTTCTTGGGTTTAGCTGGTTAGTACCGAAGATTTATTGAAGGCTTTTCTAGATTAGCTTTGCTGTTGACTCAGTTGACAAGGGAAGATCAAGTATTTGTGTGGGATGCTGCTTGTGAAGAAAGTTTTGAGGAGCTGAAAAAGAGATTGACTTCAGCGCCGATGTTGGTGTTACCGAATCCGAGTGAGCCTTTTGTGGTATATTGTGATGCGTCCAAGATGGGATTGGGCGGAGTTCTTATGCAGAATGGAAAAATGGTAGCTTATGCTTCGCGGCAATTGAGGGTGTATGAACGGAATTATCCTACTCATGACCTTCAATTGGCTGCGGTGGTTTTTGTTTTGAAGATCTGGAGACATTATTTGTATGGTTCGAGGTGTTCAGTGATTGTTGCACCCCAAAATTTGACCAACCAATTCCTGTATTTGGCTTATGTTTCAATTCATTTCATTTTGCACCCGCATATCACATTCATTGCATTTTTCGGCCAGATTGGCTTTATCGGGATTACAGCCCTCCCCTGGTGTTTCAGGCAGTTCATACCATTTCGAATACGAGGATTTATTTTTGGATTTGTGCTCGTCCCGGTGTTTTCAGCTCTTCCTGTTGTTTTTGAGGATATTTCGGTGTCCGTTTTTTTTATCGTTTATTTCGTTATATTCTTGCATTCTTTTTAATCAATTTAATTGGCTTTTATGGCATTTTCTAGAACCTTTCCTTAATTTCTAGCATTTTAAACAGTTTTTTAAATAGATTTTAATTGTTTTTCTAGACTTTAAATAGATTTTTAAATAGGTTAAATGTTTTCTAGAATAATTTTTAGATATAATAGGTTTTAATAGATTTAACTCTTTTTAGATATTAATGGAATTGTTAAGAATTGATGGGTTTTATTAATAGATTTTATTTTCTTTTTAGAGTAGTTTAATAATTTTTAGAATTTAATAGATTTAACTCTTTTTAGATATTAATCTAGATAATTGAATTTGTTTTAGAAAATTAGTAGATGTAATTCTTTGTAGATAATTGAATTTGTTTTAGAAAATTAATAGGTTTAATTCCTTTTTTAGGATTAATTAGATGTTAATTAGGGTTTTAATTCATTTTAATTGGATTGTAATCAGTTTTAATTAGGTTAACTAGGAGTTAATTAGGTCCGGATTAATTGAGTTGTAATTAGAGTATTAATCATCATTAGATTAGCTTTTAAATGCATCAGTTTTTAATTAGAGTTTAATTGAGTTTCATTAATTGAGTCTGATTCTATGGGCTAAGTGTCCAATTCTGGGGGCCCAGTTTCCATGCCACATGTCACTGTAAGAGGGCGCCACATGTTTTCTCTCTCCGCGGGCCACCTCACCTTCCACCCTCACTGCATGCTGGCCACATCACGCATGCATGCTTCCACCTCATTTCACCACGCACCGACACCTCACCCACACGTGGCCACGTCTCACTCACCCTCTCCCACAACATCCCATGCGTGCTGCCACGCCACCCTGCTTGGTGGCACTCCCTCACTACTCCGGCCATGCAAACACCGGAAAGTGCTTGCCGGCAAAATCAATGGCGGCAATCTCGTCGGAACCCGCAATTATCGCCGGAAAACTCAAGAGACTTCATCACTTTCGATCAGTTTTTTCTCAGATCTTCGAACATCACCAAGAACTGAACTCCTCTAGATTCATACGCGTTTTTCCAGAAGCTCCTCTAAGTTATTCATCATATCTTCATCCGTTGATGAACAAACCATAACCTTCTTCGATTTCCGCCATGAAAAACTTCCGTTTGTTCTTCAGATCCTCGTCTTTTTGCGAAGATCTTTCAGATCTTCATCCCAGTTCATTCGATGTTCATCTTTTCCAGAAAACTTCATCTCAACATCACAACACTCATAGATATTCAACTTGTCCATCAAGATTTCATCGCCATCATCATAATATTCATCCGCTTTCCCAGTTTTTCCTTCAAGAACTTCATCTCCAACAAGTTCAACCCGCAAACTTCAGATCTACGAACAACCTTCTGCAAGACTCATTCAAGATCTTCATACTACATCTTTTCAAAATTCTCCAGGCGTTCGTAATGTTCTTCTAAGATATTCTTCACTATCCATGTCTTTCAGAAGAACTTGTCACCAGCGTGCACATTCATCAGCCTTCAGATTTCTTCAACATGCGACCACAAAGTATCCTTCAACCTCCTTTGATTTCCTTCGTGGCTCGCTGGTGACGACGGAAGAGAGGTAAAGGTCTGAGGGAAGATTGAAGGATTGGAAGAAGGGAGTATTGATTGGTGGAGGTTTGTGTTGAAACGGAAGCGGAGAGGGTGAGCAGCGGCGGCGAATCTGGAGAGAAGGAGGTAGGGTTTCTGTGAAAATGGGGAAGAAGGAAGGAGAGGAAGAGTCAGTGGGCCTTGGGCCCAACGTGCCATTTCTTGGACCGTACCCCCTTTTTCCCTTTTCCCCCTTTCCTGGCTGTGTTGTTACGAATGGGCCTAGAGCCCTAAGCCCAATTATGTTTTCTGGACGTACCCCCAGTTTCATGGCATCCCCCCGTTTCATTTTTTGTTTGGCTGATGGTTTTTTTGTTGTTGATGGGCTGAGCCCAATAATTTCAGTTTTGAACACCCCCTGCGCTGATACCCCTCCCCTGCTGTATAGTTTATTTTATTTTTATTTTTATCAATATTTGTATTATATTTTCTTTGTAATACTTTCATTTTCCTATTTTCCTTTTTAGGAAATTATAGTTTTATTTTCCTTTAGAATATTATAGTCCATATTTTGTGTAGGATTTTACATTCTATTTTCCATATGCAATTTCTTGTAATATTTCTTTAGGAATTTGTTTCTATTAGAAATTAATTGCTAATTTTAGGAGTAGAATTTTGGTTACATTTGTGATTGGATTTTCTCTCCTGTCACCTGATTTTTACTTTGATTTTATTTTTGGCTGGCCGTGTGACATGATTCAATTGGAGAATAATTTTCGATATCATTTCTCTATCTTGTCTTTGACATGGATATCAATACGCTACCTCTTAGAGTTTGATTTATCGTATAAGTCAAATCATGATGGTCTAAGCGTTACATTGGTTCTGATTCGAGCGTCATCATCAAGGATCCAAAGAGGAGAAGATTGGAATGGAGCTTGCACACATGTCCAAGGCCAACGGAGCCGCTTCGTTCGATATCATATTTCTTATTCAAGTCTTCATGCAACCATCGAGCGTTGTGAGTTGTGGCGTTAGATACATAGGAAATGACAGTTGAGGGGTTTCCTCTCAATCGTCTAGAGTGTTTAGTATGGTACCCCTTGGGTGACATACGACGCATTCGCTCCTACACCTTAGGTTCTTGCGTGTGTGTCCCGAGTTCCTTCCCTTATAGGCGTCAGGCCTGCTTCCTCTTTGTTCTCGCCCCCGTGCGATCGAAACCCTTTTTTCTCGCCCCAGTGCAATCGAGACTCGTTTTCCACGTTCGCCGAACTACGTTTGGTCTGATCTCTCGTACCAGACGAGAGTACGTATGCATAGGATTGCGATGATCCTAGTGACCTCCCTTTTCCCTTTTCCCCTTTCCTGTAGTTAGCTGAACTACAACTGCTCTGATTTCTCGTACCATACGAGAATATGTAGGCATGGGATGCGATATCCTAGCGAGCACACTAATAACTAACTTCTCTGTTCTCTCGCTGCCGTGCGATCGAGACTTTCCCAGTGACGACTGGTGTTCCCTTTCTCTTTCCCTAGCGCAATCGAGGCTAGACCGTAGTTCTAGTTCCCGTAGGTTCCCATACCTTTAAACCAACGACATACTACGTCCGTTATACCGCAAACATGTAACGCCTAAGTCTCCAATGGTCGAGCAGCATACACCTAACTGCTAGAATGCGTACGATAGTATCGTCAATCCTTTCTCTCACCCCTGTGTGATCGAGAACACCCCAGTTATCCGTAGTTAGCTCGAACTACGTCTGCTCTGATCTTTCACGCGGTGTGAAAGTACGTAGGCACGAGACGCGATGTCTTGGCGAGCAAAATCCCCCCCGTAGTTTCCTGAACTATGTTGACTATGACTTTCCCATTGCACGAGGGAATACGTAGGCATAGAGCGCGATGCTCTATCGAGTCAGTTCTTTCCGTTTAGCCTTAGCAGCTGTAGCTAGATTGTTTTTCACCCGTAGACAAACCAGCCAGCGTGGATCCCATAGAGTACGATGGACGCAAGGGGTGCTAATACCTTCCCCTTACGTAACCGACTCTCGAACCCAGACTTGGTTGCGATGACCTTGTCTTATACCTTTTTCGTCAGGTTTTTTCTGATCGTTTCCTTTCCCGTTCTGAGGGATAAATAACGAAAGATGGTGACTCTTCTGTTTTGTCGACACCTGATTTTCGCGGTAGCGACAACTGGCGACTCTGCTGGGGATTTCAACATCCCCTATGCGAGTCAATCGAGGGATCCAACGTCCCTGCGAGAGTCAATCCTAGCACTTGTTTGCTTGTCTGTGGGTGTTTATTTTTGTGTTGTATGTTGTATACTGATGTATTTACATTTCCCGCACTATTATCTGTTGCTATTGTGCTGTTGTGGGAGGGGAGCTCTGATGAGTGATAAGCCAGACCCAGGCTTGAGTGTACCTAGCATTAGTTGTGGAAAGTAGTGGGCGCGTGCTTGCTTTGCAGGTACTAGTGTCTCACAAACTCCACGCTCAGACGAGGTTCTCCCGGTTGACTTCTTTTCCAGCCCTTTGGGCTTGAGGGGTTGTTGGTTTGGAGGATTGTCAACTATGGGGACCGATCATTTGGGATTTAGCTAAGTGAGGCCGCTTCGAGAGATGATGATGCCACACCTTCTGGGTATCGTATCATCGCTCTTGAAAGTCTGTGACGCTGATGACCACATAGGATGCCGAACCTGTGTCAGTTTAGGTCCATACCCGTGAGTGAGAGGGCTTTTGCAGGAAACTTGACTTCCAGTCTACCCGGTATTTTGGTTTTCTCTCGTCAGAGCAAACTTATCCCGTCAGCAGCGCAATAGTAATCAGAGCTTTGTGGGGGCTGTGATCCCGTGTTTTTTGCATCTTGCATTGCATTTGCATAAGCATCTTTGCATCATATTGCATGTTATTCTCCCGCTAGCCAGAGCTCTTATCCGGTCTTTGTTTTGCTTCAGAGGGTGATTCTCCGGTGTTTGGTCGGAGCAAGGGTTGATTGTTAGAAGACGACCAATGGGTTAAAGCAGAATTGAGCAGAATCAAGCAGTGAAGTCAGTTGAAAGTTGTTGGTAGCTATGTTAGAGAGCAACTTCCAGTTTGTTGATACCTTGTCAGGTTTCACTATGACGTCTAATCCTTTGTATGGTTCTATGCCTGATGAAGACTTTCCGCAAGTGAACAACCTTAATGCAACTCAACTTGTACAACCTTCTGTTGAAGACCGAGATCTACATGAGCAGTTTGTTGTCCGAAGTGAACGTTCTCCTTCTGTTGATACCTCCGATTATCAGGGTGTCATTTTCCCTATGCCAAATTCCCGAAGAGAGGTCCCGATAGCAAAGACTGAAGACCCATTAGCTCTCGTGTATGCTAAAAGGTTTCGTGCGTTGGATGAAAGATTCAGAGCCTTGGAAGTTAAAGATGCTGTTAACCTCAATGCTGCAGACATGTGTCTGGTTTCCGGCCTAGTGTTACCACCTAAGTTCAGAGCGCCGAGGTTTGAAAAGTACAAAGGAGATAGTTTCCTGAAGCAACATTTGGTGATGTTCTGCCGAAGAATGACTTTGTTTGTGCACGACGACAAGGTGATGATTCACTGCTTTCAGGACAGTCTGATTGGGGCATCTCTGAGTTGGTATATGCAGTTAGAGAGTAATCAGATCCGATCATGGGTGGATTTAGCCAATGCTTTTCTGAAGCAGTATGACTATAATCTTGATGTAGCTCCTAGTCGCATGCAGTTGCAAGAATTGTCTCAAGGGAATAATGAACCTTTCAGAAAATATGTTCAGAGATGGAGAGAACTTGCTGCTAGAGTGCAACCACCGCTTCTGGACCGAGAGTTAAAAGGCATGTTCGTAAACTCCCTGTAGAGCCCGTACTTCGAAAGAATGCTTGGAATTGCACCAAATTTCTCTGAATTGGTGAGGGCAGGAGAACACATTGAGCATGGCGTAAAAATTGGAAGAATTCAGAATGTTTCGAGTAGTCAGGCTAGTGAAACCGAATCTCTCTGTAGTTTTAAAGCTGAAGACAAAACTGTGGTCAATACAATCATGACAGATGTTGAGTATTGTCGAGATGAATTTGTGAAATCTTTTGGTTCTTCATCTTCTCAGCGGTCAGTATTCTTTGTGTCTCGTTATTCTGGACAGACAATTGTGCCTAGGGTACCACATTGAGAACTTTATGTCGCTCCTCTTGCAAATCCACGAGCCAGCGGACGAGGTTATCAGAATCAACGTCAGAATTAGAACCGACCCCGTAACAACTTGGAACGAAGGAATGCTCCTTCTCATACAGTGCCTGTGCCGTATAGCCAAATTCTGCCACATTTGATTCAGAATTCTTTGGTGGAACCCAAAGCTCTTAAGCCCGTGCCAGAGCCTTATCCTCTTGGGTACAACCCCCATGCTCAGTGTGGATATCATGGTGGATCCCCGGGACATTCAACTGAAGATTACAAAGCTTTTCAGGCAAAAGTACAATAGTTGATTGACAAAGGGTGCATTTCCTGTCCAGAAGGAGTTTTGATTGTGCATGGCAACCTCTCAGCTGTCTGAGATCGCAGATTCGGAGGTTTATTTCCAGAAGCCAGTGGTCCAGACAGGCAAACACCCTCAGCATTGGCAGTCCTCAAACTTTTTATCATTTGCATTTGTAGTTTCCTTTCTGTTAGTTACTACTTGCTGTTAACATTGTTTGTTTCGAATGGTAATATTGATAAAGTGACTATGCATTTTTCTGAATTAATCATGTCGCTGTCAATCATTTATTGCATTGCACTGACACTTGCATTTTATTCACTCTACTTTATCACTACGATTAGCAAAGATTGGAGGGAGGATGACGAAACTGAATACTCATAACCGAGGATTGTATGCTTTCGGATAAAACCCTGCCTATGATGTACATGCATTGTTTCAAATCCCCTAAACACTGGAGATATAAGGAGTTATTCCCTAGTTAACCACTTCGAGCCAAGAAGTAGGAGTTTCTTTCGGACTTTTAAACCCTCTCATCTTAACCCGGGGCAGGGTAGGCGTAAGTTAGCTTGACCGAGCGTTCAAGTCTTATAGAGGAGTGTTGCCTTTCGAGGACCAATCACAGTTTATTCCTCTCAAGAGGTCATACCTCGTCAACCGCAGTGGTTAAACCTCACTAGTCAGGAGTGAGACAGTTGCAACCCTTTCGGAGCAATCAAGACAGCCAGTGTGACACGACTTGTTCCAAGCGGAAGAAAGAGAAAAAAAAGAGAGCCTGCTAAGTAAAAAGAAAAGAAAAGCTGGAAAGCGAATACTTAAGCAAAAACCAGGGTATCCCGCTGGACTTCAAAAGAAATCGAAAAGAACTCAAAAGAGTTAGTCCAGGAAAAAATTAGGGAATCAAAAGAATAAAATGAAAGGATCTCAACAGAAAAATCCTCAAACAAGGACAAAGTCGTGTGGATACAGACACCGAAAACGAAAGAGGAGTAACTGTCACTCCGAAAATCTTGTGAGTTCCTTAACCATTGTTCCTAACATTCCTCGAAGGGGCGAGCGCTCGTGCTAGGTTAACTGAACATTAGGGCGGGAGATCATCGCATAGAAGGGGTGGGTACGAATCATAATTTGAGCCTAATATCCCTTGTTTCACGAACCGTGAACCCGACCACGATACAACCCTTAAAAGACCTAATTGAGGCAGGGTTAATTCTGAAAGCGCATTACAATAAGGTTGAGTAACCTGACTCCTACATGATTTTCTAATCATATCCTTGTTGTATTTTTCACTGATCAAATTAGCAATACATTTGAACTCTTTGGTTCGTTCGTCACTCACTATCATAACGCGTAAATGGGTGACAACATTTTTTCAAAATCTGCATGAACACTACGGTAAAATTACCATTCGTGAATAAACAATTTTAATTGCAGGTCAGTAGTTGATATGAAGGAATTCCAACAGGGAATAGTCATCCAGGACTGAATCGTTTAGTAGTCTGAATCAGAATGGTATACTGCGAACCCCTGTGAAATTGGGGCATTGACTTCCAGTGAGTTTGGAATTAGTTAGTCTGAGGACAGGTCCCGAAGCATCGGTTGATTATGGGACAGTTTATTCAAGAAGTAGTTGATCAGAAGTGAATCTTCTTGAGACCCATTCAGGGGAAACTACCCAGAGTTTCTGTAAGTGGAGGGCAGATCCCTCCGGTATTCAATCAGGGCAGGTTAAGTCGCTCAACGCTCGTTCAGGGGCAAGCTACTTCAAAAGTATATTGAAACCAACCATGCTGAGAGTTGGTTAGTTGAGGATGAATCCTTCCATTGTACAGATGCCGGGGCAAGCCATCTTGAGGTTGCCTCGTGGCAAGCTGCTTTCTGTTCAGAATGAATTTTCCCAAGAGTCGGGTTGGGGCAAGTTGTTCGAGCGAGTTTGTTCACCCCAACAAGAGTTGAGTGTCGGGGAATCGTGTCATTACCCTACCAAAAAACCTGAACCTTCTGAAAAAGCCTTGCCGCCATTGGACTGTTATCCTATAGCCTAAACTTGTTACTTACCGTGTAACCAAAGTCATTTCCAAAGCCCAGTTCTCGCCTGGAAAACCTCCAAAGCCCGTTCCTCGTCTGGCAAACCGGTAACCAGTTCCCGCCTGGTCCACCTTTCTTAGAATACCAGTTCTCGTCTGGTGCGTGTCAGCTTTTAAACCAGTTCCCGTCTGGTCACCTTTTCCTCGACCCACTGTTTAACCAGTTCTCGTCTGGCTAACATAGTTTTAAAGCCCAGTTCTTGTCTGGCAAACCAGAAATCAGTTCCCGTCTGATATCCAAAACCTAGAAGTCAGTTCTCGTTTGACAACTTAAATCCTTTTGCCACCAGTTCTCATCTGGTAGTCTACCCTCGAACGCTAGTTCTAGTCTAGTATTTCCCTTTCAAATCCACTTTTGCTGGTAACCATAAATCCCTATCACCATAAACCTATCCCTAAACTAGAAAAAGCCTAATTGTACCTGGCACAATATTCCCGGTGACATGTGCTATCACGTTCCCTGACACGAGGCTCGAATGATCTCAGTTCTCCACGATTGGTGTTCTGTATTCCTTTAGGGGGTGATGTTGTTAAATCAAGAAATTTTCTTCAGCAGAAATGTGCAGTTAAGATTGACTCTCCTCAGTTGTTTGAGATTGCAGTAAGTTGAGATGGCACTTGTCCTTTATCATAGTAGGGTCAAGATTGTCCTCAGCAGGTCGAGATTGATATCCCTGGCAGAGTGTAGCCATCCCTGGCAGATTGATTGTGCATTCCCAACGGTTTAGGATTGAATTTTTCCCTGACAAGCGGATTTGGGTTTATTTCCCCAGCAGTGGGACGAGTGCAGTGTTGTATCCCCATAGAGTCCAAGTATTTGGCTCCTTCACCCTCCGAATCTAGGTCATTGACTCATTCCCTAGTCAGAGGTGGATATTGATGAATTTAATCCCCAAGCAGAAGTCGGTGCCGATCCCCTCACTGAGTAATCTATAGCAGAGGTAGATTATTCCCCAAATGAGTATCCCCGACAGGTTCGATTTGAATTCTTCCCCAGTGAAGCTGTTGCTAGCAGAAGAGTATTTTGTGTACCTGGTGGGACTTTGGTGTCCTAGGAGGCCGTTCAGGGCCGTTTTCTGTGTTGAAGCAAGATTCAATTTTAGTGGTTGATTGTTATCCCCTACAGAGTTGTTGATTCCCCAGTAGAGTGGGCTTGTTTCCTCTAGCTGAGATGTTTGTTTCCCAGAAGAGCCGTATTCTGGTGTGCTATCCAAGGCATTTTCCTCAGTAGGATTTTGATTAGATCCCCGGTGGAGTTGGCTTTCTTCTATCCAACATTTATTTTGCTGGATTGGTTCCCTTGCATTTTGCATTGTGCATAGCATCTACCTAAAAGCGTAGAATTTCCACCGTGTGGAGCATTACACCATTGACGATCATATGCATATGAAACATGAGCTAGGTTGTTACCGTCCTTGTTTTGCAGGTGTTCCTCCGCAAAATGGTTTGCTCAAGATGATTTTTGAATTCCCCAGCGAAGTTGATTGCTTAAGGTTATTCTTAAAATCCCCAGTGAAGTCATCAGAGTTGGTTGCTCAAGTTGATGCTTAGAGTCCCCGGCAGAGTGTTTGCTCAAGATGATTCCTGAAATCTCCAGTAGAGTTATTGTTCCAAGATGATTCTTGAAGTCCTCATCAGAGTTGATTCATCCATAATGATTTCTGAATCTCCCCGAAGCAGAGTTACTTGACAGTTCTCTAGAATCCCCAGCGGAGATATGTCACCCCCAGCGGGTACTAAACAAAGAAGTTGAAACTTCCTTGAAGACTTGATGATTAAAAGTCCGGCTGACGCCCAAGAATTTCTTTGAATGCCCGATGGCATGATTACAGAGATTGCCAAAAGTTCTGGATGACCTGATGAGTCCCGAGGAATTCTTCTGCTGCCGTACCGCAGAATGCCTGACGGCAATATCAGCTATGCATCACTAGTTACCGTGTGACCAGTGATCCCTTGATGATTTGAGGACATAGATGATCATCCCGATGGATATTTGAGAGTTATCCTTTACCAGTTACCGTGTAACCGGTGATCCCTTGATGATCTGAGGATGAAGATCTACGTTGAGATCAGAGAGTCATCTTGACGGAGATTCAGATCAGTATTTCTCCAGCTAGTTGTCGTGCAGCTATCATTTTAGTTTCCAAAGATTTGTTCCCATCCGAGTACCGTGTACGTGTGCAGTTGGCAAATTTTCAGGTTCTTTGGTATTCAACCGTCTTGTACCTTTGAATGTTTGAAGGCCGTTCGCTCTTCAACCCTTCAGGTCCAAGCCGTTTGAATAGGGGCAGCTGTTGCACCCCAAAATTTGACCAACCAATTCCTGTATTTGGCTTATGTTTCAATTCATTTCATATTGCACCCGCATATTGCATTCATTGCATTTTTCGGCCAGATTGGCTTTATCGGGATTACAGCCCTCCCCTGGCGTTTCAGGCAGTTCATACCATTTCGAATACGAGGATTTATTTTGGGATTTATGCTCGTCCAGGTGTTTTCAGCTCTTGCTGTTGTTTTTGAGGACATTTCGGTGTCTGGTTTTTTTTTACCGTTTATTTCGTTATATTCTTGCATTCTTTTTAATCAATTTAATTGGCTTTTATGACATTTTCTAGAACATTTCCTTAATTTCTAGCATTTTAAACAGTTTTTTTTAATAGATTTTAATTGTTTTTCTAGACTTTAAATAGATTTTTAAATAGGTTAATTGTGTTTTAGAATAATTTTTAGATATAATAGGTTTTAATAGATTTAACTCTTTTTAGATATTAATGGAATTGTTAAGAATTGATGGGTTTTATTAATAGATTTTATTTTCTTTTTAGAGTAGTTTAATTCTTTTTAGAATTTAATAGATTTAGCTCTTTTTAGATATTAATCTAGATAATTGAATTTGTTTTTGAAAATTAGTAGATGTAATTCTTTGTAGATAATTGAATTTGTTTTAGAAAATTAATAGGTTTAATTCCTTTTTTAGGATTAATTAGATGTTAATTAGGGTTTTAATTCATTTTAATTGGATTGTAATCAATTTTAATTAGGTTAACTAGGAGTTAATTAGGTCTAGATTAATTGAGTTGTAATTAGAGTATTAATCATTATTAGATTAGCTTTTAATTGCATCAGTTTTTAATTAGAGTTTAATTGAGTTTCATTAATTGAGTCTGATTCTATGGGCCAAGTGTCTAATTCTGGGGGCCCAGTTTCCACGCCACATGTCACTATAAGAGGGCGCCACACGTTTTCTCTCTCCGCTGGCCACCTCACCTTCCACCCTCACTGCATGCTGGCCACATCACGCATGCATGCTTCCACCTCATTTCACCATGCACCGGCACCTCACCCACACGTGGCCACGTCTCACTCACCCTCCCCCACGACATCCCATGCGTGCTGCCACGCCACCCTACTAGGTGGCACTCCCTCACCACTCCTGCCATGCAAACACCGAAAAGTGCTTGCCGGCAAAATCAATGGCGGCAATCTCGCCGGAACTCGCAATTGTCGCCGGAAAACTCAAGAGACTTCATCACTTTCGATAAATTTTTTCTCAGATCTTCGAACATCACCAAGAACTGAGCTCCTCCAGATTCATACGCGTTTTTCCAGAAGCCCCTCCAAGTTATTCATCATATCTTCATCCGTTGATGAACAAACCATAACCTTCTCCGATTTCCGCCATGAAAAACTTCCGTTTGTTCTTCAGATCCTCGTCTTTTTGCGAAGATCTTCCAGATCTTCATCCCAGTTCATCCGGTGTTCATCCTTTTCAGAAAACTTCATCTCAACATCACAACACTCATAGATCTTCAACTTGTCCATCAAGATTTCATCGCCATCATCATAATATTCATCCGCTTTCCCAGTTTTTCCTTCAAGAACTTCATCTCCAACAAGTTCAACCCGCCAACTTCAGATCTACGAACAACCTTCTGCAAGACTCATTCAAGATCTTCATACTACATCTTTTCAAAATTCTCCAGGCGTTCATAATGTTCTTCTAAGATCGTCTTCACTATCCATGTCTTTTAGAAGAACTTGTCACCTGCGTGCACATTCATCAGCCTTCAGATTTCTTCAACATGCGACCACGAAGCATCCTTCAACCTCCTTTGATTTCCTTCGTGGCTCGCTGGTGACGACGAAAGAGAGGTAAAGGTCTGAGGGAAGATTGAAGGATTGGAAGAAGGGGGTATTGATTGGTGGAGGTTTGTGTTGAAACGGAAGCGGAGAGGGTGAGTAGCGGCGGCGAATCTGGAGAGAAGGAGGTAGGGTTTCTGTGAAAATGGGGAAGAAGGAAGGAGAGGAAGAGTTAGTGGGTCTTGGGCCCAACGTGCCATTTCTTGGACCGTACCCCCTTTTTCCCTTTACCCCCTTTCCTGGCTGTGTTGTTACGAATGGGCCTAGAGCCTTAAGCCCAATTATGTTTTCTGGACGTACCCCCAGTTTCATGGCATCCCCCCGTTTCATTTTTTGTTTGGCTGATGGTTTTTTTGTTGTTGATGGGCTGAGCCCAATAATTTCAGTTTTGCACACCCCCTGCGCTGATACCCCTCCCCTGCTGTGTAGTTTATTTTATTTTTCTTTTTGTCAATATTTGTATTGTATTTTCTTTGTAATACTTTCATTTTCCTATTTTCTTTTTTAGGAAATTATAGTTTTATTTTCCTTTAGAATATTATAGTCCATATTTTGTGTAGGATTTTACATTCTATTTTCCATATGCAATTTCTTGTAATATTTCTTTAGGAATTTGTTTCTATTAGAAATTAATTGCTAATTTTAGGAGTAGAATATTGGTTTCATTTGTGATTGGATTTTCTCTCCTATTTTCTCTCCTGTCACCTGATTTTTACTTCGATTTTATTTTTGGCTGGTCGTGTGACATGATTCAATTGGAGAATGATTTTCGATATCATTTCTCTATCTTGTCTTTGACACGAATATCAATACGCTACCTCTTAGAGTTTGATTTATCGTATAAGTCAAATCATGATGGTCTAAGCGTTACATTGGTTCTGATTCGAGCGTCATCATCAAGGATCCAAAGAGGAGAAGATTGGAATGGAGCTTGGGCAGATGTCCAGAGCCAACGGAGCCGATTCGTTCGACATCATCTTTCGTATTCAAGTCTTCGTGCAACCGTCTAGCGTTGTGAGTTGTGGCGTTAGATACGTAGGAAATGATAGTTGAGGGGTTTCCTCTCAATCGTCTAGAGTGTTTAGTATGGTACCCCTTGGGTGACATACGACACATTCACTCCTACGCCTTTGTTCTCGCCCCCGTGCGATCGAAACCCTTTTCTCTCGCCCTAGTGCAATCGAGACTCGTTTTCCGCGTTCTCCGAACTATGTTTGCTCTGATCTCTCGTACCAGACGAGAGTACGTAGGCATAGGATTGCGATGATCTTAGCGAGATCCCTTCTCCCTTTTCCCTTTTCATGTAGTTAGCTGAACTACAGCTGCTCTGATTTCTCGTACCATACGAGAATATGTAGGCATAAGATGCGATATCCTAGCGAGCACACTAACAACTAACTTCTCTGTTCTCTCGTTGCTGTGCGATCGAGACTTTCCCGTTGACGACTGGTGATCCCTTTCTCTTGCCCTAGCGCAATCGAGGCCAGACCATAGTTCTAGTTCCCGTAGGTTCCCATACCTTTAAACCAACGACATACTACGTCTGTTATACCGCAAACAGGTAACGCCTAAGTCTCCAATGGTCGAGCAGCATACACCTAACTGCTAGAATGCGTACGCTAGTATCGTCAATCCTTTCTCTCACCCCGGTGTGATCGAGAACACCCCGGTTATCCGTAGTTAGCCCGAACTACGTCTGCTTCACGCTGTGTGAAAGTACGTAGGCACGAGATGTGACGTCTTGGCGAGCAAAATCCCCCCCGTAGTTTCCTGAACTACGTTGACTTTGACTTTCCCATTGCACGAGGGAATACGTAGGCATAGAGCGCGATGCTCTATCGAGTCAGTTCTTTCCGTTTAGCTTTAGCAGTTGTAGCTAGATTGTTTTTCACCCGTAGACAAACCAGCCAGCGTGGATCCCATCGAGTACGATGGATGCGAGGGGTGCTAATACCTTCCCCTTGTGTAACCGACTCCCGAACCCAGACTTGGTTGCGATGACCTTGTCTTATACCTTTTTTGTCAGGTTTTTTCCGATCGTTTCCTTTCCCGTTTTGAGGGATAAATAACAAAAGATGGCGACTCTTCTGTTTTGCCGGCACCTTATTTTCGCGGTAGCGACAATGATCACAAGAGTTTGAAGTATCTGTTTGATCAGAAAGAGTTGAATATGAGGCAGAGGAGGTGGTTGGAATTCCTGAAAGATTATGATTTTAGTTTGAGTTATCACCCAGGTAAAGCAAATGTGGTTGCGGATGTTTTGAGCAGGAAGACAATTCATATGTCAGCTTTGATGGTGAAAGAGATGGAGCTTATTGAGCAGCTCTGAGATTTGAGCATGGTTTGCGAGTTTACTGCGGATGGTGTAATGTTGGGTAAATTGCAAGTGAAGAATGATTTCTTGGATATGATTAGAGAACACCAGAAGTTGGATATGAAACTTGTGGATTTGATGCAAGGAGCCGAAGGTGACTCCGATAGTGATTTCCAGTTAGATAATGGTGGTGTGTTGAGGTTTCGGGGCAGAATTTGTGTGCCGGATAATGACGAGCTGAAGAAGTCGGTTTTGGACGAAGGACATCGTAGTAACATGAGTGTTCATCCAGGAGCTACGAAGATGTATCAGGATTTGAAAAAGTTGTTTTAGTGGTCGGGTATGAAGAGGAATATTGCACGTTATGTTTATGCTTGTTTGGTATGTCAGAAATCGAAGGTGGAGCATCAGAGACCCTCTGGGATGATGCAACCGTTAGAGATTCCGGTTTGGAAATGGGATTGTATCGTCATGGATTTTGTTTCAGGTTTTCCGAACACGGCGAGAGGATTTGATACGATTTGGGTAATTGTAGATCGTCTTACGAAATCTGCATATTTTGTGCCGATTAGCATCAGCTTTCCGTTGGGGAAGTTGGCAGAAATTTATATTCGGGTGATTGTGAAGCTGCACGGTGTGCCGTTGAGTATTGTGTCAGATAGAGATCCGAGGTTTACTTTTGTATTTTGGAAGAGTTTACAAGAGGCTTTGGGTACCGAGTTGAAGCTGAGTTCAACCTATCATCCGCAGATGGATGGACAGTCAGAGAGGACTATTCAGACTTTAGAGGATTTGTTGCGGGCTTGTGTTTTGGAGAAAGGTGGTATGTGGGATACTCATTTGCCATTGGTAGAGTTCACGTACAACAACAGTTACCATTCTAGTATCGGGATGGCACCGTTTGAAGCTCTTTATGGTAGGAGGGGCAGGACTCCTCTGTGTTGGTATGAGTCAGGTGAGAGTATTGTATTGGGACCAGAGTTGGTGCAGTAGACTACTGAGACAGTTAAGATGATCCGTGAGAAGATGAAAACATCTTAGGATCGACAGAAGAGTTATTATGATAATCGAAGGAAAGAGTTGGAATTCAGTGAGGGTGACCATGTATTTTTGAGGGTTAACCTAGTGACTGGTGTTGGACATGCATTGAAGTCCAAGAAGTTGGATCCGAAATTTATCGGGTCGTATCAGATTTTGCAGAGGATTGGTGTTGTGGCTTATAGGGTGGCGTTGCGACCGAAGCTTTCGAACTTGCATGACATGTTTCATGTGTCGCAACTTCGGAAGTATGTACCCGATCTGTCACATGTGATTCAGCGAGATGAAGTCCAAGTTAGAGAGAATCTAATTGTGGAGACGTTGCCGTTGAGGATCGAGGATCGCAAGATGAAGCGACTCAGAGGGAAAGAGATACCTTTAGTGAGAGTGGCTTGGGGAGGTGCCGCAGGAGGCAGTGTGACCTGGGAATTGGAGAGCAGGATGCGGGAAGCGTATCCAGAGCTGTTTCCATCAGGTATTTTCGAGGACGAAAATAATTAAAGTGGGGGAGAGTTGTAACGCCCATTTTAATTATTTTTATTTTTGGTGTTATTTTCATTTTCGGCGTGCTTGCGTGGATTTTGGTTAAGGAGTAAGTTCCATAATACTAGAAAATATGATTAATGATGATAATAATATGATAATTAGTAAGGTGTTACTATTATTAATATTATTGTTATTATTATCATATTAAATAATATTATTGGAATAATAATATAATTATTGGGTTTTTGGAATTAAAAGAATATGAGAATTAATTATTTATTTGGAATATAAGTGATTTTTGGGGTATTGAGGGTAATGTAGGTATATTTGGAAAATACAAAGTGAAGAAGGGGAAGATCACGCACGCACTGTTGGGAAAGAAAGAGGAGAGAGTAGAGTAAGATCAAGAGCAGAAGCTTGGGCAAGAAGGATTTTCGTGAGGATTGTGAAGCTTCATCATCATCAGAAGCGCATTTGAGGTAAGGGGGGGATAGATCGGTTGAATTGCTATTTGCATGAGTAATTGGTAGAAAGGGGAAATTCCCTAATCCCCATAGTTCGATGATGAATGATGTTGATCGTATGTTTATATAGCTGTTATTATTGTGTTGTAATGTGTTAAATTCGTTGCATGTGGTTGTGAGCAATTGTATGAGTGTTTGAGGGTTTCCGGATAATTCGAAGCTTATGCCGGAAGTTGGATGATTGAGCAGAATTGAGGGTTATCGGGCTAAATCAAGGATAAATGCTATAATAAGTTGTGGAGCAATGATCTGGTATGATGGGGTTTAGACTGGAGTAGAATCGGCTGAGTTCGGAGCATGTGGCCGACTCTGAGTTGTAGTTTTATTTTTCTGAATACGCAGGTATTCGCTGGGCGAATGAGGGGGCGAGCCTTCGTCGGGCTTCGCCAGGAAAACTGGGCAGCGAATGCTGCCAGTAGCCTCTGTTTGGTTTCGCCGGGCGAATGGTCAGCGAGTATTCGCTGCGGGGCTTCGCCAGGCGAATGCGCCAGCGAGCCCGACAGCAGTTTGTGTTTTGCTGTTGTTCTGTGTTGGTTTCTTGGTGGTTTTGGACCCTTGTTGGTCATGTTTGGTGATAGGCTAATTAGTGAGCTGTGGTGAGTGTAAGTATGGTGTCGGAACGTGATTCCGTGATATCCGTGTGGTTATGATATTTGCATTGGTGTATGTTATGATGTATGACTGTGATGATGGATGAGATATATTCGATATATAATAAATTGTGATCAGTAGGATCGATACGCTTTATATGCATTGCGTTTATATACTGTTATGTGATGAGTGGATCAGTAGGATCGTTACGCCTCAAGTGTGTTGTGGTGATGTGTTGTGATGAGTGGATCCGTAGGATCGACACGCTTGATATGTGTTGTGTTTGTATGTTGTGTAATTAAGTGGATCAGTAGGATCGATGCACTTTGTGTGCTTGTGTGTATATGCATTATATGATGTGATGGATAAGTAGGATCGTGTGCACTGTGTAACACCCCGACTCTAATACTTGCGGATAACAGGAAAGACAACAACTCATATAACAAACAGAGCGCAATAACATAAAAATTGCACACATGATGATCGTAATGAAGGTGTGACGGTCGTCACACGTCCAGAATTCTTCATATCAGAGATGTTACATTCAACTGAACGGACAATATGCATTTATGCAACCACATTCAAATAACATACGTAGCACGAAATTGGATGAACAATCAACAATGTATTTCTTAACCATTTAATCATAAAACAACTTGTCATTACTTCCGGCGGAAGGTAATAAGCTTACAACGGTTCAATTAAAACAATGCAGTAGAAGTTCTCCACAAAGTTGAGCAACAAGAACATCAACTAAAGCAATAATATAAATCGTTCATCCCCCCAAGAGTGCTACGTATCAGAGCAACCAACGACACCTTAACGACAAAGCGGAAACTCTATTCCGGGCTACCTGCAAATTACCACCAATGGCGGTAACATACAACGTAAAGGGGGTGAGATATCAACAACATAACATAAGGCATGATAAAAGTCATGTTAGAATTATATCACAGCAATTAAGATTCTCGCGGCTTTATAATTACCATAAACAACTACTACACCGATTCATCGCTCATATATATACTACAAAATCAAGATATCTCATCAACACGCCATCACGGGCAACACAACTCAATGCGACTCTATGCGACTCAACTATGCATATGCATGTGGTACCAGATTGCCATTACGGCCGCCAATACAGGCCAACAATTTGCCACTAAGGGCAGCCAATACAGGCCAACAATTTGCCACAAAGGGCCGCCAATACAGGCCAACAATTTGCCACTAAGGGCCGCCAATACAGGCCATTATGATATGCTATGGGACGCAACTATTATGGACTATAACACAACAACAACAATTGTGCAACAACCATGCAACAAGGCATCAAGCCTACAACCAATTATCCATAACAGAACATCACATTTTGCATATATTATTGACTCACAATTTCAACCTGTTCATATCAGAGAACTACCAACAGTATCGTTCCTACGAATAAGACTCTAACACATTTTCATAGAGAACAATTAAAAACAACCTCGTCTCTACAATTGAGAACTCAACAGCATCATCCTGACAAATGGGAAAAATGGCGCGTGTCGGCGTCGTTTCCCAATTTCACACAAAATAATAACATAACACATTCATTCCTACACGGAAAACCTACGAAAACTAACCCCATGATCCAATTCCCTACATGAAATTGATCATACCCATGGTTATAGAATTGAACCCCACCCTTACCTTAGAATAGAGGCCAATTCCACGCTTCCGGTTCCGGTTCTGGTTTACGGTAACTCTCCTACAACTTCCTTCCAAGTTCTCTGATGGAAAATTCTTCTGTTATCAATTTCTCTCAACCACGCTATTTTCTTCCTTTACGGTTTCTCTTTTTGTGAAAACTTCCCAATTCAACTGAGCGTAATGGAATATGGGGATACGTTACTAAATTTTTTAACATTCAGGTGGCCACGTCCCAATTCTGATTTTAATTTGGATTTTTCGTTACTATGACGAGCGTAACAAGTTTCTGACGAGCATCACGATCGTGACGACCGTCACATGCCTGTGACGACCGTCATATCAGCAAAATTTCATTTTTCTTAGACATAACATTTCTTAAGCTTTCCAATGCTTCGAACGGGGACTAAAACCGACTTACGGATCAAGAGATATGAAGTTTCGAAGTTTTCCCTAAAACTGCTATGGGATTCTGCACTTTTGCCCGAAAATTCGACCGATTCAATTCCTTTCTTCGAAACAAACACATTTTCAAATACGACTACGATGCAACGAGACACGACAAAGTTATAACTAAATATAATCGAACTAAAACGGGCGTTACAACTCTCCCCTACAAAAAGAATTTCGTCCTCGAAATTACCTCAATCAAACAGCTCGGGATAGGACTCCCGTATCTTGCTCTCCAGTTCCCACGTCAAGCTTTTGCCAGCAGCTCCCAACCAAACCACTTTCACCAAGGGAATCTCTTTTCCTCTTAACTTCTTCACCTCACGATCATCAATTCTCATAGGCCTTGTCTCTACAGTAAGATTATCGCGTACTTGCACATCGTCCATAGGAATGACATGCGATGGATATGAAATATACTTGCGGAGCTGCATACGTGAAATACATCGTGCAGATTCAACAAATTAGGCAGCAACGCCACTCGATATGCAACCTTTCCCACTCTGTCTGATATCTGGTACAGACCAATGAAACAAGGAGTAAGCTTCTTATATCTCAAAGCTCTACCAACTCCAGTCACAGGCGTGACTCTCAAAAACACATGATCTCCAGCTTCAAATTCTAAATCCTTCCTGCGCTGATCATGATAGCTTTTCTGTCTACTCTGTGAAGCTTTCATCTTTTCTCGAATTAACTTCACCTTCTCAGTTGTCTCCTGAACAATCTCCGGTCCGAGTACTACACTCTCCCCCGATTCATACCAACACCACAGAGTCCTACACCGCCGACCATACAAAGCTTCGAACAGTGCCATTCCGATACTAGAGTGATAATTGTTATTATAAGTGAACTCTATCAACGAAAGGTAAGTATCCCATGAACCACCTTCCTCCAGAACACAGGCTCTCAACAAATCTTCTAAAGACTGAATAGTCCGTTCAGTCTGACCATCTGTTTGAGGGTGGTATGCTGAACTCAACCTCAACTTAGAACCCAATGCCTCTTGCAGGCTCTTCCAAAACTCAGAAGTAAACCTCAGATCTCTATCCGACACAATACACAACGGAACACCATGTAACTTAACAACCACTCTGACATAAATCTCTGCCAACTTCGATACCGGAAAAGTGATGTTAATAGGAATAAAGTGAGCTGACTTTGTAAGCCTATCAACAATCACCCAAATAAAATCACATCCTCTCAAGGTATTCGGGAAACCCGTTACAAAATCCATTGAAATGTTGTCCCATTTCCATTTTGGAATCTCTAACGGTTGCATCAACCCAGCAGGTTTTTGATGCTCGACTTTCGACTTCTGACAAGTCAAACATGCATACACAAATCGTGCTACATCACGCTTCATACCAGGCCACCAAAACAGATTCCTCAAATTGCTATACATTTTCGTCGCTCCTGGATGAATACTCAACTTACTTCTGTGACTCTCTTCCAAAATTGCTTTCTTCATATCTGCACTATCCGGAATACAAATACGACCACGAAACCTCAACACGCCCTGCGCATCCAATTGATAATCATTATTTTCCGAATGATCTACTCCAGGCATTAAATCTACTAACTTCACATCTAATTTTTGAGCCTCTCTGATGCTGTCTAGAAAGTCATTATTAATCTTTAACATGCCCAACTTTACACTCTTCGGTGTTACTTCACAAACTAAACTCAGATCTCTGAATTGCTCAATCAATTCCAACTCTCTAGCCATCATTGCTGACATATGCAAAGTCTTGCGGCTTAAGGCATCAGCTACAACATTCGCTTTTCCCGGATGGTAATGTAAACCAAAATCATAATCTTTTAATAGTTCCAACCACCTTCGTTGTCTCATGTTCAGTTCCTTTTGATCAAACAAGTACTTCAAACTCTTATGGCCACTGAACACTTCGAATCTTGAACCATAAAGATAATGCCTCCAAATCTTCAGCACAAACACAACAGCAACAAGTTCTAAATCGTGCGTAGGATAATTCTTCTCGTGGACTCTCAACTGTCTTGAAGCGTAAGCAACTACTTTATTATTCTGCATGAGTACACCTCCTAAACCAAACTTAGAAGCATCGCAGTATACCACAAACGGTTATTCTGCATTAGGCAAGGTCAACACCGGAGCAGACGTCAACCTCCTCTTTAACTCTATAAAACCTGCTTCATATTGAGCATCCCACACAAAGGTTTTCCCTTTACAAGTCAACTTAGTTAACGGAAGGGCCAACTTAGAAAAACCTTCGATAAACCTTCTGTAATAACCAGCAAGTCCCAAAAAGCTTCTAATTTCAGTTGCCAATTTCGGAGTTTCCCATTGCAGCACAACATCAACCTTAGATGGGTCTACAGAAATTCCACTACCCGATATAACATGACCCAGAAAGCTAACTTCTTCTAACCAGAAGTCGCACTTCGACAGTTTCGCAAACAACTTCCTTTCTTTCAACACTTGCAGTACTAACCTCAAGTGCCCAACATGCTCCTCTTTCGAATTAGAATAAATTAGGATATCATCAATGAATACTACCACAAACCGATCCAAATACTCGTGAAAGATACGGTTCATGTACTCCATGAAAACTCCCGGCGCATTAGTAACACCAAAAGGCATTACCGTAAGCTCATAGTGTCCATATCTAATTCTGAACGCCATCTTTTGAACATCATCATCTTTTACTTTAATCTGGTGATACCCTGACCTCAAATCAATTTTACTATACACCCGCGCCCCAACCAACTGATCCATCAAGTCATCAATTCTTAGAAGCGGATATTTATTCTTAATTGTCACTTTATTTAGTTGTCGGTAATTAATACATAACCTCATACTGCCATCCTTCTTCTTTACTAATAATACCGGAGCTCCCCACGGCGACACACTTGGTCTAACAAAATTCTTCTCAAGTAAGTCTTCCAACTGTTTCTTCAACTCTGCCAATTCAGATGCAGACATCCTGTACGGCACCATAGACACAGGTCTGGTACCAGGTACAAGATCAATAGAAAATTCAATTTCCCGTTCCGGAGGGACTTCAGGAATTTCATCTGGAAACACTTCCGGAAAATCACAAACAACTTCCAGCTCATCAATTATCGCTTGATTCTCCACGAATAATGATGTCACCAACGCAAACACCTGAGCACCTTCTAGCAATATCTGCTTCATCTGTTTCGTAGTTATCGAACGGGCTCCCTCCTCCTCAGGAGTAGAAAACCTCACAGACTTATCAAAGCAATTAATATAAACGCAGTTATACTCCAACCAGTTCATGCCTAAAATTACGTCTACCCCACTTAATGGCAAACAGACTATGTCAACCAGGAAATCTCTATCAAACATTGACAGAGGACATTTCAAACATACCAGAGATGTAGTCACTGATCCCTTAGCTGGAGTCTCAACTACCATCTCCCCATTCATGTGAGATAACACAAGACCCAAACGTTCAACACAATCAGCAGCAATAAAACAATGAGAAGCACCAGTGTCAATAATAGCAAGTAAAGGAGTACTATTAATGAAACAAGTACCTTCAATGAGCCGGTCGCCGCTGGACATCTGAGTCCCCGATAGAGCGAATACTCTTCCACCAGTCTTCTCTTTCTTAGGCTTCTGACACTTGTCACACATGTGTCCCTCCTCACCACAGTTGAAACAAACCATTCCTTTGTGTTTGCATTCAGCAACAGCGGGTCCCAACTCTCCGCAACGGTAACATTTCGTTGGTACAGAATCACATGCATTACTCTTGTGACCAGGTTTCCCACACTTATAGCAAACAATGCCAGCAGGAGCGTCTCCCCTACTAGTTTTCTTGCCATCAGTCGCTTTCTGTTTCCCTCTGCCAGCCGGAGGATCATAAGGTTTACCGCGAGTCTGATGCGACTTACTTCTCCTCTCGCTCAACAGCTTGTAATGAGCATTTCTATCTTCTTTATAAATCCTACAGCTTTCAACCAATGAATCAAAAACATGGATCTTCTGATACCCGATTGCTTTCTTGATTTCAGACTTCAATCCATTCTCAAACTTGATGCATTTAGAGAACTCAGCGGTTTCAGCGTTGTAGTGCGGATAAAACTTAGCCAACTCCTTGAACTTCGCCGCATATTCAGTAACAGATTTTTCTCCTTGCTTGAGTTCAAGAAATTCAATCTCTTTCTTACCACTGACGTCTTCCGGGTAATACTTCTTCAGAAGTTCCCTACGGAATACAGTCCAAGTAATCTCCTCACCTGCAGCTTCCAACACCGGACGGATCTCTAGCCACCAGTCATCAGCTTCGACTGCTAGCATATGAGTCCCATAACGAACCTTCTGCGCTGGAGTACAATCCATCACACAAAAAATTCGCTCCATCTCCTTCAACCACTCCAACACACCATCAGGATCATGCTTACACTTAAAGGTAGGCGGATTCTCTCGTTGAAACGTTGCCAAACTGCGAGACCCAGCATCTCCAGCAGGATTCAGTTGATGTTCCATAGCATTAGCTAGAGCTTGCAGTGCGGCAACAATTGCAGCATCATTCCTTCCAGCCATTTCACTTAAACTGTAACATCCAATCGTCAAATTTCGCAAGTAACGGGACTCTCGTGCTAGGCACGACGACTGACTCAACGAAACTAGACAACTCGGCCGGACGGACCGACCTGCTCTGATACCACTAATGTAACACACCGACTCTAATACTTGCGGATAACAGGAAAGACAACAACCCATATAACAAACAGAGCGCAACAACATAAAAATTGCACGCATGACGATCGTAATGAAGGTGTGACGGTCGTCACACGTCCAAAATTCTTCATATCAGAGATGTTACATTCAACTGAACGGACAATATGTATTTATGCAACCACATTCAAATAACATACGTAGCACGAAATTGGATGAACAGTCAACAATGTATTACTTAACCATTTAATCATAAAACAACTTGTCATTACTTCCGGCGGAAGGTAATAAGCTTACAACGGTTCAATTAAAACAATGCAGTAGAAGTTCTCCAAAAGGTTGAGCAACAAGAACATCAACTAAAGCAATAATATAAATCGTTCATCCCCCCCAAGAGTGCTACGTATCAGAGCGACCAACGACACCTTAACGACAAAGCGGAAACTCTATTCCGGGCTACCTGCAAATTACCACCAATGGCGGTAACATACAACGTAAAGGGGGGTGAGATATCAACAACATAACATAAGGCATGATAAAAGTCATGTTAGAATTATATCACAGCAATTAAGATTCTCGCGGCTTTATAATTATCATAAACAACTACTACACTGATTCATCGCTCATATATATACTACAAAATCAAGATATCTCATCAATACGCCATCACGGGCAACACAACTCAATGCGACTCAATGCGACTCAACTATGCATATGCATGTGGTACCAGATTGCAATTACGGCCGCCAATACAGGCCAACAATTTTCCACTAAGAGCCGCCAATACAGGCCAACAATTTGCCACTAAGGGCCGCCAATACAGGCCAACGATTATGATATGCTATGGGATGCAACTATTATGGACTATAACAAAACAAAAACAACTGTGCAACAACCGTGCAACAAGGCATCAAGCCTACAACCAATTATCCATAACAGAACATCACATTTTGCATATATTATTGACTCACAATTTCAACCTGTTCATATCAGAGAACTACCAACAGTATCGTTCCTACGAATAAGACTCTAACACATTTTCGCAGAGAACAATTAAAAACAACCTCGTCTCTACAATTGAGAACTCAACAGCATCGTCCTGACAAATGGGAAAAATGGCGCGTGTCAGCGTCGTTTCCCAATTTCACACAAAACAATAACATAACACATTCATTCCTACACGGACAACCTACGAAAACTAACCCCATGATCCAATTCCCTAAGATGTGACTTGTTTTCATGACCTGCAACTCATGAGCTTGCCGGAGAAGACGGTGGCTCAGCCACCGGAACCACCGTGAGCCATTTCCCTCCATCTGAAGTTTGAAAGGAAGATGGAGACCAACAACCCTTGGATGAGTTTGGAGAGGAGACTTTGTATTCAAATCGTACGCACACGATGCATTCTCAGAATTTGGACTTTGACTGGATGAAACGCAAGCATTTCATTAATCCTACTTGGCAGCTGATGTGGCGCGCGCTTAGGCCTTGGATGCGTAAACTTGGTCTCTTGATCCAACAGTTCTCTTATTTTCTCAGCTTTAATTTATTTTATTTCATTTTTGATATTTCTTTAATTGCTTTTATCATTTTAATTCATATTAATTTCTTTTTTTCATCAGAAAAATAAAACAAAATTATGTGGATGCTCCTGATTTAATTTCTGATTTTTTGGTACTCTTAGATTTTATTTTGATGCAATTTCCAATTTATTTTCCATTTTATTGATTTCTTTTAATGTGGCATTTTGAGCTTGTTATTTGTTCATTTTGGTACTCCTTTTTGGTATAGAATTTGGACTTGATTCTTTGCTGGTTTGTTATAGAATATTAAGGTGCTTTCTTGATTTTTAGGATAATTTTTTAGGTAGCTTTAGGTTCTATTTTGAACTAGACTTTTAGGAGCTTCCCCATTTGACCTCCCTTTGGACACTTTGTGAT
This sequence comes from Lathyrus sativus, assembly GCA_963859935.3. Taxonomy (NCBI): domain Eukaryota; kingdom Viridiplantae; phylum Streptophyta; class Magnoliopsida; order Fabales; family Fabaceae; genus Lathyrus; species Lathyrus sativus. Next base: position 147,114,874 of record OZ012737.1, on the reverse strand, counting down.
TTAGGATTTCTTTGGTGATTCTCCCTTTAGATTCAGTCCCTGACTTTTCTACCATAGCTCCCTAACCCTTTTAGGATCCCTTAGAAAATTTCCTAGAATTTTAGGACTTGATTTCATATTTTTCTTAGAATTAATAATTGGACTAGTTTTATGATGCTTCTAACATGAACTTTCCTTTAGAATCACCTCAAAGGTGACCCATAGCATGAAATAAATTTCCCATTCCTTTTGGATAGTGCTTTAGACTTGTTAGAGCTTCTGTATGCTTAATTGTAATGCTTGATTTGGTGTTTTGGTTTCCTTTTAGTAGCTTTCTTTAAGCTTGTAGGATTAGGGTTTTGTGGAGCCTTGGAAGTTATTTTCTTCTTTCACAAACATGGATTGCTTTGATTGCTTTCCATTCTCATCCAATGATTCAAGGTCCCTATGTGGAAGCCTCATCCCTCCTTTGGAAGGATGTGTGGCATATCACAAAAGGTAGAATCTTTGAGGATACCTAGCTTGGATGTATGGTTGAGCGCCATGATGGATTCCCTTGGTTTCCTTCATGCTTCACATCATCATGCAATCATCTTGATGTTGATTATCATCTCTTTTGGTGGATCATTTGAAGCTTGAAGATGAAGTCTTCTCTTGAAGACAGCTTGGGCATGGAGATCAAACTACAGACTGTTGGGCTGCTTCACTGATAGAAGACTGCTTTGTTATTGAGTTGCTGGCTTGCTGTTTTGTTTACTGTGTCTGCTGATTGACTGTGTTTGTGTGACTAATTGATTGATGTGTTGCATTAGAATAGGCTTTCATGTAGTTGATTTAGGCCTAAGTGCATTGAAAGGTTGAGCCTGGCTCCCTTTGCTTGCTGGCATTAGAGGTTGAGTTTGTCTCCCTCTGCTTGTCTGTTACTGTTTGGCTTTGCTTGTTGGCTGAAGGTTGAGTTTGTCTCCCTTGCTTGTGTTTTGTGTGGCTTGTGCTTGCTTGCTCTAGAAGTTGAGTTTGTCTCCTTCTGCTTGTATTGCTGCATTGCATGCATTTTACTTACAATTATTTCTTTTGTTGTTGCTTTCCTTCGCCATGTTCCCCTAGGAACTCTAGCTTCTCTTGTTCAAGAGAAGTTATGACAGACATTAGAGTTTCTAACCATGTATGATAACATTAGGTATTTCCCTCCTAACCTCAATCATAGGATCAACTTTGCATGATTACTTTGGGATTGGATCAGTTCCCCTTTAGTGTGCCCTTTCTCTTCTCATCTTCAAACAAAGTCAAAATACAGTAATAAAGGTTAATTGATGTCGTACACTACGAGCCTTAAGCTACTTGAGAAAGGGTTGTTGGAGAGTTTCTTTTAAACAGTTTGGATGTTTAGTATGGTACCCTTTGGGTGACATGCGACGCATTCACTCCCAGGTCATAGTCTCTAGTGCGATATTAGTTGCAAACATCCATAAAAAACACTTCTTCCGTAAAAGACAGAAAACCAAGATCAAACATCTTTTTGTCCTCTGGGACCTTTAATCCTTGGAAACCATTTTCATAAGGAGAGTTTTGTTAACTCTCGGTTCTACCGCAAAACGGTAAACGCCTAAGTCTCCAACGAGCGAGCTGCATACACCAACTGCTAGAACCGTCTGTTAACCCTGCTCGGGTAAAATGTTTTGAACCAAACCTGTGGTCTTGTTAGCCCGAACTACGTTTGCTCTGATCTTTCACGCTGTGTGAAAGTACGTAGGCACGAGATGCGATATCTCGGTGAGCAACCTTCCCTTGTAACCCGTAGTTAGGCGAACTATGTTGACTCTGATTTCTCGTTCCAAACGGGAATACCTAGGCATATAACTGTTGTATTCTGCCGAGTCATTTTCTTTTCTTTTCAGACCAGCCTCTTAGCGTAGATAGATAATCAACCCGTCAGATAAACACAACAAGCGTGGATCCCATCGAGTACGATGGACGTGAGGGGTGCTAATACCTTCCCCTTGCGTAACCGACTCCCGAACCCAGACATGGTTGCGATGACCTTGTCTTATACCTTTTCGTCAGGTTTTTCCGATCGTTTCCTTTCCCTTTCTGTGGGATAAATAATGAAAGGTGGCGACTCTTCTGTTTTGCCGGCACCTTATTTTCGCGGTAGCGACAGCTGGCGACTCTTCTGGGGATTAAATGGCTGCTGGGGAATTTTCCCATCCCCTATGCTGGGACCGTTTCCCATCCTCTATGCGAGTCAATCCTAGCGCTTGCGTGTTTATCTGTTGGGTTTGCATTTATTTATCGCTTTTTACTTTCCACATTTTATCTTCAGTATGATATCATTACTGTGTTGTTGTGGGAAGGGGCTCTAATGAGTGATAAGCCAGACCCAAGCTTGAGTGTATACCTAGCATTAGTTGTGGAAAGTAGTGGGCGCGTGCATGCTTTGCATGTACTAGTGTCTCACGAAATCCATGCTCAGACGAGATTCTCCCGGTTGACTTCTTTTCCGGCCCTTTGGGCTTGAGGGGTTATTGGTTTGGAGGATTGTCGAATCTGGGGACTGATCATTTGTGACTCAGCTAAGTGAGGCCGCTTCAAGAGATGATGATGCCACACCTTCCTGGGTATCATATCATCGTTTCTTGAAAGTTTGTGATGCTGGGAAACGCATAGGATGATGTAACACCCTTGTAACCCCACATAAAAATACATAATTAATCAGAGTAAATTAACATGCTTTCAAAAAAGGGCGTCACACAATTTTACAAATCTCAACATTCACTTGTCACACTCATAAAACATTGAAATAGATAGTCATGCCATTAAATTTTCATCTTGCATGTAGCAGCATATTCAATTTATTTACATAAATCCCTTCACAGAATATTCATGTTCCTCACATAATCATCAACACTTAAGCACAGAGGCCATTATCACATATTTCAAATACATTTAAAACACAACTTAGAATACATATTATATCTCTAAGGCATAAACTCAACGATCCCAGTGTTACATAACCAGAGCATGACTCGACCCAACATAATTAAAATATTAAACGACTGCACCAGCAGAGACCTCGCCACTACTAGCAGTACAACTCCAAGATACCTGCACGATGTCATAAAGGACATCATTCCAGCAGAAGGGTGAGAAACATTACCATAATAATCAATGCACATAATCATATATATAAATTCAAAAGTACAGAATATATATATTCCACCTTTTTCTCACCACAATGCATATTAACACAATAACAAAGCATATAATATATTTCTATAACATAGAATATCCATATTATACTTCTTACCACCATACATCACCACTCACTAAAATACATTACAATGTAAACATATATATAACCAAGCATCTCATCATGCATACATTCACGATTCACCCATATACATCGCTTATTTGCATATAAACAAATATGGATAACCATCAAGCATATTTATCATGCATACATCCATAATCCCAATCAAATCCATGTAACATACAAAATATGTTCATTTCATCACCAATTCACATAAACATTCACATTAACTCAATAAACACACACAACATGTTTATTCCATCACTAGTTCACATAAAAATCTACATTCATGTTTATTTCACCATACATCATATAAAGATGACAACATGCAACTTATAGAGACCGACGCACGACTCTATGCAGATGCAAATGCGGTACCGACTCATTTCAGCAGGTTCAATTGAAGAACCAAAAATAACCATCGCTCATACCCCACAAGGGCACACGAGGTTCTGCAGATTCTACGCGGAATCAAATATAACCATCGCAACATACGATGTTCTATAAATCCATCGAGGGATCAATAAATAGCCATCGATCACACCCCACAAGGACACACGAGGTTCTGCAGATTCACCGAGGAATCAATAAATTACCATCGCTCACACCCCACAAGGGCACACGAGGTTCTGCAGATTCACCGAGGAATCAATAAATAACCATCGCTGACACCCTACAAGGGCACACGAGGTTCTGTAGATTCACCGAGGAATCAATAAATAACCATCGCTCACACCCCACAAGGGCACACGAGGTTCTGCAGATTCACCGAGGAATCAATAAATAACAATCGCTCACACCCCACAAGGGCACACGAGGTTCTGCAGATTCACCGAGGAATCAATCAACACAAGAATGCATACCATGATGCTTCACATGCAACATGACTCATGACACTCTTGAAATGCACACTTGTTTACAAACATACTCATGCATTCTACACATTAATCAGATATATTCATTATGCACTCACAATATATACATATCGCAATATATACATAGATTCATCATTTCATTCACACTATTCAAACATGGTTCACATTTACAATCATCATACATCACATACCAACACGTATATTCAATATGCATTCACAATATATATATATATATATATATATATATATATATATATATATATATATATATATATATATATATATATATATATATATATATATATATATATATATATATATATATATATATATATATATATATATATATATATATATGTCACAATGCATATATACATATCTTCATCATTCATTTCATATCGCTTCATTCTAGATTCACATTTATAACTCACAATTCAACAATTCATACACATCAGCATCCTTCCTACAACAATGATATTTATGCCATATGGCTCACATAAAACTCAGCAATTAACACCAATCCCTTTTTGGGAGTATGGGTACATCACTTATACCCTACCAGGAACAACATCTCAGTTATTCTACCCCGGTAATTATTCCACCAGGAACGACATCTTAGTCATTCTACCCCGGTGTATACAACGACAACACTGTACTTCACTAGGAATAACATCCTATTATTCTACCCCAGTGATTATTCCACTAGGAACGGCATCTTGCCATTCTACCCCAGTGAGTATGACTCAACACATATACACATTTCCCACACCATTCTTACATTACCAAACAATGCGCACGTACTCGCCATATATATTCTCATGCATTCTTCACCCACCATCGCATACAAGCAATATACACTTACAAATATCGTGCCAAACGACAACAAACTCAATCACATTCATCATGAATTTCAATCAATTTAAACAATGTATCACATATGCCAAAAGGCCACACATTCATAATCGATTCATAATCTAGGATTCACGCCATACGGCTACCCATAGCACAACATATAACAGCGCAAGGGCTATACGCTACATAATTATATCAAATACATCGACATTGGATGGAACCAACCAAAGTAAAACAAATGCTGTCACATTCGCTGACCTTCGCCTGGCAAAGCCTCTAGCGAACCTTCGCTACTTCGTTCTCCTGGAGAACTTGCCAGCGAAGACCACTGGGAGTTATTCTGGAATTACTCGCTAGCACACTCGCCTGGCGAACCTTCGCCATACTCATTCGCCTGGCGAACTTGCCAGCAAAGACAGGGTGTTTGTTACTGACTTGGTTCGCTGCTGCTCGCTGGGCTTCGCCTGGCGAACCTGCGAATTCAGAACTTCCATGGCTGTCCAAAAGCCCAAACCTCACAAATCGACCGATTTAATCCAAATCAGTTCCAGTAGCACGGCCCACTCATCACCCGACTATACTACACCGTCTATTCTAAATTCTAACCGATAAAACTCAGTTTCTACCGATTAAACTCATTATGCCCTAGAATGGAAGATGAGGAAGAACAACCAAACAAATCCAAACAATCCATACATAATCACATACATTGGTAAGATAACAATGCTTCTCACCCTTACCTCGATTAATCGGAAGCTAGAAGTTGTTCTTGAGCTTTCCAAGCTTTTGCTTCTACTTTCTCTTCTTCCTCCACTTTTCTTTCATGTTTTCTATTTTACATTTTCGTTTCGCTCCCCCTTCATATATCCTTCCCTTAGGTTTCTCTCCAATTTATTCCCTCTCTCAAAACATCTATCAATCCATTTAAACAATCATCTAATCATTCAAATAATTAGAATAATCCAAATAAACCAATTAATTAACACAAATAATTAATTATTTAAAATTGGGCTGTTACAACTCTCCCCCACTTTAGGAATTTTCGTCCTCGAAAATGTTACCTCAATGAACCGAGTCAGATACGACTTCCTCATCCCAATCTCTCAAATCCCACTTTCTCTAGTTGGTTCCCCCAACTGTCTTTACCGAAGAAATCTTCATTACCTCGAAGTTACTTCTTACTCATCAATCTGAACTACCAATGTCTCAACAGTCAAATCCTTCCTCACTTGTACACCATCTGTCTGAATGAATGCACTTGCACTTCCTCAATTAGGCACATACCATATCATGTAAACTCACAAGCAACAGCGGCAAGATAATCTAACATGATACTTCTCCCATACTTTCGCTGCGCCACTCTGATACTAAGCAACAAAACACGGTGTGTGCTTCTGAGACTTCAAAGCTCGATCAACACCCGTCACCACTGTAACTCTCAGAACATGTCCTTTCTCGGATCTTCTTGATCTTTTCAGTCATCTCTTACATAATCCTCAGGTCCGAGCATAGTACCCTCGCCTGAATCATATTAATACAAAGGAGTCTTACATCTCCTGCCATACAAAGCTTCAAATTCCCATCTGACACCATATAAGATGACAACTCATACAATCTTTATCACTTCAGTGATATACATCTCAATCGGCTCCAACATAGAATGATTAATCCTCATTGGTAGGAAAAGAGCCAATCTAGTCATTCCATCCAAGATCGCTCAATTAAGACCATATTCCTCCAATTCTTCGGAAACTCATGGGAATACTATCCGATTTCAACTCTGGAATATACAACGGTTACATCAGACCCAACAGTCTCAGACGTTCATTCTTTGGCTTCCAACAAGTCTAACCAGCACATACATTTAAACCACTTCTCTCTTCATCTATGGCCATCAAAATAATTTCCTCAAATTCGGTTACATCTTTATAGCACTAGGATGGATACTCCATCTACCACAATACCCTTGTTCCACTTAATAATATCTAGAGCACAACTCTATAACGACATCTACCATTCCCATTAATACGAAAATAAGTCCTTCGACTTAATTCATCAAATTCAACCCTCATCATCAGTATATACCAAATCTTCAAATCGATGCATCAGTTACCGCGTTGCTCTACCCGAATGGTAATTTAATCTAAATCCATAATCCCTCAGGAATTCCAATTGTTTTCCTCTGCCTCATATTCAATTCTTCCAATTCAAACCAATACATTAAGCTCTTGAGATCACCAACTATTTCAAATCTCTCACTAACCAATTGAAGCCCCCAACTCCGGCACAAACACAATGACGACCAACTCTAAGTCACTTGTCAGATAATCCCTCTTATATACTTTAAATTGCCTCCAAGCAACTAAACTTGTTGATGTTGCACTTAACATATCTCTCAATCATACCCACGAGACACCACAAAACACAACGAACAGTTCTGTCGAATTCGGCAAGAATCCACACACGAGCTATTGACATCTCTCCCAAAACTCTCTGAACTTTCTTCCCAGTGGCATATCTTCGCTTCTCTTCCAACACTGATATCACAAGTTCCCGATGCTCAACATGATCTTCTATATTCTTTGAATTATCAAACACATTCCATCAATAAATTAATTAATTTCCATTCCATTACTTCACCATCATACAGAGCATTAAAATAGCGTCCAACGCTTCGAATGGTGCGTCAAAAGACGAAAACAACATTTTCACACTTCGAAGGCCACTCAACACATTTTCAACTCTTGAAATTTCAAAGGTCTAATTATACCAATATTGTATTCCACATCTTACTTTCTTTAATAGTCACCGCAAGTCATTATCCACCTTTATACTCGACTCCACAACCTGTTGCCGTAGCATACACACCAGACACAAGTCTCAAAATTACTCACTCAATTTTAATTCCTTGGCCACCCAAACAGACATACCCTATGGAGCCCTCAATATATGACTAGTTTCCGCAACTAAGTCGATTACAACTTCACCTTATGTCCTGTCTGTATATCACTTATCTTGTCAGGATAACTCTCAGACAACCATAATCAACCGGTAAGCCACCAGCTTCTCCACTTTCATTAATACTCAAAATTCCAATCAAAATTAAACATCTCATCACGGTCCTGCGCCGACTCATCAAAAAAAATTCTTAAGCGCTCGGCTTTACTCAAAACAATTCACTGCACCATGCTATCTAAGCTTGCAAGACACATATATCCCCTCCAACACAATCCCAACTACTATCAACAAGAGATTAAGGGTGATCAGTTCCTCAATTTGCCGATAGACATTCGAAAATCATGATGGGGTATAAACCATCTTTACCAAACTATAAGAGCATTCAACCACACTGAGCTACATCTCCACACTTGCAGCAACCTGGAGAAGCACAAGTTTCTCCCCCACTTGGATCATTCCAACTCCTTGCAGACAAGGGTTAGACAACAACCACGTACCAACAGTGTTGCACACACATGTCGCATACAAGGGAACAACTAACATTAGACAACTTGGCCGGATGGACCGACCTACTCTGATACCACTAATGTAACACCCTTCTAACCCCACATAAAAATACATAATTAATCAGAGTAAATTAACATGCTTTCGCAAAAGGGCGTCACACAATTTTACAAATCTCAACATTCACTTGTCATACTCATGTAACATTGAAATAGATAGTCATGCCATTAAATTTTCATCTTGCATGTAGCAGCAGATTCAATTTATTTACATAAATCCCTTAACAGAATATTCATGTTCCTCACATAATCATCAACACTTAAGCACAAAGGCCATTATCACATATTTCAAATACATTTAAAACACAACTTAGAATACATAATATATCTCTAAGGCATAAACCCAACGATCCCAGTGTTACATAACCAGAGCATGACTCGACCCAACATAATTAAAATATTAAACGACTGCACCAGCAGAGACCTCGCCACTACTAGCAGTACAACTCCAAGATACCTGCACGATGTCATAAAGGACATCATTCCAGCAGAAGGGTGAGAAACATTACCATAATAATCAATGCACATAATCATATATATAAATGCACAAGTACAAAATATATATATTCCACCTTTTCTCACCACAATGCATATTAAGACAATAACAAAGCATATAATATATTTCTATAACATAAAATATCCATATTATACTTCTTACCACCATACATCACCGCTCACTAACATACATTACAATGTATACATATATATATAACCAAGCATCTCATCATGCATACATTCACGATTCACCCATATACATTGCTTATTTGCATATAAACAAATATGGATAACCATCAAGCATATTTATCATGCGTACATCCATAATCCCAATCAAATCCATGTAACATACAAAATATGTTCATTTCATCACCAATTCACATAAACATTCACATTAACTCAATAAACACACACAACATGTTTATTCCATCACTAATTCACATAAACATCTACATTCATGTTTATTTCACCATACATCATATAAAGATGACAACATGCAACTCATAGAGACCGACACACGACTCTATGCAGATGCAAATGCGGGTACCGACTCATTTCAGCAGGTTCAATTGAAGAACCAAAAATAACCATCGCTCACACCCCACAAGAGCACACGAGGTTCTGCAGATTCTACGCGGAATCAAATATAACCATCGCAACATACGAGGTTCTGCAAATCCACCGAGGGATCAATAAATAACCATCGCTCACACCCTACAAGGGCACACGAGGTTCTGCAGATTCACCGAGGAATCAATAAATAACCATCGCTCACACCCCACAAGGGCACACGAGGTTCTGCAGATTCACCGAGGAATCAATAAATAACCATCGCTCACACCCCACAAGGGCACACGAGGTTCTGCAGATTCACCGAGGAATCAATCAACACAATAATGCATACCATGATGCTTCACATGCAACATGACTCATGACACTCTTGAAATGCACGCATGTTTACAAACATACTCATGCATTAATCACATTAATCACATATATTCATTATGCACTCACAATATATACATATCGCAATATATACATATATTCATCATTTCATTCACACTATTCAAACATGGTTCACGTTTACAATCATCATACATCACATACCAGCACGCATATTCAATATGCATTCACAATAGATATATATATCACAATGCATATATACATATGTTCATCATTCATTTCATATCGCTTCATTCTAGATTCACATTTATAACTCACAATTCAACAATTCATACACATCAACATCCTTCCTAAAACAATGTTATTTATGCCATATGGCTCATATAAAACTCATCAATTAACACCAATCCCTTTTTGGGAGTATGGGTACATCACTTATACCCTACAAGGAACAACATCTCAGTTATTCTACCCCGGTAATTATTCCACCAGGAACGACATCTTAGTCATTCTACCCCGGTGTATACAACCACGACATTGTACTTCACTAGGAATAACATCTTGTTATTCTACCCCAGTGATTATTCCACTAGGAACGACATCTTGCCATTCTACCCCAGTGAGTATGACTCAACACATATACACATTTTCCACACCATTCTTACATTACCAAACAATGCGCACGTACTCGCCATATATATTCTCATGCATTCTTCACCCACCATCGCATACAAGAAATATACAATTACAAATATCGTGCCAAACGGAAACAAACTCAATCACATTCATCATGAATTTCAATCAATTTAAACAATGTATCACATATGCCAAAAGGCCACACATTCATAATCGATTCATAATCTAGGATTCACGCCATACGGCTACCCACAACACAACATATAACATCGCATAAGCTATATGTAACACCCCCCTTATTCCTACCCCAAAATAATTCAATTAATCATTTAGGCATAAGTCAAAATTTTATCAGAGTACATGTAAGTCATAGCACAAAAGGGGTATGTCACATTATCACAAAAGAATTCAACGCATACAACACCTGCTCAATCAGATATGCAACAACGGGTCAACACCCACAAGAAAATATTTAGAACAAGGCGGAAACATCTAAATATTCCATATTTCCAAGACATGTATTCACATATACAATTGTCATCCAACATGTTAACAAAACATAACATCAGCAGATACATACACAAATGTCTCACAAAAGAATCAAAATAACTCCTATCTACCCGGTGCTACATATCAGAGCCGACCGACCAAAAAGAATGAAGTCACGCTTCACAAAAATGTCTCCAGCCATCTAATCTGCAATGCCTCATAGAGCATTATAAAACAGCAGAAGGGTGAGAAACAATATCATAATAAATAATGCATAAAGACATATATAAATATCTCGTATCAACAATTATGCATTCTACGCATTCTCACCACAACTCACCTTGCACAATATAATATATCTATATACAACTATATATCACCAAGCATACTCAATATGCATCATCAATGTTTATATCTTTTCATAAACATGCAACCACATATATATATATCTATATATATATATATATATATATATATATATATATATATATATATATATATATATATATATATTATATATATATATATATATATATATATATATATATATATATATATCCTCCAGTATCTACATTATACCAAAACATACATTTCACGTTAATTCAATAAACATACACAACATGTTTATTTCACTATACATCATAGACAGATGACAAATGCAAATCATAGAGGACAACTCGCTACTCTATGTAAATGCAACACAACATCGATCTAGTCGATCGTCAGATCCTCCTAAGGATCAATCTACTCTCACCCCTCATGGGTACTCTATCACTTGTCAGATTCTCCTAGGAATCACAACACTCATCAGACTCTCCTAGGAATCACACCATTCATCAGATTCTCCAAGGAATCACGCCACTCGTCAGATTCTCCGAGGAATCACACTGTTCATCAGATTCTCCAAGGAATCAGGTTAATCAGCAGACTCTCCAAGGAATCACATATCTCGTCAGATTCTCCGAGGAATCAATTCATTCAGCAGATTCTCCGAGGAATCACACCATTCATCAGATTCTCCGAGGAATCAGGTCATACAGCAGACTCTCCAAGGAATCACACCTCTCATCAGACTCTCCTAAGAGTCATGTCTCTCCTCAGGCTCTCCTAAGAGTCCTATCACTCATCAGATTCTCCTAGGAATCAACAACACAAGAATGTATTCTATACAATTCTTGAAATGCACACACATACACATAATATGTTCATGCATCTTCACCTCATTCAATTTCATACAATCATCATACATCGCAATGTATATTACACGACACATTAGTCATTCACCTCATTATCATGCATTTTAAATCAATTTAAACAATGCACATATTTCCCCAAACGGCCACAATTCACAATCGAGGATTTACGCACGAAGGCTACCCACAGCACATGTTATCACAATAGATCACATACTTATTCATATCATAGAGGTATTAACCTATGTGAATCAACCAAACAATCACCACATGAGCAACACAGCACAAGAAAAATGCTGTCACGTTCGCCTTTATTCGCCTGGCGAACCCCCGCAGCGAACCTTCGCTAGGCTTCGCCTGGCGAACTCGCCAGCGAGCCCAAGTCAGTAGCTACTGACTTCATTCGCCACCATTCGCCAGCACCTTCGCTGGGCGAACCTTCGCTAGGCTTCGCCTGGCGAACTCGCCAGCGAGCCCAAGTCAGTAGCTACTGACTTCATTCGCCACCATTCGCCAGCACCTTCGCTGGGCGAACCTTCGCTATCCACCTTCGCCTGGAGAACTCACCAGCGAAGTCCACTGGGACTTAAACATAATTACTCGCCAGCATTCGCCGGGCTTCGCCTGGCGAAGTTTCGCCTTCGCTCGCCTGGCGAGAGCCAGCGAACCTGCGCAGAACAGCATTCTGTTCTGTCTCTCCTTCACCAATCCATCATCAACCATCTCTTAAACATCTAAATCAGTACAAATAGCATCAATACATGTTACCCGATTATTCTATGGCGTTATTACTCAGTTTCAACCGATTAAATCCTCAATCTACCGATTATTCCAACTTTTGCCCTAGAAATGGATAGTGTAGAAAAACTACCAACAAGCCCCAAACTAATACATATATGATGCTATACATTATTAAGATGATAAAACTTCTCACCCTTACCTGATTAATCGCAAGCTTTGATCGATTCTTGATGATTCTAGGTTTTCCTCTTTCTCTTCTCTTTCTCTTCCTCTTCTTTCTTTCTCCTTTCTTTCTCTTCTTTCTTACTATCCTTTCTTTCCCTTCTATTTCCTCTTTAATATCTTTTCCATTATTTTTCCAAAACATCTATTAATTCAATATCTCACAAATATCTCACTTAATATTAAATAGGAAATGTCCAAAATACCCTTCCAAACTATTTCCTCCGAAACCTCCCAATACCGGTTAAAAATATGATAATATGTAAATATAACATATTTCCACACAAATTCTACATCCAAATATTATTCACCCAATTTAATTAAATTGGGGCCCAATAAAAGTGAAAATCGAAATCGGGGCGTTACAACTCTCCCCCACTTTAGAAATTTTCGTCCTCGAAAATATCACTTGATTCAAAACACACCGGACACGATTTCTGCGTCCTTTCCTGAATTCCCAAGTTACACACAATCGTCCACATGCATACTTCCTTATCACAATCACAGCCATGCCACATGGCTCATAAAAGACTGTCACCCTCATCAACTCCCATTGGAGATTACGGGTACACCACTCGTACTTCACCAGGAACAATATCTAGGTTATTCCACCCCGGTGATTCTTTCCACTAGGAACGACACATAGCCATTCTACCCTAGCGAATACAACCATGATACTTATACCTCATCAGGGATAACATACTAGTCATTCTACCCCAATGAGCTCAAATCTCAAACACGTACGTTGTCCAACGTCACCATCTTAAAGTCTTCACTCTCAATTACCATCGCATCAACAGAAAATCAAAACCAAACACTAAGCGTACTCAAAAGAAATGAACAAATGAGTCGCTCCGATATCAAACATAACAACTAAAGGTGCAACATAATTAAAGCACATACCTCAAATCAAACGATCCGCATTGGTAGTGTCTGACCCTGTCAATGCAAACACTTTCCCACTTACTGAAGCTTGCTTCGGTTTAGGACACTTCGCACTGATGTGACCCACGTCTCCACAATTGTAGCACTTCACTGCACCCATTCTACAATCCTTAACATCATGTCCAAGAACTCCACAATTAGAGCATTTGATCTTGGGCTTTCCACACATAAAAGACTTATGACCCATCTCGCCACACTTGTAGCATTTAATGGATCCAGAACTCCCTCCTCCAGATCCCTTAACAAAGTTTCCCTTATGCTTGCCCTTATCAGCTGGCGTCTCATAAGGTTCACTCCTTACTTGTCGCTTTTCTTTCTCCTCCTTCAAACTCTTGTAGTGAGTAGAACGAGCTTTGCGATCTTCTTCAAAAATTCGACAACATTCGGTCAAGTCCGAAAATCTCCTTATCCTCTGATAGCCCACCGCTTGTTTGATCTCGGGACGCAAGCCGTTCTCATACTTAACACACTTAGAGAATTCTGCCGTCACCGCATCATAGTGAGGATGAAATTTTACTAACTCCATAAACTTAGCTGTGTAATCCACCACAGACATATTGCCTTGTTTCAACTCAAGAAATTCCATTTCCTTCCTTCCTTTCACACTCTCAGGATAATACTTCCTCAAGAATTCAGCACGAAATAAATCCCAAGTTATTTCCTCGTCATCTACTTCAAGCACTTGCCTCATGCCGATCCACCAGTCATCGGCTTCTTCCCGCAACATGTGAGATCCAAGCCTCACCTTAGTGCCCTCAGCACAGTTCATAACTCTGAAGATCCTCTCGATCTCTTTCAACCAATTTTGGGCACCGTCCGGGTTAAACCTTCCTTTGAACACCGGTGGCTTATTCTTTCTAAACTCATCATTTGCGTTCACATTCGGCGCACCCTGCACCGCTCTAGCCATCGCCTCCAATGCCGCAGCCATAGCACTGTCATTACGACCTGCCATAATCTTCTTAATCGCAAAAACAGCAACAAGGTTAAACAACCGCTCAACCAACAAAACAATAAGACAAACACAACTGACTCAACACTGGCTCTGATACCACTTGTAACACCCCCCTTATTCCTACCCCAAAATAATTCAATTAATCATTTAGGCATAAGTCAAAATTTTATCAGAGTACATGTAAGTCATAGCACAAAAGGGGTATGTCACATTATCACAAAAGAATTCAACGCATACAACACCTGCTCAATCAGATATGCAACAACGGGTCAACACCCACAAGAAAATATTTAGAACAAGGCGGAAACATCTAAATATTCCATATTTCCAAGACATGTATTCACATATACAATTGTCATCCAACATGTTAACAAAACATAACATCAGCAGATACATACACAAATGTCTCACAAAAGAATCAAAATAACTCCTATCTACCCGGTGCTACATATCAGAGCCGACCGACCAAAAAGAATGAAGTCACGCTTCACAAAAATGTCTCCAGCCATCTAATCTGCAATGCCTCATAGAGCATTATAAAACAGCAGAAGGGTGAGAAACAATATCATAATAAATAATGCATAAAGACATATATAAATATCTCGTATCAACAATTATGCATTCTACGCATTCTCACCACAACTCACCTTGCACAATATAATATATCTATATACAACTATATATCACCAAGCATACTCAATATGCATCATCAATGTTTATATCTTTTCATAAACATGCAACCACACATATATATATATATATATATATATATATATATATATATATATATATATATATATATATATATATATATATATATATATATATATATATATATATATATATATATATATATATATATATATATATATATATATATATATATATATATATATATATATATATATATATATATATATATATATATATATATATATATATCCTCCAGTATCTACATTATACCAAAACATACATTTCACGTTAATTCAATAAACATACACAACATGTTTATTTCACTATACATCATAGACAGATGACAAATGCAAATCATAGAGGACAACTCGCTACTCTATGTAAATGCAACACAACATCGATCTAGTCGATCGTCAGATCCTCCTAAGGATCAATCTACTCTCACCCCTCATGGGTACTCTATCACTTGTCAGATTCTCCTAGGAATCACAACACTCATCAGACTCTCCTAGGAATCACACCATTCATCAGATTCTCCAAGGAATCACGCCACTCGTCAGATTCTCCGAGGAATCACACTGTTCATCAGATTCTCCAAGGAATCAGGTTAATCAGCAGACTCTCCAAGGAATCACATATCTCGTCAGATTCTCCGAGGAATCAATTCATTCAGCAGATTCTCCGAGGAATCACACCATTCATCAGATTCTCCGAGGAATCAGGTCATACAGCAGACTCTCCAAGGAATCACACCTCTCATCAGACTCTCCTAAGAGTCATGTCTCTCCTCAGGCTCTCCTAAGAGTCCTATCACTCATCAGATTCTCCTAGGAATCAACAACACAAGAATGTATTCTATACAATTCTTGAAATGCACACACATACACATAATATGTTCATGCATCTTCACCTCATTCAATTTCATACAATCATCATACATCGCAATGTATATTACACGACACATTAGTCATTCACCTCATTATCATGCATTTTAAATCAATTTAAACAATGCACATATTTGCCCAAACGGCCACAATTCACAATCGAGGATTTACGCACGAAGGCTACCCACAGCACATGTTATCACAATAGATCACATACTTATTCATATCATAGAGGTATTAACCTATGTGAATCAACCAAACAATCACCACATGAGCAACACAGCACAAGAAAAATGCTGTCACGTTCGCCTTTATTCGCCTGGCGAACCCCCGCAGCGAACCTTCGCTAGGCTTCGCCTGGCGAACTCGCCAGCGAGCCCAAGTCAGTAGCTACTGACTTCATTCGCCACCATTCGCCAGCACCTTCGCTGGGCGAACCTTCGCTAGGCTTCGCCTGACGAACTCGCCAGCGAGCCCAAGTCAGTAGCTACTGACTTCATTCGCCACCATTCGCCAGCACCTTCGCTGGGCGAACCTTCGCTATCCACCTTCGCCTGGCGAACTCACCAGCGAAGTCCACTGGGACTTAAACATAATTACTCGCCAGCATTCGCCGGGCTTCGCCTGGCGAAGTTTCGCCTTCGCTCGCCTGGCGAGAGCCAGCGAACCTGCGCAGAACAGCATTCTGTTCTGTCTCTCCTTCACCAATCCATCATCAACCATCTCTTAAACATCTAAATCAGTACAAATAGCATCAATACATGTTACCCGATTATTCTATGGCGTTATTACTCAGTTTCAACCGATTAAATCCTCAATCTACCGATTATTCCAACTTTTGCCCTAGAAATGGATAGTGTAGAAAAACTACCAACAAGCCCCAAACTAATACATATATGATGCTATACATTATTAAGATGATAAAACTTCTCACCCTTACCTGATTAATCGCAAGCTTTGATCGATTCTTGATGATTCTAGGTTTTCCTCTTTCTCTTCTCTTTCTCTTCCTCTTCTTTCTTTCTCCTTTCTTTCTCTTCTTTCTTACTATCCTTTCTTTCCCTTCTATTTCCTCTTTAATATCTTTTCCATTATTTTTCCAAAACATCTATTAATTCAATATCTCACAAATATCTCACTTAATATTAAATAGGAAATGTCCAAAATACCCTTCCAAACTATTTCCTCCGAAACCTCCCAATACCGGTTAAAAATATGATAATATGTAAATATAACATATTTCCACACAAATTCTACATCCAAATATTATTCACCCAATTTAATTAAATTGGGGCCCAATAAAAGTGAAAATCGAAATCGGGGCGTTACAACTCTCCCCCACTTTAGAAATTTTCGTCCTCGAAAATATCACTTGATTCAAAACACACCGGACACGATTTCTGCGTCCTTTCCTGAATTCCCAAGTTACACACAATCGTCCACATGCATACTTCCTTATCACAATCACAGCCATGCCACGTGGCTCATAAAAGACTGTCACCCTCATCAACTCCCATTGGAGATTACGGGTACACCACTCGTACTTCACCAGGAACAATATCTAGGTTATTCCACCCCGGTGATTCTTTCCACTAGGAACGACACATAGCCATTCTACCCTAGCGAATACAACCATGATACTTATACCTCATCAGGGATAACATACTAGTCATTCTACCCCAATGAGCTCAAATCTCAAACACGTACGTTGTCCAACGTCACCATCTTAAAGTCTTCACTCTCAATTACCATCGCATCAACGGAAAATCAAAACCAAACACTAAGCGTACTCAAAAGAAATGAACAAATGAGTCGCTCCGATATCAAACATAACAACTAAAGGTGCAACATAATTAAAGCACATACCTCAAATCAAACGATCCGCATTGGTAGTGTCTGACCCTGTCAATGCAAACACTTTCCCACTTACTGAAGCTTGCTTCGGTTTAGGACACTTCGCACTGATGTGACCCACGTCTCCACAATTGTAGCACTTCACTGCACCCATTCTACAATCCTTAACATCATGTCCAAGAACTCCACAATTAGAGCATTTGATCTTGGGCTTTCCACACATAAAAGACTTATGACCCATCTCGCCACACTTGTAGCATTTAATGGATCCAGAACTCCCTCCTCCAGATCCCTTAACAAAGTTTCCCTTATGCTTGCCCTTATCAGCTGGCGTCTCATAAGGTTCACTCCTTACTTGTCGCTTTTCTTTCTCCTCCTTCAAACTCTTGTAGTGAGTAGAACGAGCTTTGCGATCTTCTTCAAAAATTCGACAACATTCGGTCAAGTCCGAAAATCTCCTTATCCTCTGATAGCCCACCGCTTGTTTGATCTCGGGACGCAAGCCGTTCTCATACTTAACACACTTAGAGAATTCTGCCGTCACCGCATCATAGTGAGGATGAAATTTTACTAACTCCATAAACTTAGCTGTGTAATCCACCACAGACATATTGCCTTGTTTCAACTCAAGAAATTCCATTTCCTTCCTTCCTTTCACACTCTCAGGATAATACTTCCTCAAGAACTCAGCACGAAATAAATCCCAAGTTATTTCCTCGTCATCTACTTCAAGCACTTGCCTCATGCCGATCCACCAGTCATCGGCTTCTTCCCGCAACATGTGAGATCCAAGCCTCACCTTAGTGCCCTCAGCACAGTTCATAACTCTGAAGATCCTCTCGATCTCTTTCAACCAATTTTGGGCACCGTCCGGGTTAAACCTTCCTTTGAACACCGGTGGCTTATTCTTTCTAAACTCATCATTTGCGTTCACATTCGGCGCACCCTGCACCGCTCTAGCCATCGCCTCCAATGCCGCAGCCATAGCACTGTCATTACGACCTGCCATAATCTTCTTAATCGCAAAAACAGCAACAAGGTTAAACAACCGCTCAACCAACAAAACAATAAGACAAACACAACTGACTCAACACTGGCTCTGATACCACTTGTAACACCCCCCTTATTCCTACCCCAAAATAATTCAATTAATCATTTAGGCATAAGTCAAAATTTTATCAGAGTACATGTAAGTCATAGCACAAAAGGGGTATGTCACATTATCACAAAAGAATTCAACGCATACAACACCTGCTCAATCAGATATGCAACAACGGGTCAACACCCACAAGAAAATATTTAGAACAAGGCGGAAACATCTAAATATTCCATATTTCCAAGACATGTATTCACATATACAATTGTCATCCAACATGTTAACAAAACATAACATCAGCAGATACATACACAAATGTCTCACAAAAGAATCAAAATAACTCCTATCTACCCGGTGCTACATATCAGAGCCGACCGACCAAAAAGAATGAAGTCACGCTTCACAAAAATGTCTCCAGCCATCTAATCTGCAATGCCTCATAGAGCATTATAAAACAGCAGAAGGGTGAGAAACAATATCATAATAAATAATGCATAAAGACATATATAAATATCTCGTATCAACAATTATGCATTCTACGCATTCTCACCACAACTCACCTTGCACAATATAATATATCTATATACAACTATATATCACCAAGCATACTCAATATGCATCATCAATGTTTATATCTTTTCATAAACATGCAACCACATATATATATATATATATATATATATATATATATATATATATATATATATATATATATATATATATATATATATATATATATATATATATATATATATATATATATATATATATATATATATATATATATATATATATATATCCTCCAGTATCTACATTATACCAAAACATACATTTCACGTTAATTCAATAAACATACACAACATGTTTATTTCACTATACATCATAGACAGATGACAAATGCAAATCATAGAGGACAACTCGCTACTCTATGTAAATGCAACACAACATCGATCTAGTCGATCGTCAGATCCTCCTAAGGATCAATCTACTCTCACCCCTCATGGGTACTCTATCACTTGTCAGATTCTCCTAGGAATCACAACACTCATCAGACTCTCCTAGGAATCACACCATTCATCAGATTCTCCAAGGAATCACGCCACTCGTCAGATTCTCCGAGGAATCACACTGTTCATCAGATTCTCCAAGGAATCAGGTTAATCAGCAGACTCTCCAAGGAATCACATATCTCGTCAGATTCTCCGAGGAATCAATTCATTCAGCAGATTCTCCGAGGAATCACACCATTCATCAGATTCTCCGAGGAATCAGGTCATACAGCAGACTCTCCAAGGAATCACACCTCTCATCAGACTCTCCTAAGAGTCATGTCTCTCCTCAGGCTCTCCTAAGAGTCCTATCACTCATCAGATTCTCCTAGGAATCAACAACACAAGAATGTATTCTATACAATTCTTGAAATGCACACACATACACATAATATGTTCATGCATCTTCACCTCATTCAATTTCATACAATCATCATACATCGCAATGTATATTACACGACACATTAGTCATTCACCTCATTATCATGCATTTTAAATCAATTTAAACAATGCACATATTTGCCCAAACGGCCACAATTCACAATCGAGGATTTACGCACGAAGGCTACCCACAGCACATGTTATCACAATAGATCACATACTTATTCATATCATAGAGGTATTAACCTATGTGAATCAACCAAACAATCACCACATGAGCAACACAGCACAAGAAAAATGCTGTCACGTTCGCCTTTATTCGCCTGGCGAACCCCCGCAGCGAACCTTCGCTAGGCTTCGCCTGGCGAACTCGCCAGCGAGCCCAAGTCAGTAGCTACTGACTTCATTCGCCCCCATTCGCCAGCACCTTCGTTGGGCGAACCTTCGCTAGGCTTCGCCTGGCGAACTCGCCAGCGAGCCCAAGTCAGTAGCTACTGACTTCATTCGCCACCATTCGCCAGCACCTTCGCTGGGCGAACCTTCGCTATCCACCTTCGCCTGGCGAACTCACCAGCGAAGTCCACTGGGACTTAAACATAATTACTCGCCAGCATTCGCCGGGCTTCGCCTGGCGAAGTTTCGCCTTCGCTCGCCTGGCGAGAGCCAGCGAACCTGCGCAGAACAGCATTCTGTTCTGTCTCTCCTTCACCAATCCATCATCAACCATCTCTTAAACATCTAAATCAGTACAAATAGCATCAATACATGTTACCCGATTATTCTATGGCGTTATTACTCAGTTTCAACCGATTAAATCCTCAATCTACCGATTATTCCAACTTTTGCCCTAGAAATGGATAGTGTAGAAAAACTACCAACAAGCCCCAAACTAATACATATATGATGCTATACATTATTAAGATGATAAAACTTCTCACCCTTACCTGATTAATCGCAAGCTTTGATCGATTCTTGATGATTCTAGGTTTTCCTCTTTCTCTTCTCTTTCTCTTCCTCTTCTTTCTTTCTCCTTTCTTTCTCTTCTTTCTTACTATCCTTTCTTTCCCTTCTATTTCCTCTTTAATATCTTTTCCATTATTTTTCCAAAACATCTATTAATTCAATATCTCACAAATATCTCACTTAATATTAAATAGGAAATGTCCAAAATACCCTTCCAAACTATTTCCTCCGAAACCTCCCAATACCGGTTAAAAATATGATAATATGTAAATATAACATATTTCCACACAAATTCTACATCCAAATATTATTCACCCAATTTAATTAAATTGGGGCCCAATAAAAGTGAAAATCGAAATCGGGGCGTTACAACTCTCCCCCACTTTAGAAATTTTCGTCCTCGAAAATATCACTTGATTCAAAACACACCGGACACGATTTCTGCGTCCTTTCCTGAATTCCCAAGTTACACACAATCGTCCACATGCATACTTCCTTATCACAATCACAGCCATGCCACGTGGCTCATAAAAGACTGTCACCCTCATCAACTCCCATTGGAGATTACGGGTACACCACTCGTACTTCACCAGGAACAATATCTAGGTTATTCCACCCCGGTGATTCTTTCCACTAGGAACGACACATAGCCATTCTACCCTAGCGAATACAACCATGATACTTATACCTCATCAGGGATAACATACTAGTCATTCTACCCCAATGAGCTCAAATCTCAAACACGTACGTTGTCCAACGTCACCATCTTAAAGTCTTCACTCTCAATTACCATCGCATCAACGGAAAATCAAAACCAAACACTAAGCGTACTCAAAAGAAATGAACAAATGAGTCGCTCCGATATCAAACATAACAACTAAAGGTGCAACATAATTAAAGCACATACCTCAAATCAAACGATCCGCATTGGTAGTGTCTGACCCTGTCAATGCAAACACTTTCCCACTTACTGAAGCTTGCTTCGGTTTAGGACACTTCGCACTGATGTGACCCACGTCTCCACAATTGTAGCACTTCACTGCACCCATTCTACAATCCTTAACATCATGTCCAAGAACTCCACAATTAGAGCATTTGATCTTGGGCTTTCCACACATAAAAGACTTATGACCCATCTCGCCACACTTGTAGCATTTAATGGATCCAGAACTCCCTCCTCCAGATCCCTTAACAAAGTTTCCCTTATGCTTGCCCTTATCAGCTGGCGTCTCATAAGGTTCACTCCTTACTTGTCGCTTTTCTTTCTCCTCCTTCAAACTCTTGTAGTGAGTAGAACGAGCTTTGCGATCTTCTTCAAAAATTCGACAACATTCGGTCAAGTCCGAAAATCTCCTTATCCTCTGATAGCCCACCGCTTGTTTGATCTCGGGACGCAAGCCGTTCTCATACTTAACACACTTAGAGAATTCTGCCGTCACCGCATCATAGTGAGGATGAAATTTTACTAACTCCATAAACTTAGCTGTGTAATCCACCACAGACATATTGCCTTGTTTCAACTCAAGAAATTCCATTTCCTTCCTTCCTTTCACACTCTCAGGATAATACTTCCTCAAGAATTCAGCACGAAATAAATCCCAAGTTATTTCCTCGTCATCTACTTCAAGCACTTGCCTCATGCCGATCCACCAGTCATCGGCTTCTTCCCGCAACATGTGAGATCCAAGCCTCACCTTAGTGCCCTCAGCACAGTTCATAACTCTGAAGATCCTCTCGATCTCTTTCAACCAATTTTGGGCACCGTCCGGGTTAAACCTTCCTTTGAACACCGGTGGCTTATTCTTTCTAAACTCATCATTTGCGTTCACATTCGGCGCACCCTGCACCGCTCTAGCCATCGCCTCCAATGCCGCAGCCATAGCACTGTCATTACGACCTGCCATAATCTTCTTAATCGCAAAAACAGCAACAAGGTTAAACAACCGCTCAACCAACAAAACAATAAGACAAACACAACTGACTCAACACTGGCTCTGATACCACTTGTAACACCCCCCTTATTCCTACCCCAAAATAATTCAATTAATCATTTAGGCATAAGTCAAAATTTTATCAGAGTACATGTAAGTCATAGCACAAAAGGGGTATGTCACATTATCACAAAAGAATTCAACGCATACAACACCTGCTCAATCAGATATGCAACAACGGGTCAACACCCACAAGAAAATATTTAGAACAAGGCGGAAACATCTAAATATTCCATATTTCCAAGACATGTATTCACATATACAATTGTCATCCAACATGTTAACAAAACATAACATCAGCAGATACATACACAAATGTCTCACAAAAGAATCAAAATAACTCCTATCTACCCGGTGCTACATATCAGAGCCGACCGACCAAAAAGAATGAAGTCACGCTTCACAAAAATGTCTCCAGCCATCTAATCTGCAATGCCTCATAGAGCATTATAAAACAGCAGAAGGGTGAGAAACAATATCATAATAAATAATGCATAAAGACATATATAAATATCTCGTATCAACAATTATGCATTCTACGCATTCTCACCACAACTCACCTTGCACAATATAATATATCTATATACAACTATATATCACCAAGCATACTCAATATGCATCATCAATGTTTATATCTTTTCATAAACATGCAACCACATATATATATATCTATATATATATATATATATATATATATATATATATATATATATATATATATATATATATATATATATATCCTCCAGTATCTACATTATACCAAAACATACATTTCACGTTAATTCAATAAACATACACAACATGTTTATTTCACTATACATCATAGACAGATGACAAATGCAAATCATAGAGGACAACTCGCTACTCTATGTAAATGCAACACAACATCGATCTAGTCGATCGTCAGATCCTCCTAAGGATCAATCTACTCTCACCCCTCATGGGTACTCTATCACTTGTCAGATTCTCCTAGGAATCACAACACTCATCAGACTCTCCTAGGAATCACACCATTCATCAGATTCTCCAAGGAATCACGCCACTCGTCAGATTCTCCGAGGAATCACACTGTTCATCAGATTCTCCAAGGAATCAGGTTAATCAGCAGACTCTCCAAGGAATCACATATCTCGTCAGATTCTCCGAGGAATCAATTCATTCAGCAGATTCTCCGAGGAATCACACCATTCATCAGATTCTCCGAGGAATCAGGTCATACAGCAGACTCTCCAAGGAATCACACCTCTCATCAGACTCTCCTAAGAGTCATGTCTCTCCTCAGGCTCTCCTAAGAGTCCTATCACTCATCAGATTCTCCTAGGAATCAACAACACAAGAATGTATTCTATACAATTCTTGAAATGCACACACATACACATAATATGTTCATGCATCTTCACCTCATTCAATTTCATACAATCATCATACATCGCAATGTATATTACACGACACATTAGTCATTCACCTCATTATCATGCATTTTAAATCAATTTAAACAATGCACATATTTGCCCAAACGGCCACAATTCACAATCGAGGATTTACGCACGAAGGCTACCCACAGCACATGTTATCACAATAGATCACATACTTATTCATATCATAGAGGTATTAACCTATGTGAATCAACCAAACAATCACCACATGAGCAACACAGCACAAGAAAAATGCTGTCACGTTCGCCTTTATTCGCCTGGCGAACCCCCGCAGCGAACCTTCGCTAGGCTTCGCCTGGCGAACTCGCCAGCGAGCCCAAGTCAGTAGCTACTGACTTCATTCGCCACCATTCGCCAGCACCTTCGCTGGGCGAACCTTCGCTAGGCTTCGCCTGACGAACTCGCCAGCGAGCCCAAGTCAGTAGCTACTGACTTCATTCGCCACCATTCGCCAGCACCTTCGCTGGGCGAACCTTCGCTATCCACCTTCGCCTGGCGAACTCACCAGCGAAGTCCACTGGGACTTAAACATAATTACTCGCCAGCATTCGCCGGGCTTCGCCTGGCGAAGTTTCGCCTTCGCTCGCCTGGCGAGAGCCAGCGAACCTGCGCAGAACAACATTCTGTTCTGTCTCTCCTTCACCAATCCATCATCAACCATCTCTTAAACATCTAAATCAGTACAAATAGCATCAATACATGTTACCCGATTATTCTATGGCGTTATTACTCAGTTTCAACCGATTAAATCCTCAATCTACCGATTATTCCAACTTTTGCCCTAGAAATGGATAGTGTAGAAAAACTACCAACAAGCCCCAAACTAATACATATATGATGCTATACATTATTAAGATGATAAAACTTCTCACCCTTACCTGATTAATCGCAAGCTTTGATCGATTCTTGATGATTCTAGGTTTTCCTCTTTCTCTTCTCTTTCTCTTCCTCTTCTTTCTTTCTCCTTTCTTTCTCTTCTTTCTTACTATCCTTTCTTTCCCTTCTATTTCCTCTTTAATATCTTTTCCATTATTTTTCCAAAACATCTATTAATTCAATATCTCACAAATATCTCACTTAATATTAAATAGGAAATGTCCAAAATACCCTTCCAAACTATTTCCTCCGAAACCTCCCAATACCGGTTAAAAATATGATAATATGTAAATATAACATATTTCCACACAAATTCTACATCCAAATATTATTCACCCAATTTAATTAAATTGGGGCCCAATAAAAGTGAAAATCGAAATCGGGGCGTTACACTATACGCTACATAATTATATCAAATACATCGACATTGGATGGAACCAACCAAAATAAAACAAATGTTGTCACATTCGCTGACCTTCGCCTGGCGAACCTTCGCTACTTCGTTCGCCTGGCGAACTTGCCAGCGAAGACCACTGGGAGTTATTCTGGAATTACTCGCTAGCACACTCGCCTGGAAAACCTTCGCCACACTCATTCGCCTGGCGAATTTGCCAGCGAAGACAGGGTGTTTGTTACTGACTTGGTTCGCTGCTGCTCGCTGGGCTTTGCCTGGCGAAGCTTCGCTGCCATTCGCCTGGCGAACCTGCGAACTCAGAACTTCCATGGCTGTCCAAAAGCCCAAACCTCACAAACCGACCGATTTAATCCAAATCAGTTCCAGTAGCACGGCCCACTCATCACCCGACTATACTACACCGTCTATTCTAAATTCTAACCCATAAAACTCAGTTTCTACCGATTAAACTCATTATGCCCTAGAATGGAAGATGAGGAAGAACAACCAAAAAAATCCAAACAATCCATACATAATCACATACATTGGTAAGATAACAATGCTTCTCACCCTTACCTCGATTAATCGGAAGCTAGAAGTCGTTCTTGAGCTTTCCAAACTTTTCCTTCTACTTTCTCTTCTTCCTCCACTTTTCTTTCATGTTTTCTATTTTACATTTTCGTTCCGCTCCCCCTTCATATATCCTTACCTTCGGTTTCTCTCCAATTTATTCCCTCTCTCAAAACATCTATCAATCCATTTAAACAATTATCTAATCATTCAAATAATTAGAATAATCCAAATAAACCAATTAATTAACACAAATAATTAATTATTGAAAATTGGGCTGTTACAGATGCCATACCTTGTCTGTGATTAGGTTCATACCTGTGAGCGGGGTCGGGTTATTGCAGGAAACCTTAACCTTCAGACTATCTGGTTTTCTTGACAGTGAATCAGTATTGTTGGGATTAGAGGGTTCTTATCATCAGAGATATGTTCGTCCTCGACAGTGCATAATTATTGGTCCTCTTCAGGGTTGTATTATCAGAGCAGTGTTGTGATTGTGTTGAAACAGAGCCTCGGTCTCCTCAACAGCACAATCTTGATCCCCTGTTGCATGATTGCATTTTGCATTTTGCATACTCATTTGCATATCATTAACGTGTGTCTGTGTTGCAGGTGCATATACCATCCCCGGGTTCCGGTAATTCTTGCCCTCAGTTCTGCTAGCATGGGATCTTTGAAGAAGAATGTGGCTTACAAGCTCCCTACCCTAGATGTTACTCTGCTGTCTAGTTTGATTGCCTTGGCAGATGATACAGTGAAAGGGGAATTCAGGAAATCTTATGGGAAGTTGCTCAGTCTGATTCGTAAACCTTCGGTCTATGAGTTGAACGGGTTGTATGCGTTGCTACAGTTCTATGACCCTCCGTTGAGGTGCTTCACTTTTCCAGACTTCATTCTTGCGCCTACCTTAGAGGAGTATGCTGAGTTGTTGGGGGGTACCGGTTAAGAATCAGATACTTTTTGTTCACATGGATGCTAAGCCTAATCTGACTAACCTAGCTGTTGCTCTTCACCTGGATGCTTCGGAGTTGCTTCTGACCAGTTGGAATGGGGTTCCTAGATTTTCTCTGCAGTTTCTAGTTGGGAAATCCCAACAGTGCGCTAAAGACGGTTGTTGGATCGTATTCAACGCCATTTTCTCCCTCTGCATCTATGGCATCATCTTGTTTCCCAACATGCCAGACTTGATAGACTTGGACGCCTTCCATATCTTTGCATCAGGGAATCAAGTTCCTACCTTAATTGGTGATGTATATCATTCCGTCCATTACAAGAACGAAAATAGAAGGGGTAAAAATGTATCGTGTTGTGCGCCCTTACTCTACAGATGGTTTGATAGTCACATGCCCAAGAAGGGCCTCTTTGCTTCCTCTGCAGCCACAGCTGAGTGGTATGAGCGCTTGATGGGTTTATCAGCAGAGAGCATTGTTGGGTTTGATCGGGATATGCTGGGTACTAAAATCATCTACAACTGCAGTGGTTTTCCGAATGTGCCCTTGATTGGAAGAAAAGGTTGTATTAACTACAATCCCTCTTTGCTTGTCAGACAGTTTGCCTACGCTTTGAGAGGTCCGCCAAAAGACGAAGAGGTGCAGGAATCTCTGTACCTCACGGGGCTTCTAGAGGGGGATATGTTAGCCAGGCTCCAGCATGCTTGGAATGACGTCAGCAGACGAGGGAAAGCGCTGTTGGGGAAGAGCAATAGCCAGGCTTATGCTCCTTATGTGACCTGGATTAAAAATAGAGCAGAAACAGTAGGGATGCCTTTTCCACCTGCTAAGCAAGAGTGCCCTCCAGTGGTCGAAGAACCTACTACGGTATCCATTCAGAAATACAATCAGGTATTAGCTGAGAAGGAAGAGCTGAAAAAGACCAACGAGGAGTTGGAGAAAGAACTGGTACAACTTAGAAGCGAGAGGAACGAAGTCGTCCACTCCTTCAAAAAACAGACAGAGCTGGTGAACCGACTAGGCACAGGCTTGACCAAACAGATAGTTGACCGTAAACGTTTAGGTTTGGACATCAAAGTTGTCAACGATGTGCTTGCCACCAAGAAGCAGAACCTGGATGATGCATACCGGAGAATCTCCAAGTTCAACCAGCAGTGGAATGCCACTATAGCCAGCAACAAAGAGCGGGAGGACAAGCTGAAGCAACAGATCTCCAAATTGAAGGCTCAGTTGAAGGCCGGCGAGAAGAAGTTTGATGAGGAAACTGCTCGTAGGTATGCCACTGAAGACATGTTAAACAAGGCCATCGCGAACCTGAAGAATCACAAGTAGATGTTTGAGTCTAAAAAGCGAAGGTTAGAAGACTGTTTTGGCCAAGGGCGTGGGAAGACTCCATTGAAGGTCTCCAGTGCACCGTCATGCAGGGGGAGTAACTGGTCGAAGGGTTACTCACTCAGCCTGATCATCCCAAAACAAATGAGTTTCTAGAAGAGTTTCACGTTCGTTGTCGCACTTGACTATCTCTGTAACCCTTTGTATTTTCTGATCATTGTTGTATGCTGACCATCACCAGGCTTGTTGGTCGAGGTCATGCTATTGCTTCCCCATGTATTCAGTGACATTGTATGCTGCCTGGTTGGGCTTTATATATATATATATATATATATATATATATATATATATATATATATATATATATATATATATATATATATATATATAATATATATATATATATATATATATATATATATATATATATATATATATATATATATATATATATATATATATATATATATATATATATATATATATAATTATATATATATATATATAATATATATATATATATATATATATATATATATATATATATATATATATATATATATATATATATATATAATATATATATATATATATATATATATATATATATATATATATATATATATATATATATATATATATATATATATATAGAATATATATATATATATATATATATATATATATATATATATATACGAGACATTTTCCATGACTGGATCCAGACTTCTTATACCAGCACTGGCACTCTAGCACGAATCGGGGGAGAAATCTCCCTAAAGCACAGACACACATGGGCATTTGCATAAATCATTTGCATAACAGGTACCTTGAGCTGTTTTCCTAACCCTCTGTCGATGCAGGTTTCAGGATTGCCGATCGGCGAATTCATCGCTACTCTACAAGAGGTAATTGCAAGAAACCTATGGATCAAATGCAAACTGAGATGCAGGAGATGCGCGACAAGATGGCGTAGTTCATGCAGGTTATGGAAACTATGGCCAAGGGGCAAGAGCAACTTCAGACTCTGGTGCAGCCTCTGATTGCACGGTTTGACGGTCATGGTGTGCTACATGGTGGGGTTGCTATTAATCCTTATCAGGTCGGGACTCCTCGAGCCGGTGATGCTGTACCAGTGGTTGTCCCTCAATACTGATGAGAACGGTAATGGAGCTGGAATGGGAATGTAGCTGGTAATGGTAACGAACATGTGGAAACCAATGGAAATGTTGGAACTGGAAATGCTGGTTTTAATGTTGGAACTAGGAATGTTGGTTTTAGTGTTGGTGCTGGAACCAATGGTGTAGGTATTGGTGATGGAAATCAGGGCTTTGGCAATACAAGTTTTGGCAACGCAAGCAACAACGGTTTTGGGATGGGTGCCTACAACGCTGGCTTTGGTCCAGGTGTTGCTAATCAGGGCTTTGGTAATGTGGGGTATGGTCCCAGGTTCAATCAGAATGGCTTTGGTCCTAATGCTGCTTACGCTGGGTATGATATGGGGATTATCATTGGGGCGAGGATCGTCAATAAGATGCTTTCCCTCCGTCGGGCAGGGATCTTGAGATGCCCACAGACAATGACAAAAGGTTCAAGCTGTTGGAGGAACAAGTGAGAGGTCTTGCCAATCAGAATTCCATGGGGCTGGACATGGCCAATATGGGGTTGGTTCCTGGCTTAAGGGTGCCGCTCATGTTCAAAGCACCCACTTTTGACAAGTATAAGGGGAACACTTTCCCAAGGGTTCATGTACGGTCTTTTTATCGGAGAATGTCTGGTTATTCGAGTGACGAAAAGATGCTGATGCATTTTTTCCAAGATAGCTTGTCGGGGCCGTCACTGGAGTGGTATATGGGGTTAGAGCCCACTTAGATTGGTAGCTGGAAAGAGTTGGCAGAGGCCTTTGTAAAGCATTACCAGTATAACGGCGACCTCGTGCCAAACAGGGTCCAACTTCAAAATCTTTCTCAGAAGAATGGCGAGAGTTTTAAAGAGTACGCCCAGAGGTGGCGTGAGCTTGCAGCTAGGGTGCACCCACCCATGGTAGAGCGTGAGTTGGTGGATCTTTTTGTGGGCACTTTCTCTGGTTTGTATTATGACAGGCTTCTCGGTTGTACAACGGATAATTTTTCTGATATGATACTCTTAGGAGAGCGTATAGAGAACGACATCAAGATGGGTAAGATTCAAGCAGGAGAATCAACCTCAGCTGGAGGTGGTAAAAGGGTATTTGGAAATAAAAAGCAAGGAGACACTAATTCGGTATATAGTGCTCGGAAAAAGGATAGAAGTCAGAATTATCACAGGCAGCAGGTCTCCAGTGTGACGATTTCTGTACCTCAACAGCAACAACAACAGCCACATTAGCAATAGGGACAACAGAATTCTGCTCCGCAAAGGTTCCAAGGTCGTGATAGGGCAGTGAAAAGAGTATTTGATGTGCCTCTAGTACCGTATGCTCAGCTTCTTCAAACTCTATTACAATTGCAGCTTGTTGAGAAAAGGACGCTAGCTCCGCCGAAAGGCACGCCTCCTTTTGGTTATGATGCCAATGCACATTGTGAATTCCACTCCGGGGCACCCGGTCATAGCATAGAGAATTGTCAAGCATTCAATCACAAAGTGCAGGATTTGATAGATAGTAAAGCTATAAACTTTGGTAATGAGGCACCCAATGTTGAGAAAAATCCGATGTCGTCTCACGGATCTGCACAGGTGGGTGCAATCTTGGAAGATATCAGTCTGAATTTGGTCATGAATGTGGATGAACTGAAGACGCCTCTGGGTTGTGTAAAGAGCAGGTTGCTAAAAGGGGGAGTTTTCCCTGGTTGTGATGCAGATTTTGTTGACTGTTTAGCCTGGCCTGAGGGATGTGATAGTTTAAGAAGAGGTATTCAAGGTTTGATTGATGAAGGAACGCTGCAATTCGACCGTACTGCTGAAGAGAAGCCTGTTGAGGCAATAGCTGAAAAGCAGGGCGAGGTTACAACCGTTACGATCCCGTTTAAGACTGTCACAATATCGGCGCCTCCCAAGAGGCCAACCATCACCATAACCAAAGCTGGACCCGTTCCATACGAAAGCACTAAATCCATCCCTTGGAACTATGGGGCGGAAGTTTACTGCAATGGAGAAAAGATTAACCTAGAAAGCCCGCCGAGTGGTCAGTTGATAACCTTGTGAGGGCAGGGGGCATAACCCACAGCGGTAGAATTTTTACGTCACCAGACGTAGAGGCTGAGAGAATCTCCAAAGGGAAAGGTAAAGTCAATGAAGGAGGACCTTCTTAAGAGAAGGAAAAAGAGACTTTGACTAAAGATGTGGAAGAATTTATGAGACTAATCCAGAAGAGTGATTATAAAATTATTGATCATCTGCAGCAGACACCTTCCAAGATCTCGATTTTGTCATTGCTGCTTTGTTCCGAAGCTCATCGGAACGCTTTGCTGAAAGCTCTTGACACTGCATATGTACCCCAGGAGATATCCGTCAATCAGCTCGAAGGAGTGATTGCGCACATGAACGCGGAGCATGGCCTTGGATTTACAGATTTTGATTTAACGCCCAGGGGCCGCAACCACAACAGTGCGTTGCATATTTCAGTTGAGTGTAGGGGCACTGTTATGTCTCATGTCCTCGTTGACAGTGGTTCGTCCTTGAATGTTTTGCCCAAGAAGGCACTGTTGAAGCTGGATACCCGAGGCATAATGTGCACGCCAAGTGACTTGGTGGTGAGAGATTTTGACAGGACTAGAAGGTCCGTGTTTGGGGAATTGACTTTGCCAATCGAGGTCGGTCCAGAGGTGTTTGATAATGTGTTTTACATCATAGACATTCAGCCAGCTTATAGTTGTTTGCTCGGACGACCTTGGATTCACTTCGCAGGGGCTGTAACGTTTACGTTGCACCAAAAGCTTAAGTATATGGTCGGTGGTAGCATTGTCACCGTGTGTGGGGAAGAAGATATCCTGGTAAGTCACCTGTCATCATTCAAATATGTCGAAGTGGATGGTGAGATCCACGAGACATTGTGCCAAGCTTTTGAAAGGGTGCAGATCAAAGAGCAATCTCCTGTCATAAGCAAAGGGCCAGAGGTGGCTATGTCTTTATACAGAGAAGCCCAAGCGGTAGTTCAGGCCGTGGAAACTAAAGGTTGGGGTTATGTTCTGGAGATTCCTGTTAAACAGGACAAGTTTGGCTTGGGATATCGCCCGTCGTCGTCATATTCATCATAGAGCGCGCCAAAGTTCAAGGCCGATTGTGTTTACTCCAGGAGGAGTCAGTTTTAAAAGAGTTAATGCTGTGTCTGACAGTGAAGATGGAGATAGCGACTGTGACATGGATTTATGGATCAAGCCCAGAGTGCCAGGACAAAGCCTATGCAACTGGTCTATTCAGGACTTTATTCAAGTGACGACGAAACAGTAATGCCTTATTTTTCGATTATTGTACAATCCTATGTCCTACCCGGGGCATAGTGGTTTTATTTCAGGTCCTACTTGTTTATGTGTATGCTTTGCTTTAATCATCAAATAAAGGCGTTTTTCTCATACAAATTTTGCGATCCTTGTTTTTCTGTTTTTATTTTAACAATAAAATGGCAACGTGGTTGTGTGCTTTGTTTGCATATCATTTGAAGCATTTAACCATTTCTCTTGTAGGATCCATATTTCAGATGGCACCGATCAAGAACTCCCTATGACTCGCTTCGACTTTGAGCACCCGATACTTCAAGCCGAGGAAGAGATTGTTGAGGATGACGACTTACCAGAAGAGCTGTCTTGACTTTTGAAATAAGAAGAGAGAATCATTCTGCCTCATCAGGAGGAAATTGAGGTCGTTAATTTGGGTTCCAAAGAAGTTGTCAGGAATGTCCGGATAGGGGCTATGCTGAAAAGTGATATCAAGCAAAGACTGATCGAGATGCTTCGAGAGTATAGTGACATATTTGCTTGGTCTTATGAGGATATGCCTGGGTTAGACACTGATATCGTGGTCCACCGCTTGCCATTGCATGAAGAATGTCCGCTGGTCAAGCAGAAGCTCAGAAGAACGAGACCAGATATGGCCATGAAGATTAAAGAGGAAGTACAGAAACAGTGGGACGCTGGTTTTCTAGCTGTTACAACTTACCCTCCTTGGGTCGCCAATATAGTACCTGTACCAAAGAAGGACGGTAAGGTACGGATATGCATTGACTATCGGGATTTGAACAAGGCGAGCCCTAAGGATGACTTCCCGCTTCCTCATATTGACGTATTGGTCGACAATACTGCTCAATTCTCGGTGTTTTCCTTCATGGACGACTTTTCAGGATATAATCAGATTAAGATGGCGCCGGAGGATATGGAGAAAACAACTTTCATTACCCCGTGGGGAACATTATGCTACAAAGTGATGCCCTTTGGTTTGAAGAACGCTGGGGCAACATATCGGCGTGCTATGACAACGCTCTTTCATGACATGATGCATAAAGAGATTGAGGTCTATGTTGACGATATGATTGCCAAATCCCAGACGGAGGAAGAGCATCTGGTGAATCTTCTGAAATTGTTTGAGAGGCTTAGGAAATTCAGGCTGAGGCTGAATTTGGGTGAGATCTGGAAAGCTATTGGGGTTCATTGTTAGTGAAAAAGGAATTGAGGTTGATCCCGCAAAAATAAAAATTATACAAGAAATGCCAGTTCCAAAAACAGAGAAATAGGTTCGTGGTTTTTTGGGGAGATTGAACTACATTGCTCGGTTCATATCTCATCTCACCGCCACGTGTGAACCAATGTTTAAACTGTTGAAAAAAGATCAGGCGATTGTCTGGAATGAAAATTGTCAGAAGGCGTTTGAAAGAATAAAAAAATACTTACAGGAACCTCCGATATTGATACCCCCAGTAGCCGGAAGACCATTGATCATGTACTTGACAGTTCTTGAGAACAACGTGGGTTGTGTTCTCGGTCAACATGACGAGATTGGACAAAAAGAGCATGCGATCTATTACTTGAGTAAAAAGTTTACACATTGTGAGTCCCGTTATGCTCGAAAAGACGTGTTGTGCACTTGCTTGGGCTGCCAAATATGTCTTCGAAAAGCAGGCGCTTTCAGGAAGGATTGCCCGATGGCAGATGGTACTGATAGAGTACGATATACAATATGTTTCGCAAAAGGCTATCAAAGGTAGCGTGCTGTCAGAGTACCTGGCCGAGCAGCCAATCGATGATTACCAGCCAATGAAGTTTGATTTTCCTGACGAGGATATTATCTACCTAAAGATGAAAGACTGCGTGGAGCTGTTTCATGGTGAAGGTCCTGAGCGGAGTTCCCAATGGCAATTAATATTTGACGGTGCTGTTAATTCATATGGAAGTGGAATTGGGGCAATCATTACTACTCCCCATGGGACTCACATCCCGTTCACTGCCAGATTGACATTTCCAATTACCAACAATGAGGCTGAATATAAGGCGTGTATCATGGGGCTCGAGGAGGCTATTGATTTGAGGATCAAAAATCTTGATGTGTATGGAGACTCCGCGCTAGTCGTGAACCAGATCAAGGGAGAATGAGAGACTCGTCAGCCTAATCTGATATCGTACATGAATTATGCGAGGAGGTTGTTGCCTTTCTTTGACAGAGTAGAGTTTCACCATGTGCCGCGGGCAGAGAACCAGATGGCTGACGCTCTTGCGACATTGTCTTCGATGTACAAAGTTAACTTCTGGAATGAGGCTCCCAGAATAGTTATCTCTCGCCTTGATAGGCCCGCTTTCATATTCGCCATTGAGGAAGCTGCCGATGGCAAGCCGTGGTATTTTGACATCCAGAATTTCCTGAAGAACCAAGAGTATCCGACTGGGGCATCCAGCCGCGATAAGAAGACTCTTAGGAGATTGGCTGGCAATTTATACCTGAATCCAGATGGTGTTCTGTACAGGAGATACAACGATTTGGTGCTATTGCGATGTGTGGATAAGAAAGAAGCTAATCTGCTTATAGAGGAGGTCCACGAAGGTACCTTCGGCACGCATGCCGACGATTATGCCATGTATCAAAAGTTGCTGCGAGCATGGTATTATTGGATGACGATGGAAACAGATTGTTTCAAGTTTGCGAAGAAATGCCATAAATGCCAGATTTATGCAGACAATATTCAGGTTCCGCCGAGCCCTTTGAACGTTATGGCGTCCCCGTGGCCATTCTCCATGTGGGGCATTGATATGATTGGCAAGATTGAGCCCACTGCCTCCAACGGACATCGGTTTATCTTTGTAGCTATCGATTACTTCACCAAATGGGTCGAAGCAACGTCATACGCTAATGTTACCAAGAAAGTAGTAGCCCGGTTTATCAAAAAGGACATCATCTGCAGATACGGAATCCTCGAAAGAATAATTACTGACAATGGTTCAAACTTGAATAATAAGATGATGAAGGAATTGTGCCAAAATTTCAAGATTGAGCATCATAACTCATCTCCCTATCGGCCCAAGATGAATGGCATTGTTGAAGCGGCCAACAAGAACATCAAGAAGATAGTCCAGAAGATGGTTGTAACCTACAAAGACTGGCACGAGATGTTTCCCTTTACTCTACACGGTTATCGTACGATGGTACACACATCAACCGGGGCAACACCTTTCTCACTGGTGTATGGTATGGAATCTGTCCTACCATTGGAAGTTGAGATTCCTTCTTTGAGAGTTTTGCTCAATGTCCAACTCGATGAGGCAGAGTGGATAAAGAATAGACTGAATAAGCTCAGTTTGATGGATGAGAATAGACTTGCATCTATCGCATATGGTCGACTATGTCAAAGCCGGATGAAGAAAGCTTTTGATAAGAAGGTGCGCCCTCGAAACTTTCAGACGGGCGATCTTGTGCTGAAGAAGATTCTCCAACCACAATCAGATCACATGGGTAAATAGACTCCCAACTATAAAGGTACATATTTCGTTCAAAAGGTCTTCCCCGGAGGAGCCTTATTGTTGTCCATCATGGATGGCGAGGATTTTACATCCCCTGTGAACTCGGACGCAGTTAAAAAATACTTTGCTTAAAGAGACCCGCTGGACAGAAAAAAGAAAGTCCAGGCAAAAAGGGGGATCCTGGCGAACCAAGAAAAAGGAGAAAAGGTTCGGGCAAAAATTAGGGATAAAGATTGAAAATATGTACACCCGCGAAGTCGAAAACCTGAAAAGGCGACTTCGACAAAAAAGGGTATCCTGGTGAATTGAAAACCCGAAAGGGCGATTCGAGCAAAAGTTAGGGATTGAAAAAGCAAATGATTGCGGTCCGAGTTTGATACTACATTGCTCATTGGTTTGGGAGTACCTGAGGGTCAATTATCCAAGTCAATCTCTTCCGAGAACGGAGCATCGGGAAAGCGTCGAAGTCAGGCGAGTCATAGGAGGATCAACTCATGGTGTTTGTCTGTACCACCTTGCCGACATGTATACAAATTTCTTTGTACCTATGTACATATCTGTGTTTATTTTTGTAACTTCCTCTTTTTAGGAGTTGCATCCACTGTAAAAACTTTGCCTATTTACAGGCCCGTTATTAATAAACGCATACTATTCAGTACTTGATGTTTGTTTCTTGTTTTAACTTTTACCGTTTTGTTTGTGGAAAACGCCGATGTTTTTGATAAACTTGCACGTGCATAAACTTGCAGGCCTCGACCAATAATTGTTAAAACTTTGAATTAACTGAACAATTGTCACGGATATTGACCAAGATATTTCCCTTTGTGTAGAATTGTCATGTTTCGTTAATATTTTGCAGGGTCGTTACCTTCAAAGCAAACAGCCAGGGGATCGTGTTTCCCCAGCCAGAGTCCCTTAACGTAGGAGCAGGCTCTAGGTGAAACTTATTCCTCCCCAGCATATGAAAGTCACATTTTTATCCCCAGAAGAGTTGGATGCAGGCTAGTAGGCAGTCAGGCAGGCATGTGCATTCCCAGCAGCTGGTCATGTGCACCTTTAATCCCCAGTGAAGTCCTCACAGGGTACAACCAGGTCGTCAATGGTGAAAGGATCATCCCCATGCAGGATTGTTCTTTCTGTTCTCCTGTAGGTTGTCTTTCCTCCAATAGGGTTGATTATCCTCTGCAGAGTTTGTAACTCCGGATTTGTTAAGCTATCCCCAGCAGGATTGTTTCTTCCCCCAGCGGAAGTTTGGTTTCGTTCCCTCAACATTTATTTTGCTGGAACGCCTCTTTGCATTTGCATCGTGCATAGCATCTACCCCAAATGCGTAGCATTTCCATGCCGTATGGAGCATTATGCCATTTTTCAAGCATTTGCATTTTGAAGCATAAGCCAGGTTGGTTACCTCTTTGTTTTCAGGTGTTTTTCCCTGCAGGTGATTGGAATTCTTGTTCAGGATGGTTTTTGGATATTCAAATTCTTGGCATGATATATGTGCTGATAATGTTCGTCCTATCATGTGTTCCCTCATCAGAGTTTCTTGGTTAAGTTTCTCTTCTTCCACAGCGGAATTTTCCTCAGATTACTGTTACGTCAGCATTTTAAAAGGAAATATTTCATGATTATACCTTTGAAGTCATTACCTGTTGTCGTTAAATAGGTGTCTGGCAGTTGACGTCAGAATTTCCCCGTAGAGTTGCTTGTTCAAGTCTTCGGATGCCCGTTCCGCGCTTTTATTTAGTGCATGCTTGTTTCTGCGGAAATGGAAGGTCAATACCGTCATATTGATGATTCGCGCTTTTATTTAGTGCATGCCCGTTTCTGCGGAAATGGAAGGTCAATACCGTAATATTGACGATTCGCACTTTTATTTAATGTATGTCCGTTTCTACGGAAATGGAAGGTCAATACCATCATATTGATGATTCGCGTTTTTATCTAGTGTATGCCCGTTTCTGCGGAAATGGAAGGTCAATACCGTAATATTGACGATTCACACTTTTATTTAGTGTATGCCCGTTTCTGCGGAAATGGAAGGTCAATAGCGTCATATTGATGATTCACACTTTTATTTAGTGTATGCCCGTTTCTGCGGAAATGGAAGGTCAATACCGTAATATTGACGATTCACACTTTTATTTAGTGTATGCCCGTTTCTGCGGAAATGGAAGGTCAATATCGTCATATTGATGATTCGCGCTTTTATTTATGCATGTCCGTTTCTGCAGAAATGGAAGGTCAATACCGTCATATTGACAGTTCACACTTTTATTTAGTGTATGCCCGTTTCTACGAAAATGGAAGGTCAATACCGTCATATTGATGTTTCGCGCTTTTTTTTAGTGCATTCCCGTTTCTGCGGAAATGGAAGGTCAATACCGTAATATTGACGATTCACACTTTTATTTAGTGTATGCCCGTTTCTGCGGAAATGGAAGGTCAATACCGTCATATTGATGATTTGCACTTTTATTTAGTGCATGCCCGTTTCTACGGAAATGGAAGGTCAATACGTTATATTGATATTTCGCGCTTCTCTTTAGTGCATGCATGTTTCTGTGAAAATGGAAGGTCAATACCGTTATATTGACAGTTCACGCTTCTCTTTAGTGCATGTCCGTTTCTGCAAAAATGGAAGGTCAAGGATAGTACATTGACGATTCACGCTTTACGTAGTGCTTGCCCGTTTCTTCGGAGATGGAAGGTCAAGGATAGTATTTCGATATGGTCCTATGGCTCGGAGCCCGCTTATTGTAGCGTATATTGAAATATTGATTGTGGTTGATTCAACACCTGTGGCGTCACACAAGTGGTTGATGGTAAAATCAGTTGTTCTTTATCAGATGATTGGTCAGTTGTTGCCGTGACAACCGAATTCAATTTTCTGGATTTTGTTTCCCCAAGCAGTTTTCGCAGGTTATTTCTTTGGTTAGCAAATTTTCGAATTCTTTGGTACTCAACCATCTTTTACCTTGATTGTCTGAAAGTCGTTCAATTTTCATCCAGTCAGGTCCAAGCCGCTGGAATAGGGGCAGCTGTTGCACCCCAAAATTTGCCTAACCTTTTTCTTACTTGGTTTATGTTTCATTGCATTAGCATATCATTGATCTAGCATTTGCATAGCATAGAATTATTCATTTAGCAGGGGATCAAGTGTGGTTTATATCAAAAGGAGCCTATCTAGAGGTCTTATTCAAGCTTTAGAGGTCACCAAAGTCATCAGAAAGGCGGTTGTGTTCTTGTGAAGTTTGGATGCTGGTATGTGGTTCATCTCCTAACTTGAGGGCCCATTGAAGACCATCAGTGGGTTGCGAAGCCTTGATCATGGATAAGATATGTGGATAGAGCTCATGGAGTGCCTTGAGGGTCATGGTGGAGCTTAGTCAAGTCATTATGCTAAGTGTGAAGAGCCACAGTTGAAGGTGTTGCAATCAGGGTTTTTGTCTGGTCAACCCTAAGGCAACTGTGCAATTGAAGAGGATCAAAGCCTATTTCTAAGTCTTTTTAATCATGTAAATTTGTGTTGAGATACATGATATGTTATTCCAAGATCTATCCAAGAAGAATTCAAAGTGTAAGGAGTTGCTAAACAAGGGTTCTCAGGGTAAAATCCCCTATTTAGTGCCTGACTTCAAGACCACTTATCTCAAGATTCAAGTTTCATCTCAACTTTTGGCCAACATGGAACTTGTAGAGCATGTTCTTAGCTTTAATTTGAGTACTAGAAGTCCTTGATTAGATTTATAGAACTCAAGTTATGATCCAGACAAGTTACAGGTCATCAGATGAATGTGAAATTTGTCTGCAAAAGTCAACCAACTTCCAAGGAACTTTTGACCTAGAATAATGTTTCTCCTCAACTTTTGGACAACATGCAAGTTGTAGTTCTTGGTGTTATCTTTCCAAATTGTACTAGAACTATTTCATCTGATTTGTAGAACTCAAGTTATGAGGTTTACAAGTTAGGGGTGTTTTGGGAAAGTGAGATTATAGGTCATTTTTGCTTTATGGGTCATTTTCACTATCTTGTGAGCTTCAAATGACATTTTGTCCAACACTAAACTTGCTCAAATGGGATTTTAAGGTTAACCATATACCATGAGACATTGATTTGGTTTAGAGCAAGACTTGGTTCATGGAAGCTTGATAAAAGGGGAATTAAAAGGCATTTAAGTTGAAAAATTCAAATTTAATCATAAGAGGTCAAAAAATGCATATGAGTACTCATTTTGACTAGAAAAACCATTAGGAACACTTTGGCATTAATGGAATTTCAATTTGAGGCTTGCATCATGGACTTTCAACTTGTTACTTCATGGATAAGTAACACATTCAATCTTGGCCATAAGATGATAACAAGGGTGCAGTCTGATCCCTTCATTCTCAACAGGCCATAAACAATACATGTGAAGCTTCTAGGAGAAGGAACTGAGCCAGAACCGTGTATTCCATGGTTGCAATTTTGGAGGAAAGTTGGAAATTGGATATCTCAGTTTGGGCTTTCTTTGGGCCTGTAAACCATCCAAATCCATTCTATTTAAGTTCACAATCACGTTCAGATCATTTTTTGGTGATTATTCAGTGCAAGAATCAGAGATTGCAAAGTCAATTTTCAAGCTTCAAGTGCAAATCGTGTTTTCCATTCCAGAGCAATTCAAGGTTTCTAATAGCTTCATCATTCATCAAGGAACGGATCTGCACAAGTTGGAGCCAAGAATCATCTTGTAACTGCCTCAATTTCAAGCTACAAAGCAGGTTGGTAAGGATTAGGGAAGAATGTAGATGGATTTAGGTTCATAATTTTGGAGTTTAGAGACAAATTAGGATGTGATCAACTTTCTGTTTGGCTTCGAATCTACCTGATTGTTGAGAGTTAACAAGATTGGAATAGCTTAGGATGATCCTTGAAGAATGAGGAAAAGATCCATGGCTTTAATTTGGAGTTTGGTGATGGTCAAGATCTTGGTGATTTTTCAAATATCTATCGTATTTCAAAATCCAGTGAGAATTAGGAGAAAATAATGATAGATTTGGATTCAGGAAGAAAAATGGAGAAGATCCATATAAGATGTGACTTGTTCTCATGACCTGCAACTCATGAGCTTGCCAGAGAAGACGGTAGCTCAGCCACCGGAACCACCGTGAGCCATTTCCCTCCATCTGAAGTTTGAAAGGAAGACGAAGACCAACAACCCTTGGATGAGTTTGGAGAGGAGACTTTGTATTCAAATCGTACGTACACGATGCATTCTCAGAATTTGGACTTTGACTTGATAAAACGCAAGCGTTTCATTAATCCTACTTGGCAGCTGATGTGGCGCGCGCTTAGGCCTTGGATGCGTAGACTTGGTCTCCTGATCCAACGGTTCTCTTATTTTCTCAGCTTTAATTTATTTTATTTCATTTTTGATATTTCTTTAATTGCTTTTATCATTTTAATTCATATTAATTTCTTTTTTCATCAGAAAAATAAAACAAAAATATGTGGATGCTCCTGATTTAATTTCTGATTTTTTGGTACTCTTAGATTTTATTTTGATGCAATTTCCAATTTATTTGCCATTTTTCTATTTTATTGATTTCTTTTAATGTGGCATTTTGAGCTTGTTATTTGTTGATTTTGGTACTCCTTTTTGGTATAGAATTTGGACTTGATTCTTTGTTGGTTTGTTATAGAATATTAAGGTGCTTTCTTGATTTTTAGGGTAATTTTTTAGGTAGCTTTAGGTTCTGTTTTGAACTAGACTTTTAGGAGCTTCCC
Organism: Lathyrus sativus; assembly: GCA_963859935.3. NCBI lineage: Eukaryota > Viridiplantae > Streptophyta > Magnoliopsida > Fabales > Fabaceae > Lathyrus > Lathyrus sativus. The sequence continues at coordinate 147,071,609 of OZ012737.1, read as the reverse complement.
CATTTGACCTCCCTTTGGACACTTTGTGATTTAGGATTTCTTTTGTGATTCTCCCTTTAGATTCAGTCCCTGACTTTTCTACCATAGGTCCCTAACCATCTTAGGATCCCTTAGAAAATTCCCTAGAATTTTAGGACTTGATTTCATGTTTTTCTTAGAATTAACAATTGGACTAGTTTTATGATGCTTCTAACATGACCTTTCCTTTAGAATGACCTCAATGGTGACCCATAGCATGAAATAAATTTCCCGTTCCTTTTGGGTAGTGCTTTAGACTGTTAGAGCTTCTGTATGCTTAATTGTAATGCTTGATTTGGTGTTTTGGTTTCCTTTTAGTAGCTTTCTTTAAGCTTGTAGGATTAGGGTTTTGTAGAGCCTTAGAAGTTGTTTTCTTCTTTCACAAACATGGATTGCCTTGATTGCTTTCCATTCTCATCCAATGATTCAAGGTCCCTATGTGGAAGCCTTAAACCTCCTTTGGAAGGATGTGTGGCATATCACAAAAGGTAGAACCTTTGAGGATACCTAGCTTGGATGTATGGTTGAGTGCCATGATGGATTCCCTTGATTTCCGTCATGCTTCCCATCATCATGCAATCATCTTGATGTTGATTATCATCTCTCTTGGGGGATCATTTGAAGCTTGAAGATGAAGTCTTCTCTTGAAGACAGCTTGGGCATGGAGATAAAACTACAGACTGTTGGGCTGCTTCACTGGTAGAAGACTGCTTTGCTATTGAGCTGCTGGCTTGCTGTTTTGTTTGTTGTGTCTGCTGATTGACTGTGTTTGTGTGACTGATTGATTGATGTGTTGCATTAAATAGGCTTTCATGTAGTTGATTTAGGCCTAAGTGCATTGAAAGGTTGAGCTTGGCTCCCTTTGCTTGCTTGCATCAGAGGTTGAGTCTGTCTCCCTCTGCTTGTCTGTTACTGTTTGGCTTTGCTTGTTGGCTGAAGGTTGAGTTTGTCTCCTTTGCCTGTGTTTTGTGTGGCTTGTGCTTCCTTTCTCTAGAAGTTGAGTTTGTCTCCTTCTGCTTGTATTGCTGCATTGCATGCATTTTACTTACAGTCATTTCCTTACAGTTATTTCTTTTGCTGTTGCTTTCCTTCGCCATGTTCCCCTAGGAACTCTAGCTTCTCTTGCTCAAGAGAAGTTATGACAGACATTAGGGTTTCTAACCAAGTATGATAACATTAGGTAGTTCCCTCCTAACCTCAATCATAGGATCAACTTTGCATGACAACTTTAGGATTGGATCAGTTCCCCTTTAGTGCGCCCTTTCTCTTCTCATCTTCAAACAAAATCAAAATACAGTAATAAAGGTTGATTGATGTCGTACACTACAAGCCTTAAGCTACTTAAGAAAGGGTTGTTGGAGAGTTTCTTTTCAACAGCTTGGATGTTTAATATGGTACCCTTTGGGTGACATGCGACGCATTCACTCCCAAGTCATAGTCTCTAGTGCAATATTAGTTACAAACATCCATAAAAAACACTTCTTCCGTAAAAGACAGAAAACCAAGATCAAACATCTTTTTGTACTCTAGGACCTTTAATCCTTGGAAACCATTTTCATAAGGAGAGTTTTTTTAACTCTCGGTTCTACCGCAAAACGGTAAACGCCTAAGTCTCCGACGAGCGAGCTGCATACACCAACTGCTGAAACCTTCTGTTAACCCTACTCGGGTAAAACGTTTTCAACCAAACCTGTGGTCTTGTTAGCCTGAACTACGTTTTCTCTAATCTTTCACGCCATGTGAAAGTACGTAGGCACGAGATGCGATATCTCGGCGAGCAACTTTCCCTCGTAATGTGTAGTTAGGCGAACTACATTGACTCTGATTTCTCGTTCCAGACGGGAATACGTAGGCATATAACTGTTGTGTTCTGCCGAGTCATTTTCTTTTCTTTTTATACCAGCCTCTTAGCGTAGATAGATAATCAACCCGTCAGATAAACACAACAAGCATGGATCCCATCGAGTACGATGGACGTGAGGGGTGCTAATACCTTCCCCTTGCGTAACTGACTCCCGAACCCAGACATGGTTGCGATGACCTTGTCTTATACCTTTTCGTCAGGTTTTTCCGATCGTTTCCTTTCCCTTTCTGTGAGATAAATAACGAAAGGTGGCGACTCTTCTGTTTTTCCAGCACCTTATTTTCGCGGTAGCGACACATATATGCTCAACAGGTGTCCAACCAAGAAGCTGAAGGAAATTGTTCTTTTTGAGAAGTGGAGTGAAGATAACAAAGTGTGAGTCATTTTAGAGTATTTGGTTTTTTTAACAAACATGTTCCAAGTGCTACTAGAAAGAAGCTAGATGATAGAAGAAAATTAATGTTATTGATTGGGTACCATAATACATGTGCTTATAAGCTTTATTATCTAGTCACCAACAAATTTGAATTCAGCAGAATATTATTGTGAAGGAAATAGAAGCATGGGATTTGAACAAGTCCCAATCTAACTCTGGTGCAGTGTTAACACCTGAGTTAACTTCTAAAATATTCCATACTCTGAAGGATATTCTACTTCTGAATATAAGTCAGAGTTTGAAGGTGACTTTGTTGCTGAAGTAGAGTTTGAAGGCGAGTTTGACTATGAAGGTGAATCTGATCTTGATCCAGATTCTAATGATGATCCAGACTCTAGTGGTAATCATGCCTCTGAAGGTGGTCCAACCTCTGAAGGTAATCCATCCTCTCAAGGTAGTCCATCCTATGAAGGTAGTTTAACATCTGATACTATTCTAGCATCTAAAGAAGATTATGAACAAATCCAGTAACCACAAAGAATCAGACAAATACAAAGAATATTTACAGAGTTTAACATGTTGCAAGATAGTGAGATAGACTTTGAAGGGGAAGTCATTCAGTGTTCTATGTTGGTATACTCTGAACCAGTTAGTACTGAAGAAGCTCTCAAGAAGAAAGTGTGGCTGAAGGCCATGAAAAAATAACTTAAGGCTATAGAAAGAAACCAGACCTGGGAGTTGACTAAGCTTCCAAAGAACAAGCCATCAACGTGAGATGGATTTACAAGTTTAAAATGAAGCCACATGGATCAATTAGCAAACACAAAGCAAGGTGAATAGCTAGATGATTTTTACGAAAGTATGGATTAGATTACTTTGACGTGTTTGCACTTGTAGCTAGGCATGAAACAATCAGATTAGTGATTGTTATAGTTGCTAATAGAAATTGGCCTCTGATGCATTTAAATGTAAAATTTTCACTTTTGAATGGTTCTTTACAAGAGGAAGTTTATATGTCACAACCTCTTGGATTTGTGAAAAAGAATCAAGAAGGGATGGTGCAAAATTTCATAAAGCCTTGTATGGACTGAAATAAGCTCCTAGAGCTTGAAATTTGAAAATTGGTTCATTTTTCAAGCTTCAAGGATTCATAAAATGTGATATGCAATATGGTGCTTATGTTATACATACATCTGATAATGATATGATTCTAATATGTCTCTATGTTGATGACATGGTGCTAACAGAGAGTTATTTAGATGAGATAGTGAAGTTCAAAAAGGTGCTGATGAATGAGTTTGAGATGACTGATATAAGAAATATGGTATATTTTCAAGGAATGGAGATTATGTGCTATGATAAGGGTATAATTTTCCATCAACTAAAGTATGACCTTGAACTTCTAAAGAGATTTGAGCTAAAAAATTTCAAGTCTACAATCACACCTGCTGAAACTATTCACAAGTTGGACTTTGATGTTAAGGGTAATGATGTAGATGCTATAACTTTTAAATAGTTGGCAGGCTCATTGAGATATATCTGTAACACTATACTTGATATCTATCATGTAGTTGGAATGGTGAGTAGGTTTATGAACAAACAAAGTGATCACATTGCTATGATGCTGTCAGGATACTGAGGTATATTAAGGGGACTCTGAGGTATGAAGTTTTGTTCCACTCTGGTGCTAAATCTGATCAGAGTTGATATGTTATTCAAACTCTGATTAGTGTGGAGACCGAGTTGAAAGAAGAAATACTTATGGATATTTCATCAAGTATCTGGGAGGTCCCATTTCTTGGTGTTCCAAGAAGCAACAAGTGGTTGCATTGTCAACCTGTGAAGTTAAGTAAATTGCAGATACTTTTCCTGCTTGTCAAGCTATTTGGATTATGAACTTGATACAATATCTAAATATCAAGGTGATCAAGCCTGTGAGGTTGATGATTGACAACAAATCAACTATAAGCCTTGCCAAGAATCCAATGCTGCATGGAAGTGGCAAGCACATTGACACAAAGTTCCATTTTTTGCGTAATCAGGTATAGAATGGAATGCTTAAAGTTGTTAATTATAGCACTCATAAGCAACTTGCAGATGTTTTGACCAGAATAATCAAGATTGGATACTTTATCCATTTGAGGGATGGAATTGGTGTTGTTGATTTTAATTAGGTGAATATGAATTAAAGGATGGTGTTAGTTGTAATTTCGGTCCAGTTTCATTTTCTTTTAATTTAGTTTGCATTTAGCTAAAGGTTTGCATTTAGCTAAAGGTTATCAAGTCTCATGAGTTAGAATAAGTCAAGTCCCATATGAAGTGTTGAATCAATGATGAATCAAGCAAAGGATCTTGAAGATTTAAAGATTGTGAAAGATATGAAGTGTGAAAGCTTGTTTGGCTTGTGTTAGAGTTATTAGAGTGTTGTAAAGATATTACAATAATTCTTAAATTACTAAGGCAATGCATACACTCACTTAATTTTTTTGAACCTCTTTTAATTTTCTAAAACATCTTAAAACCTATAGGTGAACCATCAAGGTGCTTGTAGGATTGACCAAATGTGTTCCTAATAGAAAGATTTTGTACACTACTTAATCAACTAGGAACCTTATCCAATCGATTAGAGAAGGGCAAAAGGCTTCTTAATTGATTAATAACACTCTTAATTGATTATAAGATATAGCAATTGTAGGTTTTCCTTTTGTAAAGTTAGGACTACCGTGTTTTTGAAGCTTGTAATAGATTAACCATATGGGTTAATTAATTAACTTATTTAAAAGCACATGAATCTTTTTCCTTTTTGAGATAGAATTTTATCCTATAAGTATAGGCTTCTCCTCACTTCAAAAATTAGTAGAAAATATATTTCTATAATACTTTCTCAATTTCTAATATCTCCATTTCATTTCTTCTTTTTCACAAAATTGTCTTAGTACTTTGAGAGTAAAAATATCACTGATGTTTTTATTTATTCTGGTATTGGGGTTATTATTGTAAGTTACTCAAGAGGACTTTATCTCTTATGTAATATGTATTGTGAGAAAATTTTGTTTGGTTCATGAACTAAATAAGTAAAAACTCCTATTTGGATTTTATGAGATTAGCCTATCAAAATCTTTGTCTGATTTGTGAGCTCAACTCATTGTAAAAACTCTCATTTGATTTGTGATATTTTTTAGACAAGTGAATCCAAACTCAAGACGAGGGAGGGGGCTTTGAAAAATAACGTCCAATTAAAATTTCTATGGCAAAAGCAATTGTTTAAAACCATTCAAAAGCTTAACTAAAGAGTAAGTAACAAAATAGAATAAAATCATAGTAAAAAAATAAATTTGAGCTTAGAGGATATAAGAAAACAATGAAAATAAAAGGAGATAATGGATAAGAAGATAACATGCGTAATTTATAGAGGTTTTCCCTAACCACTTGACCTATTCATTTCCCTATGAATTTCTTCTTGTGAGTTTTTAATATATCTGAGAGATTTTCAGAGGCTATGAACTTGGAGTTTTACATTGGCTATCTTCCAAATAAACAATGAGAAAATGGGTAGAAAAGGAGTAGAGAGTGAGAAATAGTGTTAAAACACATTTCCTTGTGTGGTTTGAAAGTGGGGAGAATCCTCTATTTATAGGAAAGTGGTCAGTGTATTTTAATGCACATTCTCTTATGTTTGTACTTAGATATTTCTTTAGTTTGTTTTGTTTATTTTACATTTTTATTATGTTTCTATAATTAAGTCTTTATTTGCCGTTAATCTATTTTTGCAGCTTATTTTCAGCCTTAGCGGTTATTTGATACACGTCCACTGTTCGGATTATAACTAGAGCTACGAGAATCGGATTTACGTGTTCTACCAGGCGTTGGAAATCTGAGGCAAAGAACTATAACTTTCATGTTTTACACAAAAGCTTATTCAGAGTGTAGCAAGCTCGAATAATTCGTTGAAGTCAGGACTCGAATTCTGCCTTTAGGAATACTTAGTTTTGGGCCGGGTTTTTTTATATTTTTTGACCCAGTTAGGTTAAAACCGAATTTTGTTATGCTTCCATATACCTAGTAGCAGATGTGTTACTGTTCAGAACCTTCTCTTTGCAATTTTACGTTGCTTTTCACAATTGTAATGGAGAACTAATTCCCATGGGAAAATCCTACTGTGTACGGTTCCATCGCTTTGAGGTTATTATAATACCAATTTAGTTTCGATTCATTTCAATCCTTTTCTATGAAGTCATTTGCTCAATTTGATTTCAATTTTTTTCTTAATTCTATTGATGTTCATATGATAAAATTGATTAAATTCTATTGTACGTATGTTCCTAAATTTAATTGTGTGTTATCATTTGCTTAATTTGTTAAATCATCATATTCTTAACTGTTTGCTTAATTCGGTAAACAGGAACATAATTCTTTTGATTTTGATAAGCGCTTGTCTAATTGATATCATAATCGAATAGGACTGAATCCTCTTAGAGATTGGTGTTATAATAGTCGATGATAAGTTAGAATCTGAATCAGTAGGATTAGTCGTTTTATCTTATTTTTATAATCACTTATTTTAATCACTTATATGCACAATTTTAATTTTAATCGAAACTCAACCCCCCATAAACCGTTACTTTAGTTGTTTAATTCAATACAAGAATTCTTGTGAGAACGATACTCGAGTAGTCGTTACCGTTACTACTGCTTTAAAAAAATACTCGTTTTTATCTGTGCGTGATAGTGGATCAAATTGGCGCCGCTGCCGGGGAACCTTGTTGATGTTAGCCAATTTTTGAATTTTAGCTTAGAGTTTTGTTAGAGTTTTTTATTTTTGTTTTGTTTTTACTTGTTGATTTTCAGGGTTGCAGTATAAGGGTAAGCGTTTCAGCCTATCAGGTAAGTTGAAAGCTACTATTTCGATTTGCTCTGAATTTTTTCCAGAAAATCATATATTTATAATTTTTAGATTTTCATTTTAACCGCTTTCCTATTTTCCACTCCTTTTCTCAATAGGGGCATTGTTGGTATTTCTGCATTTGTTGAATTGCTGAATTAATCTTGTGCTTTCTCATTCTTTGTTAACTTTTTTTCTCTTTTTTGATAACATGGCTGAACAAAAAATATTAAGAGAGCTTGCTGCTCCTGATATGAATTATAATGTTTTATGTATTGAATATCCTATTGTTACTGTACCTTTCAAATTGAAATCCGGTTTAATACACTTGTTGCCAAGGTTTAATGGTCTAGCAGGTGAGAATCCGAATAAGAATTTGAAGGAATTCTAAATTGTGTGCTCAACACCTTCCGAACCTTCACTAGAGGACCTTATCAAGTAAATGGTTATAAATGATCTTCAGTTTCAATAACGAACAAATTCTAATATTCAGGCTTTGTAGACACAGATTGGACAACTTGCCACTTTAGTGAATGTCATGCAGCAAGCTCAAGAACCAAACCAACTACCTGCCCAAACAATAGTGAATCCAAAAGAGTCGCTTTCTGATTTAGTTGATGATACTTATTCTGAATTGTGTTCTGATTTTCCATCATTAGCAGATTTTGATGATACTTACTCTTGTGATTCATGTACGACATTAATATTTGCTCTATTTGTGCTGAGATTAATATTGTTTTGCAGGGTGATGCTTTTCATGATGTCGTTTATGCAGCTGAAGCTCTTGATATCATGGCTGCCTGATCATACCTTTCATTGAACAACCTCCTCCCTTAGAGCTTAAACCACTTCATAACAATTTGAATTATGCTTATTTAGATATGGATGAAAAGCTTCCAGTTATAATTTCTTCTAACCTTGATTTCGATAAAGAAAATAAGATTTTGCAGGTTTTGAAGAAATATAAGAAGAGAATTGGATGGACATCGATTGAAGATGAAAGAAAATTAGTGAGGCAACCCCTTAATCCTTTAATCTTTGATGTTGTGGAAAAGAAGATCATTTTGTCGTGCCCATTCGACACTTTTACTTATCGAAGATTCTTCTTTGATCTTGGAATAAAAGGCGAAGGCACTAATAATAATTTCAAGTTCAGTGGATGTTACCCAAAGCTACTGTATGAGATCCCCACTTTAGAAGAAGAGACTATAGAAGAGCTCTCTTTGGGAAAGGCTACTTATGTGATCACTTATCCGCCTTGACTCATAGGGCGTGTTCTTTCCTTTTTCTCACTCTTATTTTATATTTATGTTCTTTCATTGAGGACAATGTATGCTTTAAATGTGGGGGAGGGAACCATTTATTTGTTTTGTTTTGCTTTCTTTTGTTTTGTTTTCTTTAACTTTTTGTGTGTTTTCTTAATAAAAAAGATAATTTAGAAATCACACACTAAGGGGCTTATGCAAATAGTTCTTAAGTAGTTTATCTAGCAGTCAAAACCATCTAAAAATCACACACTAAGTAATTAAGCTGATACAAATAAGTGAATGATATTGTGCTTAATAAGAAATCTAAATAGGAAATCGCTTTTTAAGTTAGATAACCCTCACCCGGTCACTTAGGCTAACGGTTGTGAAACCTTCAAAAAAAATATTGTTGTTGCTAAAGTGGTTAATTTTGAATTGTTGACAAGATATGGATCTTAGTCACTAACAAACTTATTTACCATGTTTGTGAATAGATAACAAGTTTAATGTGATTGCATTAGAATGAAAGAGAGCTAAAAGGAGGATGAGTAAATTAGGCTTAAGTATAATAACATGATTCAGATTGGTTTGTATAGGAGGGAGGTTTATGACCACACAATTGCGGATTTGTGTTCTTACTATATCCTTAGTGTAAAAAATGAGTACCTATCGAAGCACTCTTGACAAAAGAAGAGTTTGTAGCCTGTAATGAGTTTTTGAATGCTATTGTTTTTCATGAGTCTTAATACTATTTTGCTCGGAGTGCAAAAGTTCAAGTGTGAGGGAATTTGATTAGTGTATTTTAATGCACATTCTCTTATGTTTGTACTTAGACATTTCTTTAGTTTGTTTTGTTTATTTTACATTTTTATTATGTTTTTATAATTAAGTCTTTATTTGCCGTTAATCTATTTTCGCAGCTTATTTCAGCTTTAGCGGTTATTTGATACATGTCCATTGTTCGGATCATAACTGAAGCTACGAGAATCAGACTTACGTGTTCTACCAGGCGTTGGAAATCTGAGACAAAGAGCTATAACTTTCATGTTTTACACAGAAGCTTATTCAGAGTGTAGCAGGCTCGAATAATTCGTTGAAGTCAGGACCCGAATTTTGCCTTTAAGAATACTTAGTTTTGGGCCGGGTTTTTTTTAATGTTTTTTGACCCAGTTGGGTTAGAACCAAATTTTGTTATGCTTCCCTATACCTAGTAGCAGTCGTACTACTATTCAAACCTTCTATTTGAAATTTTAGTTTTCTTTTCACAATTGTAATGGAGAACTAATTCCCACTAGCAAATCCTACTGTGTACGGTTCCGTCGCTTTGAGGTTATTATAATACCAATTTAATTTTGATTCATTTAAATCCTTTTCTATGAAGCCATTTGCTTAATTTGATCGCAATTGTTTGATTAATTCAATTGCTGTTCATAGGATATAATTGATTAAATTCGATTGTATGCATGTTCTTAAATTTAATTGTGTGTTATTGTTTGCTTAATTTGTTAACTCGTCATATTCTTAACCGTTTGCTTAATTCGGTAAATAGGAACATAATTCATTTGATTTTGATAAGCGCTTGTCTACTTGATATCATGATCAAATAGGATTGAATCCACTTAGGAATTGGTGTTATAATAGCCGATGATAAGTCGGAATTCGAATCAGTAGGATTAGTCATTTTAGCTTATTTTTATAATCACTTATTTTAATCACTTATATGCATAATTTTTCTTTTAATCAAAACTCAAACCCCTCCCCCATAAACCATTACTTTAGTTGGTTAATTTAATACAAGAATCCTTGTGAGAACGATACTCGAGTTGTCGTTACCGTTACTACTGTTTTTAAAAAAATACTCGTTTTTTATCCGTGCGCGACAACGGATCAGAAAGAAATCTGGCTCAAAAAGGAAAATTGTCCATGGGATTTTAATGTACATAACTGATTATTCATATCACCTAAACGATTATATGCTTCATAAAAATGGAAACCATCATTCCCAAAATGAAAACCCAACAACAACTAGGGTCCTAATCGAGTATAAGTGTTCTTAATCGATTAGGAAGCTTTAAACCTTGCTCTAATCGTTTGGATAAGGGCTTTAATCGATTAAGCATTATACATAAGCCTTCTAAATTTCTAAGAAAATCATTTATCAAAAGAAACAACACTTAAGGAGGATTATTAAACAGAGAGGTTGATTATGCTTTTAGGTGAATATGTGCATTGCCTTAGTAATTTAGGAACTATTCTAATCTCTTTTACAAGACTCTTATTACTCAGAGACAAACCAAGAAAGCTTTTGCACTTCTTCTCTTTCATAAAATTTGAAGCATCAAGGTCCCTTTCGAAATACATCAATGATTAAACACTTCATATGAGACTTGACTTGTTCTATCTGATAAGGTTTGATAAGAATTGTTGATAGACACCATCATCAGAGATATTTATTTTAGTAAAGATCATCAGGGATTTCACCATACACCACTTGACATAAGGTGTTATCCTAAAGAAATTAGATTTGACATCTTGACCTCCTAAGCATAAAATTTGATCATCATTTTAGATGAATACTTCATTTTATAGTGTTGTCGTCATCAAAACCATATAGGTCAATTGATTGCTGCATTCATTAAACCTGCAAGCACATAAACTTATATTTTTCCCCCTTTTTGATGATGACAATACATCTCTTAGAGAGGTGAAAAAATAAAGAATTAATGGTAACATATTGGAGTGGTTAAACTCCCCCTGGATATTATAGAGAGTATACCATACTCTCCCTGAGAGTATATTTCTCCCACTTTAGAATTATCAACAAGGCAGAAAAAAGAAAAAAAAGGAAAATATCCAATCATATAAATCAATAGATAAAGTGGGAAATAACACATGTATTTAATAAACAAAATAATTCATAAATAAAAGGAGAATTAGAATACAAAAAGTGGGAAAGTTCAAGAATTTAAACACTATTTAAACACTAAAGTTGAGACAACTACTAGTTGTGACTATTATCATCATTTTTTACTCTAGACTTTTCAATTGTAGAGCCAGAGAATTTTCTTGGGAGATTGCAAGAATGACGTTCATCATTCCTTCATTAGTTGTAATTGGTAAAAATCCGACCTTTTCTTCTTCTTCTTCTTCTTCCATTGGATCATTACTTAATTCACATAAGAATAATTGAAAATTAATTATATCAATAATGTTAAGCCAATATGACAGTGGATTGATATGCAAATCTACCCTTAAACTCGACTCTAACTTTAGCCAAAATCTTGGTGATCAGGCTTTCATAGGGCAACCTAGCTGAGTGATTCCTTCTACAAAAGACATGTGGTTTAAAATTCTGTTGATCCAATTGGTTTGGTAATTTTGGGTTAGCCTCCTTATAGTGAGTCAACCTATGTCCCATTAGTGAAATTTAATCAAAATATATAAATAAAAAAAATACGAAAAATTTGAAACTTTTAACTAACAAAGACTGAACTAATTAAAACATACTGCTCCACACACACACACACATATATATATATATATATATATATATATATATATATATATATATATATATATATATATATATATATATATATATATATATATATATATATATATATAT